>JBAMNC010000388.1:2005000-2477500 GCA_037902135.1 Cetoscarus ocellatus | reverse complement strand
CACAAATATGTTTAGTTAATGAACAGAGAAATGAAAGTACCATGTCCTTTCTTATGTCCCACTGTTCAGTAATCTGTAACTCTTAACTATTGACCAAATGATCGGTGTAGAATGTGTAATCATGACAGATCCATCTGACATTGTTAATCTGTGTTGTTTTTGAATGGTAGCATGGATGCACTCACAGCCCTGCTCAGTGTGCTTGCAAAAGACACTTCAGTAATGAGAAAAGCACCTGGTTACCTGCGGTGGTTATCCTTTTTTCATTCAGCAGCTTGTCGGCTGACAAGATGGCTGTCATTATGAAAACACCTTGGGTGTTACTGCTGCTGAATGGCTTCTTTGTTTTAGCATTCTTCTGTTGTGTGAACAGTGTTATGGTTTCCTTGGCTGATAATTACTGAAGCTATGTGGGCTCTACTTGCAGGCTCACACAAACACCTGCCAGGCTTGTAACCTGTGTATTTGTGTGTGCGCATGTTAGTGCGTGTTTGTATAGACCTTGACTGTAATAGATCCTGACACCTACTTTAGTACCTTTCAAGCACGAGGAGACAATAATCTGCCAAAGTTTTTGACACATGAGAGGAAGAAAAATTGTCTTGGCACAAATGGAAAGGAGAAGGGTTTTGTTTTCCTCGAGATAATTTGAAGCAGGTCAAAAATGAGAGCATCATATGATTGCCAGGTGAATTGAACAAGGCCCATGGGCCGGGGGGCCCCCTTTTTGTTTTTCCAGCAGCAGTGGCTAAGAGCGTTAGACGGATTCTAATTGAACACATATTTATTGTGATAGGTTAACCTGGAGTGTGATGGATATGATGATACCTAAATTAGAAACATTAACACAATGATTGTGCTTGCTTTTCTGGAAAGGTTTTTTTTCCATGAATGAGGAGTTTTTTTTTTCCTGCCTCCATGATCCAGCTTTCAAAGCAAACAGCCATCTGGGAAAATTGCTTCATGCTTTCACGATAAGGATGATGGCGGCTCGATTCTTCAGTTGTCGTAGGTGCACAATGCAGCAAAAATCCCTTCAACCTATAAAAGAGAAATGCCAGGATGCGTGAAACAGCCAGAAATGTGAGGAAAACTGTACTTTGAGATGTCAGTCCCAGGACCACGTGCTGAACACAAAGTTATCTTCACTTCTGTCTTCAGCGCAAAATGGGAGCAATAACGGGCGTCTTGCTAGAATGTCAAAGCCAGTGGAGAACTTAGAGCTTGTTTAAGGCTTAGTAGAGTGTTGTGACCGTAGAGGGCTGTGTAGCAGCTGATAGGTTTGAGTGTGTCTAACCCTGTGATCTGTGTGCTAACATTGGACTACTGGGGTAAGATCAGTTCCTCAGCCCTCAGCCTTTGTCCTCTGTGAAGGGAGGCTTACCCAAGGACCCCCTGTTTACTTTGGCCTGCACAATGGCCAAGTCTAAACTCCCATTGTAGGGTGGATTTAGGCTAGATTTACTTCAATTTGATCTGGGAGGGCCCCTTTTCATCAGCCTGGAGGTCTAATGCCCTTAACGGGCTTAACCTGGCTCCCCCTGTGAGTCCAGGACCCTCATGCCCACAATCTCTCTCGTCTGTTCCACTCCTTCTTATCCCTGCTCTCCTCTTCGCCCTCGAGTCCCCTGAGAATCCCCAGATTCACTGGGCTTTGACTGTGGAAGAGCATAGAGGGCCATGAAGGGTAACACCTGAGAGGCGTGCTTAACATGTTATATGCATGCTTGGATCAGCATCGTCAGGAAAAAACACAATAAGTGTCCACACTGTGTGTGTAAAAGTAGTTATTTGCAAATGCAGGTAGGTTGTATATGCTTTATAGGGAGTGGCAAAAGTGGAGAGAGGCGTTACTAGAATATTTAGTATTTGATTGAATCTGTTGAGAGCTAAATATTAAGTATAGCTGCTTAGCTTATGAATAAATGAGGCTTAAATATACTTTTAACCCCAGGACAGGAGAGCACTCTCACCTGTAACTAAAGGCTATTCTTTTAGAAAACATGTTTTAAAAATACAGGTAGAAAGCGATAAAAGTGAGTATTTTAAGTTGCCTTTTTTCACAGCTGTCAAGCTTTGTATAGGTCTTAAGCTCATCGCTGTGTTTGCTCATTCAGCACTGATGGTCCATTTTTTAAAACTTTGATATCTAAGTGGTGTTGTGGATGGACCAGGCTTTGGCACACTAAGATCTCCAGGTTGGCCTGAATGTTGCTTCCTGGCTCACAGATCTAACAGTGATCATGAGAAAAAGCACAGCAATGTGTTATTTAATTTACCAGATATTCTTCCAGTCTTCAGTACTCATCTTTTGTCACAGCCAGACGTAGGCTAACCACAAAATGGTCTCCTGTTGTTGCTATGTGCATTTTTACACCCCACCTCCCAAATTTTGTATTCATGAGAAGAAAAAATATTCTTTTCAAAAAGTTGTTTTGAATTGCAAATTTTCCCAAATCAGTACCTAGCAGAACATAGTGGAATAGAGTAAATGCAGGGACAGTGTGGCGCTTATCCCTACCCCTGTAAGCCTCCCCACACTGACACGCTGGCTGCCAGACTGTACTCTGACACATGTGCCCAAATTGTCATGGCATAATTATGTAACCTAGACCATCCAGATTATTCAAATGCCCCCTGAAAGTGTCATCTTCAGTGCCGGTGAGGCTCCTGAAACCTGTCACCCACTGAATTTGAAATGGTTAAATTTTGAGTATGGGTCTCTCACTCTCGTCCCAGCAGCTCTCTTCTGTCTCCCCTCCAGCTTGGCCTAATCCAGAGGCACAGCGTCACTGCGGCATCAGTCTTACCTTTGATGGGCCCGGATTAAAGCAAATCTACATTCCTTTGGTGGATTTCAAACGCTGCCTGAACAATGATGCCAGCCAGAGGCAAGTTAATGAGGCCTTCAGTGGACTGGCAAGGAGTGACTTTAAAATCAACCTGATTAGGGGCAGAGATAATATCTGAGCACCTCCCTCCTCCTTCGTTCTTGTGTTGTGTGCCGGTCTCTCTCCATTTAGAAACTTCACTTTTTGCCCCCATTCTCTTTCAGTTTTCTCACTTCTCCTGATTTTTTGCTCTCTTTTCCACACTCTGCTCCTCTTTTTCCCCACTCTTCCCCTCTCCTCTCTTCTCCTGCTCCCCTGTGAGTGAGGCCTGACTTAATTAGTGGGCTGGGGTGTGAATGTGCCTTTCACAGGGTGTTAATGAAAAGCTTTGCGCTTTCCCTTTCAGTGTATTAGTGACTGACTGCATATCCCCCACACCCTCTTTGCCTGCTCCCTCCCCTTCTCCCCCTTTTCCTCCTTCCACCTCTCCTTAGCCCTTCTGACCGGAGGGAGGTCTTATTACAGGGGCTGTTGACTCTGCGGCTTTATGTTTTGGGTCTCTGTTGCACTGAGCTGATAGCTTAATTAAACATGCAAATCGGATCCATCGAACACATCTGAACAACTATTCTCTGTGTAAGTGTTATGTTGTGTCAGATGGTCTTTCTTTGTGTTGGAGCCTTTTTTAAAGTCTAATTATACGATAGCAGCCCTTGTGAACATGTTGTTTCATTTCAAGGTGAATTAAATTTTACATGTACGTGATTGATTTTGGAAAATGGTGTATTTGCAGTTGTGAAGATCACATGGGAGAGAGATCATACTTAAGCATCAGACTTGAATAGTTGTAGATCTCATAACTTACTTTGAGAACTTCATATTTTGTACTTTGTGTTCGCACAGATGTAATAGATTTTTCCATAATATGTCATGACAAAATTACAAATACTAGTGATTCAGCAATTGTGAATTCAAGGGCTGGTGCCAATACCAGCCATTGAAACATACGACCAAATTGCTGATGCCATTGCTTAGGTTTTTGAAATAACTTTTTTGGGTGAAATCCTCCCACAATACCAACATTTGTCAGATCTTCAAACTAAAAAAATGAACAGGGTTTGTCTGGTGGTTGTTTTTCTCTGCCCAATAAAATCACACCTCTTCTATGAACCACAATTCAATGTGTTAGATGCCAGCATTCAAGTAATGTGACACAAAAGATAAACATTTACAGTGACATCTCCCACTGTTTGTAAAAAGGTCTGAAATTAGCCAGTTTCACAATAAATCGATGCATCTATGCAAGCCTTATTAAGTCATCAACTTGTTTTAACTCCATTTAGTTGAATGGATGTACAGACTTGTAGGAAGTTATGTAACAGCATGATAATTACTAATGTTTGCCATTGTATTAGATAAAAATAAAATAAAGGAGCCAAAACTGAGCTACGGTTGGGCTCCTTTTAATCCAGTCACCCAAGGCACCAAAGTACAGGCACCTTGAGGTCCATTTCACAGTATTGACAGCAACAATGTGTACAATGTTTTTTTTTTCAGCAAGCATGTTGTCAAGTTAGAGCATTTAGACTGGGACTGCAAGCCTGGCACCTCAGGCACATGTCCCACAAGAGCCATATTTACCTTAATCCATCTGGTATGTATGTCCACAGCGGTAGAATATGTCACAGAAAAGATAGAAACCATCCAATTACTCTTCCTGTCACTGCCTCTCAGAGTTCTAGCTTCAGTTTGCCTTCTCTGTGGAGAAACTCCCCTTTTTTGTTAACATGATTTCATTCTTCAGGTGTCCCAGGTCCTTTATGCAATAAATCAGGTTCCTGGGGAAATCTGTTATGATTTTTCCTAAGCTTTCAATTGAAGCTCATTATTGGGGCTTTATATATATGCACACAAAATAAAATGCTTCCAGTGTGAAATGGGCGTAAGCCAGTTTTACTGTCACTCCAAGCTCCAATAAGTGATGTGCAGGTATGATGACAGGTATTTCACCAGGGGTGAAGCAAACACTCGAGGTTGTTGATTCATTGACTTCTTACGTGACTGCATTGCAGGTAATCATACATTTGGGGAACTTTGACCTCCTTTTTGACTCCAGGCAAACCACGGCTTGATCACAGAGATTATTTCTGTTAACAAAATGAGTGATTAGTTACTCACAAACAAAATCTGTTGTTGAATATAAACTCACTTAAAATGAAGTAGTTAATGCCAAGTTGTAAAGGTTTTTTTGAAGGGAGCATTTATATGTGTAGGTCATATAATCATTAGTTTTTTGAAGACACAAATGTTGGCTTGGTTTAGTAAAAAATAAATGTGTCTTTAAATGATAACAGTTGCTGAATACAGTCTTTTCTTTGTATGCAGTTTTCTACTTTTTATGTCATTTATTGTTATTTCATTTTATTCCTTATGTGAAGCACTTGGTGCTACAAATTTTTTGTATGAAAAGTGCTATACAAATAAAGTTTGATTGATTGATTGATTGATTGATTGATATTCTTTGCTAATATTCTCTCTGTTTTGAGAATAATATATCTGTACAGAACATGCAAAGAAAATAAATATATTCTCACGCTAAAGCAAGCTGGAGCTTTGGCATGTCATAGTATTATAATTTAATCCAATTTTGAAAGGTCTAAACTTAATTGGAGATACAGACAGTTAACTGATACTTATAAAACACATTACCACAAGCTACTCATTACTGCAAGCATACAACAAACTGCTTGGCAGCTTCATTTTTCTTCCCACAGGTCTCAATGCCCATCAATTGGACAAAGGAGTAGGAATCAGGAATAATTTCCCATTGACAGACATTCCAACTAATTTGAGGAATTCATTTAATTGACTTTATGCTTAATAGTTCCCTCATAAATTCCTTTAATTTAATTCAGTGTGCCTTTTAAAACAGGGTCATGCTCTTGCAAGAGTCAGTCAGACCAAATGACAACGAAAGAAGTAAAGGAAGTAATCGTGGTCAAAAGGAGACAGAGGTGGTCTAAAGTGTTAGTAATCTTGCGGTATATGATGCCAAAAGTGCAACAGACTATTTCTGTGGATGTGATTTCAAGCATGGGGGAAAATACCAGTAACATGCTGAACCTTCTGTAAACACAGCACAGCATTAGTTATCAAGATTGCCATGTGTTTGATGTTGCTGCAGCAGATAAGCTGTTTAGTAAGATTTTTTTCCATTTAGAACATTCACAGGAATGGGCAAGGGGATCAGTAAAGATGTGGAATGGCAAACAGAACTGATTATGTTTTTTTTAAATTAAATATCAATTATTATCAATTCCCATGCCGAACTGGAGTTGATGAAATACTCAGCTTTCTTTAAAACATGATTTCTTACAATTTGACAATGATTTGAATGTTTGTTTTGGATCATTACTTGTTTGAAACAAGCCTTTCGCTGTTTCTTCTGTCATCTGCCAGTCAGTTGGTGATGTTTGATGAAGCTGTCTTTCCCATTGACTGTATCATGGCAGCCCCCATCCAGGGAGCAAGCTAATCCTGTGTAGCAAGGATGTATAATGATATCCCAGGGCGCTATAGGATGTTTCTCTCCGTATGGTGCCAGCTTCCTGGGCCTGTGGCTCTGCTATTTATGGGCGCTGGCCCAGCCCCAGCACCTGAAGCCAGCCATAGCCTGTGGGCGAGGTGCAGGCTTTGTATGGCCCTGCCTTGTCACTTCCCACAAAGGAATACAGAGCAATGACACAAGGAGCAATTTTCTTGGCCATTGCTTGTCATCAGGCTAATTGAGAAAGGAGGGTGTGTTTGGAGTCTGGGGATGGCAGACAAGTGCATGTGGCAGAGCGGGGACTTCTTGATTGGCAGTGGCCATGTGGGAGAAACGAGTACTTAAGTATGTCTATGTGTGTGTTCATGTGTGTGTGCATGTTCTTGAGTGTATGCGTCTGGTTCTGTGTGCAGGATAATCCTGGAGAATCTTGTGCTTTGAAGGAGAACAGATGTAGATTTACATATGTGGAGGGTCCCAAGCCTGTGATGAGATTAGCTGGTTGGGATCTTTCTTCACAGCAACTGGAAGGTGCATATTTAATAAATGCCTGGAGCTAGGCTGGGGCGTGTGGGGCTTGGCCCTTAGAGAGCCACAGGACAAAGGCAAACGAGGCCCAAGGCAGGCTGGCCCATATGGGAGCAGGGTTGCTTACAGATTGCGCTGGCCTTTCATTGGTTATGGGCTCGTCTGTAAGGGTTTATATGCAGAGAAAGGGGAGCACTTGGCTGGCCACTTCTGCAGCCTCTTCACAATGAGAGGTAATAAAAGGATTTTGAGCTTGTCAAGGCTCATCTGTGTGCTTGTTTGCTTGCAAGGGTGCTTGTGTGTGTGTGTGTGTGTGTGGGGGGGGGGTGTGTGTGTGAGTGTGAGAGAGAGAGGTTGCTTTGTATGAAAGACGGTAATCATGTGAATACTGTTTTCTCAAAGTCTGTATGCCTATAAAAACTATATAATTTTTCCCATTATAAAGATAATAATGCTTCATATTAATTAAAAACTAATCAAAAACAAATGAGAATGGCATAATATAGACTTGACATAAACATCACATTATGTTGACTTTAGGTAGGATGTTAAACATGATTTCTTCTTGTATGCTCATAACTATTTATTTCAAGTGACAAAGCATCTGAGTCGTTTAGTTTCTGTTGAACATTGCATTATCCCTCTGTTGCGTCATATAAGGTTGTCAAGACTTGTTTACAAAAAGAACAAGTAGAACAAGTGTCCCGGCATTTCCCCAACTTCCCACTGGACTACTACAAGCCATTTGAACAAGAATAGAGCTGCATTTTAACAAACCACAATAGATGTGGATAAACCACAACAGACTTTACAGCTCATGTACATCTGTTGTGAATTCCAACCTATTAATGGAAAAGGCATCATGCACTGGTTTCATTGTAGTGTTTTGGCAAGTTACTTTGTTCAAGATTTCCTTCTCCACAGAAAACAAAGTTAATAAGTTTTATTCCTGCAACAAAGTCACCAGTATAATACTTTTTATGACAAGTATCACAACATCTGTGAAAACTTTACTTCATGGAGCCTCATTGCTATCTTTTCCCTCTTTTGCTCATGTTGCTCTATTGATTTTTCTTTTCAATGAGACAATAAAAAAGATAAAACATACCCCAGAAATCCTCATTCTTGTTCTTAGACTACCCCAATGAGCTGTTCCCTATTCATTGGGGAAGCTGCTCATCTTTTTGAGGGATTGTTGAAGAAAGAAGATTTTGAGGAGTCTGTAATTTCCATCTGTCTTTCTCTTGCGCTCTTGCGGTTTTCCCCTTCCAGTTTGTGAAGGGACTGTGTCCACTCAATACTGTTTGATCATCTTTTTCTCACAGGGAAAGGCAAAAGTGAGGTAGAGTGAAAGATAAGAGAATAGAGAGATGAGAGGATGAAGCTGGACTCTCCCTGTGGTACAGTCTTCCCTGGCGCAGCACAGCACAACTCGAACGTGTGTGAATACGCAGCGCTTTACCTCTCAAAGGCAGTCACAGAGGGTAAAGTGTAATACCAGATCCTAGCTCTTAGGTCTGTGGCTTGTTTACCCCAAGATCTAGTGAAAAGTGGAGCTTGGAGACACTTTTTCCCTTTGGTTTCTTTCCACATCTGGAGATGCATTACAGAGAACAAACAACATGCATACAGGGGAGTTGGGTAGAGGGGGTGGTAAATGGATGAGGAGGAGGAGGTTGTGAAAATAAAACAGGAATAATTCAGAAGAAAGTAGAGTAAGGTTTTTGAGAGAAGCTGGGGTTGAGGAATTGTGGAGAGGATGAAGAGGAGGGGGATAATGATGGAGAGAATGAAGTGGAAGGAGGAGACGAAGAGAGTGCACAGGAGGGCTTGATTTGAAGGGGGTACAGTGGTTGGGGGGTGCAGGGTGGGGGGGGCTGGGGGGGTTGGCCTACCCAGCATTCTCAGTGGATGTGGCAGCCCTCAGTGGACCTCCTTACACAGACACCCCAGCTAATGAATCAGACCTGGTTTCTAACAGTCAGAAGAACTCTGTCTCTACGTCTCTTCGCTCACCAGAACAAAGCACTCCTCCATTAATATTTTAGCGTTCTTTTTATCTCAATGCTAACACCGCTCAACAGGATTTTTGTTAGGGAGACCGTGAAAGAGAAATATTGAGAATGATGGAGAGAAGGGGGAGAGAAAGAAGGAGAGACGGAAAAAAGACAAACAGAAAGACCCTGTGTTCTCAGGATTTCTTATTGTCTGTTGTGATTGTTGCATTGGTAGCAGCTTTGCTTTCTCTGTGCCGCCCAGCAGGACATCAAAGAAAAAAACTGAAATCCAAACTACTGTACACACCTCTGGAAAGCATTTGGATGACTCCAACACAAGACACATGTCAGTTTCATTGCATTTTTGCCAGGTCCAGTCTGATACCTCAAAGGCACAGTATGTAAAACTTGGGTTCTCAGGTAAACAAAACAACCACTGACGACTCAAGACGTATTGACCCCAGGTCACACCCCTCCCACCTTTACTGCTTACTGTTCTTTAAAATGAGAACTCTATTTAATTAAAAAAAAGTCACTCCATGGGGTTAGCATTCTAAACAGAAAACCAGCGTTTCCATTTTATGGAAGAAACTTTGGATAATGAGAGAAAATATGTTTAAAAAGGACTTCCTGGTTTGCACTTTGTTTTCACAAATCTGGGGCGTTCTTAGCGTGAATCAGGCAGTCGACTTTCAGAAGCTTTTTAACTTTGTTATTTGTTAGCATAGCAGTTTGAAATGTATTTGTGAAGCAGAAATATTGGTTTACTGTGCAGTGAATGTACATGATAGAGTGGAGTGTTTGTCGACCAAAATCTTCAGTTCTAGAGAAGTAATGTGGTGGACAAAAGAGACAATGGGTCTCCATTCAATTTGTAAACATCTAATTATAGAGGTCTGGGGATGGCATTACAGGATGGACTGTGGGCAGAAAATACTTGTGGTCCATCACAGGTAAGCAGCACAAAACATGAATAAGATACAGAAACAGAATGGCAGCAGTGGCAGGTCCTGCTCACTTGTCCAGCAGCCTTTCACTTGTTTCTACATGTTCTCATGGCAGCAAAAAAAAAATTGCCATTATTTGGCCCGTTTTCATCTAAAAAAGTCAAGAATTTCTCTGTCTTTGAAAACTCAAGGAAGTATTTAAAAAAATATTAGCTTTCCACAAAAAATGTATGCAACATAGAATCATTTAATTTAGAGCAAAAGGTCTAATTTTACATACTGTACGCTTAACTATACATCTCCTCAGAGCAGTTATTTACATATTTCCATACTAGGGCTGAATGATAATAGGAAAAGATCTAATTGTGATTTTTCAGGCAGATATTGCAATTTCAATTTGACTCACGATTTTTTTCAAATCAAGCTTCAATGCAATATTCACTATGTTAACCGTTTAGACAACAGTAAAGAAATCAATGCTCAAAAGCACATAACAGATTATTCATAATCTAATATTGATAAATAATCTGTTTTCATTAGTTAAGGGATACTCCAGCTTCTGCTCCTAAACAGAGGCTTTGTATCGTTGACCTACTTACCAGCACTTCTGTAAATGCAAATTGGCTGCAAATTTGTAAATAGTATATGTAGCTGACACAACAGATCCTGGGTCATTCAAGAGCACTACAAAAAATTGGCGATCACATGATTACGTTGTCTTAATTTGCGATTTCGATCCAGAAACGCTAAATCTTTCAGCCTTATTCTATACCATCTGTGGCTCTCACTTCAGAGATGGCCCCTCTCAGCACTCAAGGCAGGGATCCCAAGTGTCTGAAACTTTGCTACAAACAGGGCCCTAACCAGGGATACTGTTCTGTATTTTCAGGGAGCTGATCTGAGATTTCCCGTCACTTACTCTGATCTCTCATCTCATGCTTGTCTCCTATCTTTCTCCAGTGTATGCCTTAGAGGGAAGAGCTGATATGATTGGGGTGCTATCTTTCTCCTGCTTCATCTTTCTCTCTTTTTGCTCTTTCTCTGTCTTTTTGCAAGGAGAGATTCCAATCTGGCCTCTCTCAGATTGTAACCACAGGAACATCTCATAATTTCCCTTAATTGAATTAACACACTGGCACTCCACCCCAATAAAGTAAGGCGAGGTAATCCATAGGAAACTATTAGGACAGAAGAGATGCTTAGCCATGCCTATTACATCCACCGACATTAAACACACTTAATCTACTATTAAATGAAATCTGTTATTTTTAAACATATCCAAGAAGCACTTTCTACCCAACCCATTTGTAATCATCTCATAGGTTGCATTAGCCAAAAAAGAAATGAAAAAAGCAGAACAGAGTCATTACAATTCAACATGTATTCTACACATTATAGTAATTACTGGGCAACAATGGAAACCCCCAGCTCACTGAGGTGGCTCGACAGAGAGAGATCTGAAAACACAATAGGAAGGCCTTCTAAGACACGTCCCAGACACGTAGATTAATTGCTTCTTTGTACCCAGAAATGGAGGAGCAGCGCCTTTACCTGGATGCTCCTGCTTGGGGTGGTGGGCCCAGGGGAGATGTGCAGGGGAAGTGGAGGACCGTGGCCGTGTACAGGAGGGCAACACCAGAGGCCTGTTTTTTGGGTGTCGCACAGGAGCCGTAGGTGGAATAGGTGGTGGGGCGATGTGGAGGGAGGGGTGAAGGGTGCCGTCAGGAGATCCTGGGGCAAGCGGCCGTGGGCATTCGTCTGTGAAAAGTCATTCAGAGGGAAAACGCCGGGCATCCTTTATTTATTTGTGTCTGAAATATTTATCTGTCACACGGGCCGTTTTATAATGGGGCTGTCAGTCTCCTCTGCCCACTCAAGGGTGCGGACATGTTGCCCTGAGCACCTGCTGTGGATCTCCCGTGAATAATTGCTGGAATTTCACTTTTGGGAACCCTGCACTCTGACCCCCAAGCTTGTTGTTTTTCTGCATCAAGAGAAAGGTAGAAGGTTTTAAAGTATTTACCTTGGCTTGGCTTTTTTCATCCATCACAAACACACTCACACACTTACACACACACACATGCTTCCCTATAGTCTCTCACACAAACATTCAAGTTGGAAAATAAATAATTCATCCCTTTACTCCAAGATGAAAACCCAATCAAGCTGAAAATCCCTGTCTTGCTGCACCTCTGAGCTGCCAGTGCTGCTGGTTAATGTGATGCTCACTGTTCTAATGCGCCATTGTGTTGACACTCAAAGCGAAGGCCTCTTCTAAAGAAACGTGCACTCCCCAACATTAATGGGAATTTTAATCGGGTGTAATCGCCTAAATGAAAGCCTACTTGAGTGTTTCGCAGTGAGCTGTAACGTCGGGCGAATGAAGAGAGCCACCATCTTTCAAATTGTTTCATCACCGTTGTCTCTTCAGGGAGAGACGTGCAAGTTTGAAACCCTGTCAGGCGGATGAAGAGACTCAGCACACAACAACAATACAAATATGTTTTGTCGAGGGCGGAAGAAAGCTCTGATGAGGGGCGGGTCAGGTGGGAGCCTTTTATGACACGCTGCATCTCATCTGTTCACACTGAATGGAGTCTTGCTTTCTCAAGCTCTCTTTACAAACAGCATACTTGTACTGTTTTTGAATTGATGTCACAGAAAGTATTATTGAATTTGTGGAAGTTGATAACAATACTTTGAAACAACTACTTATCTTAATACACTGACCATTAAGAGCATACATAAAGATGTTGTGTTCAGCAGATGCAGGTGTTCTCAGACAGATGCTAACTAACCAAACATACGTAAACAGACTCACAAAGTCATACTGAAGATTCCGC
This sequence comes from Cetoscarus ocellatus, assembly GCA_037902135.1. Classification (NCBI taxonomy): domain Eukaryota; kingdom Metazoa; phylum Chordata; class Actinopteri; order Labriformes; family Labridae; genus Cetoscarus; species Cetoscarus ocellatus. Next base: position 2,464,807 of record JBAMNC010000388.1, on the reverse strand, counting down.
CACACAGGACTTGTACACTTGTCCCAAGTATAAACACTAACAATTAGGTAAGATGGCAGAAAACACACATACATTGACACACATTCAGATGACACATGCACACCAAAATGCAATGCCTGTATTCTGAGCATGCATAATTAAGGTGTTCCTTGTTTGGAGAGAGAGCATGTCGCCTCTCAATGTGCACACCACATCCCCAGGAAGAAGCTTTGAATAATGAAGAGTGTCACCTATGCAAAATGCAGGAGATGAGGATGCCTGCCTGTGAATGTACTTTGTGCATGTTTTTGTGTGTGTCTACTTGTGGAAAAATAAATGTAGCTGTGTGGTTGTGGGTGCTTGTGTACATACCTGTTTGTGTGGTTGTAGTGTGCACTTTGGAAAATGTTTGCGCGGTTTTCTGGTGTAAGTGCAGACAGACAGAGGTGTCTGTGAAGGTGTGTCTGCCTATGATGATTGTGAAGGAGGGCTCTTTGTCATTTAACATAGTGCTGCTAGGACACTGAACCACGTGCCAGTGCACTGAGCTGACAGCTGAGGCCTAGACTTCCCTCATCCACCCTCCCACAGCCTCAACCCCAACCCCCCTAGCATCCATCCCTCTCCCCGCCTATTCTCCATGACTGACAGCTCTTGTTGCCCTGTGAAGCAGAGGCACAAACACAGACATGGTCCAGGATGTCTGTCGGGAGCCATGTCTTCATTGCAGTCTTTGTGCTGATGATAAGCAGTGAATAGAGGAGGGTGGAGGGGGCTTCAACTCCAGCACTCACATGACCTTATGACATAACACAACTCATGCTTTCTTATTAGAACACTTGAACTTATCCTGGGCTGATGTTTATTTCAATACAACACCAGTCTCTTAAACATACATCCCAACTGCAAGATTTATGTAGGATTTAAGATAGGAACTTATTTACTGTGTAAACAGCAGCTGTTAGCTTTGTGACAAATCGCTATATTTACATGTGCATTTGTTTGTCAGTCCAAATGAAATTATTCTGGGAATTTCAAATTAACTGTTTACATGAACATGGTTCATGGTGTGATACATGACATGTTTGTATCTAACATATAGTCAGAGCAGAAATGTTTAGGCATGCACAGAGCTGTTCCTGTGTACTTTTTCATTCTATCCAAAATGAACCCAAATCAGGTACTGATAGTGATTCTTTTTTTAGTTGTTGATATAATGATATTGGACATATTACAGCATGTCTCCTTCACAGGGGTACGTTGATGCACATTACAAGGACAGTCTGCAGGACCAACTTCATACATGTGTAGTTAAGGAGAGGAGACGTGCTCAGGATAAGTTTTTACATGACATGTATGCTGTTAGTATTCACAATAGGCATAAACCACTCCCCTCAATTGGACAGTTTTTTTTTTTCTTCATGAAATCTTTTTGATCAGAATCCTTATCCTGATCTTGTGCCTTTTCCTGTTTTTTTGTGTCCTGTAAACACAGCAGTTGCTATTTTGCAGAAACATTTTTAGCCAGACTAAATGCAACTAAGCTTATATACAACTCTTAACATGTGATGCTGTTAATAATTATTTAAAATGGTATAGGTGCTTTGCGTGGAGACAAAAATGTTACACTTCAGTTGTATTTTACTCTGTTGCTTGTAATTTAAACTGTATAATTTACTTTGAGGTGCTATGGTGACCAGTAATTAAACTTGCTACCTGAATGTCACCCCCTACATAGAAAAGCCTCAGTGTTTCCCCGCAGCTTTGTCAGTAAAGGGTTGTTCTGTATACTTTTCCACACTATCCATAAACCTACTCCTTTAGCGCTATAAGATCAGCCTGCTTTACCCTTGTGTGTCAGTCAAATTGGTTTTATGTTTCAGAAACTAGCTTGATAAGAAAACCTGCAGAAAGGTATATCAAACAAAAACACTGCTGTGCTCTTCGGGGTCAAGGCTCAGGCCCAAAATTCATATTTTATGATGCTGTGTCAGAGAGAAACCAAAAGGATAATCAATGGGTCGGTCAGTTTGATTTATTCAAAGATGAAACTTGCCCTTGACATAGCTCAGAACAGCATCATGTAGAAAATCTGCTCATCATGTTGAAATAAAACAAGTAGATGAATTACATTTGCAGGTTGAATGTAATATTTCATGCAGTTTTTGGGGGAGGGATGGGAGGCTGAATGATGGTACAAGAAACACTGCAATAATGCTTTTGGCCCCTAGTCCCCTAGATCAGTGTTATTCAACAGGTTGAACATCGCAGTTGGAACTTAAATGGAGGAAGCAGTGTATTTTTTCAAGGAAAGAGGCAGGACACAACAAACATGTTTAAAAAGTAAATGATAGCAGAAACACTGGGTAAACATGAATGTGTAAATTTTGTTTTACTCTGTTCCTTGTAATGGTACGTAAATCTTGGTTGTTTCATCATTATTTCAAGGAGTGGAAAAATTAAGATAAAAAGGTCAATAAATTGAAATCTTCAAAGACAACCAATATTTACTCATTATCTCTGCAAATGGAAGTCACAACAACATGTGAAGATATATGTTCCCATGGTGGGTTTCAAAACTAAAGGTTTTATCCACTGTTATGTCCAGGCACTCTGTTGAAATTGGCTCCATGACCCATTTTGAGTCTAAACCCACCAGTTAAAAATCAGTTCAACGCCGTATTATAAAGCACGTCTGTATACTTAAAGAACTTGATCCTCTTTCAAACGAAGTCAAAGGGTCATGGCTGACACACCAGGTCAATGAACTTTTTATTTGTGATATTTAAAGTTGTTAAGGTCTCATACAAACTTTTTGATGATCAAAATAAATGTTATTTTATTTTTTCTGTGGTCCAGGAAAAAGATCCCCGTTTAAGATGAAGGATGGAGAACAGGCAGGAAGATTTCCTGGTCTTCAGGTACAGTGCTGTTCTGGGATTCATTGTTATGGATGAGAGAGTGACCTTAAGGTGATGGGTTACCAAGTTTGCTGGAGCAGAATAAAAAACAAGAAATCAGGACAATCAGAGTGGCTCTGTACTATGAAAGGACAGAAGCAGTGCCGAGAGAAGAGAGAATGATTAAGGAAGAAAAGATGGATTTTGCCCTCAGTGTTCAGAGGCTGAAGTTAGCCCATGAATTAGTAAAGTGGAAAAGTAGCTAATCGTGTTCAGGAGCTGGTTCCAACACGAGGGTTAGCTGAGCAGTGAGCAGAAAATCAGGTAGTGGCCATTGAGAACGTCACTTTGGTGGTACTGCAGGGAGCACCGTAGAAAGGTTTCACAGTCTTACATAATTATTATCTGCGGGGTGCATGGTTTGGAACAAAACAAGTGGAGGCTTTTAGGTGGAGTCTTTTTGGAGAGTGTCAGGAGGGTAAAGTGTTTTTTTGCACTTTAAGAAAGTGAATCAGAGGACTCAGATTTATTTAGGTTGAGATACACTTACACCTCTTTTTTGGAGTTTAGCTTTAATAATAGATGTCTGAATATTACTCTTGACAGTCACCTGGTGATAAGTGATAAATGTCATGATCTTTGTATTAATGGAAATTCAGTATGTTTTTTTATGTATACTTTTAAAAACAAATGGAGAAAAGAGTAAATTGAACCTTAGAAAATAACATGTAAGTCAAATCAACTTTGGCTGCTTTGCTTTCAAAACAATGAGATCATTTTGGACATTATAAAGAAAACCCTTGTTATGTAAGAAGTTCAACAAATCTCTGTTTTTAAAGTCTAGTTTTTTGTCGTATTCTTGCTGCACCTGATGTTTGTTTGGAAATGAATCACTTGTACGCACAGTATGTATAAAAGAAAAAGAAGATCAGAAAGACCAGCTGAGCCATTTAACCCCCCCTGGGCTCTCTTTGTATTTATTATTGGTTTTGGATTTGGCAGAATTGTGTAGAGATAACCCATGGCTGTTTACACCTTCACTGTGTGAACAATTTACTCAAAGAGTAAGAGGGAGGGAGAGAATTGCCACGAGCAGCTTTTTGATGAAAATGGAAGAAAAATGTTTTTTTTTCTTTTTAATTAAACCACAAGGGAGGATAGTTGTAATTATTCCTGAGTGCAAGGAATTTAAAGCAAGCCAGTGATGAAATACCTACATTTCCTTGCCATTTAATACTGCCTATGACCTCTGCTGTATATGCAGTATTAAGACTTAATATTGGAAATATCAACAGAAATTGAGTTGTTTTTTTTTTATTTATTTTATTCCTCATAGTAGTAGAGCTACTCCATTTTGGATAAAAACATGTTTACATTGACAGTGACTTGGATTCCACCTCTTAATGTTTCCTTTTTTAAACATGTACAATGCTCCCTGCTCTCTGACAACAGCTACCTTAAAAACCCCACCCTTAGGTGCGTAAGAGACATAATATCTAATTAAGTTTCAGAGCTGCATTTTCATTTGTTAATCACTTAAGTGCTTCGAGGATAACCTGATATCCAAAGGTCTGGTCCCAGTAGCCCAAAATGTCAAAATGCAATTATATGCATGATTAGCCTGACCTGTTTCTATAGCACCCTCCCTCCCTGCCTCTCGCTGCCGGAGAAGCTGTCAACTGCTGGCATGTTTATTTTGATGAGATTAGGTGTGGAGGAGGCCCCCACAGTGTGCAGCAGCCATGGCTCCCCCATCTGGTCACTGGCAGAATTATCAAGAAACCAACTCTGATAAGCCAAGGGGAGAGATGATTTGAGAGAAGAGGGATCGGATGGGCGGGGAAGAGAGAGAGAGCACTCGCTCAGGTGGAGAAGATAATCTTTCAATCTCTGTTTAGCCTTAGGATCTGTGAGGGGAAAAAAAGGAAACAAATGGAAAATAAATAAATAAAAATAAAACAATTTATGCTTCTTAAAGGATAATATGATCACAAATTATTAATCAAATCATCTTGATCTGTTGGGTAGGGGGTGCTTTACTTGGAGGTGCTTAGCAGAGAGCAATCCTTTCTAATCTGATTGTGTTGAGATAAGGCGGCTTTAGCCTCAGCATTGTGCCACTCTGATTAAAGGGGGCAGGACGCACGATGCTTTCAGTGGTGGTCATGGAGACAGGTATAGCACACAAACTCATGCAAATGCTGATACAGGTATAAAGATGCACTGTTACACATATACACTCACATGGAAAAAAAAACTGCATTCTTAGATTGTAGTAACTCCAGATTTTCACTTTTCAATCCTGTTACTATCCAAAATTAGACAAGAATTTGAAGGGAAAAAAATAAACAGTTTTTTCAAGTTTTATTGAACAGGGTGTCTGTGGTGTCCTTAAAAATTATTAAAGTATTAAATGGAAATTTACAAGACTTTAGAATATATGACTTGATTTTTACAGTTAAAGTCGTTACAAGAGGTTATAGGCCACATCTTTACTAGTGTAAACCTCTGGGAAACACTTAATTTTTTACACTATGTAATGTAGCAAATAATTAAAGTAATGTTTACACTCTCATATTGCATCCTATTGTTTTTCTTTTCAGATTTAAAACTTTTGATGTTTCTTTTGTTCATTCATTGGATGCAAGTTTGTATTTTTTTTAATCTTTGTTTGAATAATCATATAACCTCATGTTGAGGATTTTTCATGCTTAAAAATTGAACTTATATTGCAATGATCAGAAATGAATGCAAACCAATGCATTTTTGAGCTGTAGTATCTCACAGTCAGTAGAAAATAAAAAGGGTAAATACGTATTGCTATTGTAACTGGTTAGAGTATGTAATGGGGCCTTCAAAATGTAGAAGGAAATTCATGAAAAAATATTATTGACCTTAACCTAAGATTGCAAGATTTACTTTGATACAGAGGTTTAGCTTTGTCACTTTTCTGTGGCACAGCATTGGTGAGGTGATTTTAAGCTTTTTGCGAAATGCATTAGAAATGGAGGGAAGTTGGTGGCACTTAAAGATGTCTGCTCAGTCGACAGTTTTCCTGTAGAAATAATATAATTTGTAAAACTCTTAATCACATTTGATTAAATCTATTAAGTCTTAGAGGATGTGCATAAATGTTTAAGCATTTTCACCCTTTTTTATGTATCTGTTCGCTTATTTTCAAAACACTATGATACAGCTCCGTTGAGCAATTGTGTAAATGACCTCTCACTTAAAGTAACACAAACAATTTCTTTGAGAACCTCCTCTTAAAGCCGAAGACATTCACGCTCTGACTCTGCATTATCAAAAGCAAACACTCACTTGCCCCTTCACAGACCACAGCAGAACTTTCTCATGCCGTGTGTCTCGTACTGTTCCTATGAAGTTGGCCTGCTTTGCCTAATTGGACGTGCATTTGAGTTTGGAGTTAATAGATTTGAAAAGGAATATCTGAGGAAGTGTGCATTTTGACAAAGGCTGCAGGCCAGGATGTATGGAGCCCATGAGTCCCTGGAGAATGGCTCCAGGTCCCTTGGTAGCCCATTAGAGAGTGTACCCCTTCCCCGACCACCACCCCCACCTCCCGCTACATAGCTCCCCATACCAAGGGAGACCACAGCAGCCAGACGCAAAGCAGAATATTCATGTTACACCACCGTATGCGTGTGATCTTTCAGTCAGCTTAAGCACACACAGACCTGCACGCGAGCGTTTACACACAGACAAACACAGCTGCGGATACTTTTGTGCGCACATACACATAAAAAACTGAACCCAACACTCCAATGAATGTTTGAAATGAGAAAAAAAGGAACAGGCTTAGTCATTTTAAACATCAAAAACAACTGCATGGAGTGAACTTTTGAATCACATTGCATCATATAGTTGAAATAGTACACAGAATGTTGAAACAGAGAGGAAATCACCATTTGGTGGTGTTTTTTTCTTTGGGATTCTATATGCAAGTCAGTATGAGTGATTGAGGCCAAAACCAGCATGGGGAAACTTGGACAAACCAAAGTAAAGCATCTCTCACACAGAAAGGGCCTTAAGGGGTCTCTAAAGCCCAGCAGCCATATTACAGTGCCACATCAGAGAGGAAAAAGGAAAAAGACAACATTGACCCATGACCGCAGCAATTTTCACCCCTGCACAGACCACCTGGAAAAGCAATGAGTAAATGTTAACTACCGTTAATGCTGTTTTTCACCCACCCATTAACTAAGGAGCAATTCTGCTGTCAATCAAATCTCAAACAAACCCAGCTTTTGTAAAGATTTACAGTTGACAGGAAACATGCAGGGCAACTTCGTTTTTGTGCATTGCTTTGCCTGTAGTAAGTGGATGATATGCACAGAAAATTGCTTAAAAAGTTGATTGCTAATTTGAGTTGAACATAAAAACATACAGTCAGGGTTGTGTAAATCCTCCCTTTACCTTCATTATACAGTATTTGAAAGATAAGGTATCATTAGGAGGCTGACTGACAAAGGCAAAAATGGTAACCACAATTCCTTTTGTTGATATTCAGATGTTACAAAACAGAATTACTTATAGATTTCAAATCACCATAAGAGGGATTTACCTACTGTGCATATTAGAGCAACTGTTAAAAAAGTAAGTAAAGCAGAGAGTTTACGAGGAACCAAACTTGGAATTTTTGAGTTTAATGAAGTGTATTGTAGATCTTGATGGACCTAATCTAATATTACCTAATCTAAAAGACTGTGTGCCGGTTTCTACCGAAAGCTCTAATCTACAACAATGTCTCCTCAAGGTCTTGAGGCCAAAGATAATGTGAGGATTCTGGGCCAAAACCACAAGTTTTTCTTTACTGTTCAGTTCAAGTCAAAAGTAACATTTGATAAGGTACTCAAATGCAGGCATGATACAAGATGGATGCCCTCTGGCATGATTTCTTCTGTTATATAATCTAAAATGTAAATCATACATTTACAGTTATCTTAAATTAAGATTTAAGTTTTGCCTTGTACATTTGCAGCTCTAAACTAGATAGTTTTGGATTACATTTTCTTGGACTTCAAAGTTTTACATAAATGCACAAATTTTCTTTTAATTAACAGATTTTTTCTTTGTTTTTTTTTTTAAGTGGTCAGAATACACCGTAAAACATGTATCACTGTTGAACATTTAACCCTTACCTAGATGCTTTAAAAAAACAAGCAATAAATAAAGTAACAAATAGATATATAAAAAATGCAATGATTGAAAAGAAGTGCATCATAGTGTGCATCATAGTAATAGTTTTGTCTTGAAATTCTTGTTTTCAGGACCATGTGACGCTAAACTCAAAGAAAAAAGACACTTGACACTTCATTGATTGTCCATCTTTATCAGACAGTGTTTTCTGTTTGATATAAGTATTTCTCTGGATTTTTTAGATGCTAACTAACCTCACTAGTTGAAAAGTTATGTAATGCCCTCCGAGTACTTTAGTCTGATATTGTTCAGTGACATACAAGAAAGAGAATTTGATTCAGTCCACGTAGCCTTAGTTTACTGAACATTTCTGAGGACTGTAGTATCAATGTAAGAACAGCCCAGCACCTGAGAGTAATGAAATTCAGATTTGTCATGATGTAGCCCCCCTCAGACTCGTGTTGACTTGATGTGTGTTCACAGGCTGTTGGCAGGGCCAGCAGTTTGAGGTGCTGTGGGCCGTGTGGCTTTGAGTGTGGCCTCATGTTCCATTCTGTTTCTTTGCCGCTGCGCCTTGGCTCTGCGTCCTCCTGGGCTGACACTTCACTGTAGCTTCAACAACTGCTGTGGGATACCAAACATCTGTAAGCCACTGCTCCCACTTGCTCAGCTGCCTCTGCACTGGGCTGCTCTGTGTGTGTGTTTCTAGCACAGCTTGTGAGGTTGTGTGCAGCAGACTTTGATGCTGGTCCTGTTTGGTACGAGTTGTAAGTCACTGTGTCCGTGTGTGCGCAGCGTGTCATTTCAACTGGGACTTTTTATGTGCTGCATGACTGCAAGAGTAAACAAATTAGCAAACTAGTGTTTCAACTACAGTGTGAGGGATATTCTGTCCCCTGTTCAACTGCTTTGAAGTAAGGACTAAAAATTGTATCATCATGGTTTATATATGTGTATATAGGGGTGTGTGTGTGTGTGTGTGTGTGTGTACAGAGCTTAACATATGTATTAGACCACATTTCATAAAAAGTATTTCAGAAATCTTTCAAAACCTTGTTGAAAAGAGAACATTTTATAGTTATTGGACATGTACTTTGAACAGGAAAGAGGAATTTCAAACTGAATTCACCTCTTTGTACCCATTTTTGAGCCGGCTCACTGGGCTTCTCTGAGAAGACAGAAATGAATTAGGCATAACATTCAGCCACTAAAATTTTCTTGGAATGCAAGTTAATAACTAACTTGGCATCTTACTCAAGAAAGGATAAGGTGCTTTAGTGTTGTTTCTGTTTTTTTTTTTGTAAAGTAAATTTGAAATATCATGAATAGCAAGAATAATTATACTTTGGCATCCTAATATCCTTTTTGTTAAAGAGTTTGAACATAATAGTGTATTAACCAATACAGAAACATAAAATATGATTTTGGTAATTAATAACTAATGTGAATACACAAAAACAAACACACACAGGCATATACACAAACACAGAAACATCAGTGTTTGATTTACTGTATACTTCTTTTTGTCATCTGATTTATTTCATGTATATTTTATCATTAACATTTTTATCTTTATTTTTTAGCCTTTTTTACTATCACAAATGGCTAATTTGTGTCAATGTGATAAACTTTTTTGCCTTTAAAAAAAATATATGTGTTTTTTCTTTTGCGTTTTTATTTTAAGTGAAATGCGTTAGCCATTATGCCCAACATGCACGCCAACAAAGCTATTTGAATTGAATATTGAGTTGGAGTAATTGTGTTTTATGCTAATACAAAAATTTGTGTTAGGCACAGAAATTCTCTGTGCTGTCTTTTTTACGGACACTACAGTGTTGCCCTCAGTTGCAGTCACATTTCCACGGTGTATCCCAGCAGACCCCTCCTGACAGCAAATGACTGAATTGTTGCCAGTCTTCTGAGTCAATCATGTGACTCAACACTTCTCCCCTTTTCTTTTTTGTTGTGTCGTGTGAGAGGAAAAACAGTGAAATAACCTTTGTAGTGAATTCAGCAGAAAAAAATGTTTTATTAAACGCCTTATGTTTATTGACTTCTCTTTCATGTCAGTTCTTTTGTTCTGCCTTTGTAGTGGCAAAAGATCTCTGTGCATCATCATTTGTGAGCGATCTGAGATGTCAGAGGTGTCCTTTTGATGTGGAGTGCAGACCTCATACGAGGCACCACCTGTGCAGCTCTCGCACTGAGCCCGTGGATGTTTCACTCGGCTTGTGCTTGTGTGATTATTTATGTGGGTGTAGCTCTTATGTGCACTTGCATGGAGCATGCCTGCACGTGTAATTGTGAGTGTATGAGTGTGTGTAATCAGCCACTTTCAGCTCCTGTCCTAGAGGGAGCGAAATGGGTGTTGAAATGTCTCGACTAATGACTCAGTGAAAGCATCAGACTGATGCTCCTTTGCATTGTGTGTTACAAACTTTGATCTCAGTAACACCACAAACACTCTCAGGGTTTTCTGACACATTAACACAGATATGCACTTGGTATTTTTTTTTCTCAAGTCTGAAATGTTACCTTATGTGTCATCATGCTTATAGCAGATGACCTCACCTCAGTGTAAGTCAATAAGAGAGACAACTGAGTCAATGAGCACAAAGAATGGATTTATTCATGTCAGACAAATGTAGGAGACACTTAGGCGAGCCTGAGTCAAGTCTTCAGTGTTTGTTAAAGAGTCATGCAGCCGAGCCTCACTCGGCATCAACTCACACGATACCTATGCTATGTTTTATGACAGTTTTTACACTCTGCACTGAGCAGGGTATACTTATTCTTTTATAGTGTTGATGGCATTGCATGATGTTGGCATCATACATGCTCATAGGTCTTAAGTAGGCAGTTTATTTTATGTTTTAGGTCAGCTTTACCTTTTATATCCTGGACTCAAGCCAGATCAGGTTTGGAAGCACATGCTGGGTCAGCAATTCGCCATTTATCATTCCTGATGACTCGTCTGCACCACCAGCAAAGTCAACCCTACTTCATTCATAGAGGATGCAAACCCTACGCCCAAGGCTCCATAGGCAAAAGACATCAACCCCTTTCAGCTGAGTTACCAACTGCGATATCCTGGACAGCAGATTTAAATTTGCCACTTACTAATTGTGGTTAAACCATTTTAAGATTATTATTACATTTGTTTAAACTACTAGTGCCATTGCTCTCGGTCTCCTGATTTAAAAAAAAAAAAAAGTCTAGTGCAGTTACTCAAGAGCTTTAAAGTTTTCTCAACATGTCAAAAGTAGGGATGCACAACAATGGATATTAGATAACATCTGATCTGCAGATATTCCCAAAGAAATTTTAGCCAATATTGAAACTGATCTGATAAACACTTTCTTATTGCAGAGTCCAAATTCTCTCCCACCCTAGAATATAACTATTACCCTTACTGCGACACTTGTTTATTTTAAAACAGTCATAAAACAAGAAAACAACATCCCATCCATCCATTATCTACACTGCTTATCCATTTCGGGGTTACTGGCTGTTGGAGCCTATCCCAGCTGACATTGGTATACCCTAAACTGGTCACCAGCCTGTCAAAGGGCAACATAGAGAGACAGAGTACCATTCACACACACACTCATACCAAAGGGCTCTTACGAGGGCTGATTGATAAGTTGTGAGCCTTGTATTGAAGAAGTTAAGCAGGGATGTCCTTTTCAGCTCTACTATTCCCTGACTATTTAAGGCTGTGTACCCAAAGACTGGTGTCATTTGGTCAGTTTATGTTAAAGAGGTAGCACTCTAAATTAAACAAGGCAAGTGACTTTTGCAAAATGGACAAAATCGCTGAAAGAGCCGTGACTTAAATTTGCATAAGAAAGGTCTTGCTCCTAAAGATATCCATACTGATATGGTAGCAACACCAGGGAATGATGCCCCTTCATATGCTACAGTGAAAAGGTGGGTGGCGGAATTTAAGTGTGGCAGGCAGAGCCTTGGGGATGACGCCCATCCTGGAAGGCCTGTCACTGTTGCAACCCCAGAAATGGTCAGTAAAGTCCATGATACGTACTTTAGAGTGCTACCTCTTTGACATAAACTGACCAAATGACACCAGTCTTTGGGTACACAGCCTTAAATAGTCAGCGAATAATAGAGCTGAAAAAGGACATCCCTGCTTATCTTCTTCAATACAAGGCTCACAACTTATCAATCAGCCCTCGTAGATCCGCCAATTAACCTAACAAACATGTTTTTGGTCCGTGAGAGGAAGCCAGAGTGCCTGAGGAGAACCGGCGCAAGCACAGGGAGAACATGCTAACTCCGAACAGAAAGGCCCTGACCAACACAGGGTTAGAACCAGCAACATTCTTGCTGTGAGGCATGTGCACTACCTGCTGCTTCACTATGCCACCCAGAAATCATTTCGTTTTTAAAAAAATCATAAACATCTTCTTGCTATATTAACAAATCCTTCAAAAAATATTGGTCAGTGATTAGATTTTGATGGTATTCAAAATCCAAATGCAGATCCAGATTTTTTTTTTTATAATTTTTACAGGACTTGTTAACATAGTGAGAAAGGCAGTTTTCCACATTCTTGATTCTTGACTTCGCTGACGGTGTCAAAAATGCCTTACTGGAGGTTTTTGCTCTCTAAGCACCTCTAGTTTAGTTAGTGACTAAAGTTGGCAGCTGGCACTCGGACATTTGCCTCTCCAGATCTTTGCTCCAGTAATAGACATTTCAATAAATGTACCAGACGGTGAAGTTTATCCATGTTGCAGGGACCATGTGTTGTATAAATAACACTGATTGGAAACACATTATTCATATAATACTGTGAGTTATTAATTGTGTAAAAAGAACAAAAATATAAAATTTAGTAAAAAAATACTGCAATTTATTGCCCTGCTGATTGTATCAGAATAAGCTGTAATAATTTGGTTTCTTTTAGCCCTTTTTAATTAGGAAATTGAAACTTATTAAGATTAAAAATCACTATTTTAACAGTGTCTTGGCCAAGCCAGGCAGCAGTGTAGTTAACAGGGTTACTACAGACAATATACAGCCATATATACTAGGGGTGTAATGATCCATCGATCTGGATCGATACATCGATTGGTTAAGCAATGATCCAATCAAATCGATGGAAACTCAAAACATCGATCAACATCGTCATCTTCAACGCCTTTATTTTGAAATTCTGACAGGATATTCGTTTCACCGCCTACGCCCAATAGCGCCTCGTTCTTAAGTTTAAACTTTACAGGGCTCTCAAGTCTCACATATTCAGCGTATGAGACGCGCACCTTTTCGCTCTCTCACACACCACACCCGGTATTTCTCCTGCATTAAAATGTACTGTGTAGCGCCCACCGAGTAACACCGCTATATGCTAACGCGTAGCAACACACTATTAGCATCACAGAACTAAACGGGAGCTTGACATGTCAGCCAATCAGAAAATAGCACTGCTGTATCTGCGTAAGATACGGTCGATCTGACAGCAGAGGATGCATACTGCACACACACGACGGGAGTAATCACACGAGTACAGTAAGTTATCTCATCATTTGATTTTGTTGTGCACTGATTAATGAAATTACTTATTGTATGAAAGGAAAACAGTGAGAGCTTATTCTTATTATTCCTCCACATCTACCATTAAACAGTGAAGCAAAATCTAAAAACACCTGACTACTAATTAACTCAATTTTAATTTTAAACACGATTAGATCATACAGATGGTTATAATCCTCTAAAACCCATCATACCCAAAGGTCAGCACATCGTTTCACATTTCAGTAATAAAACTGTCAAAACTTAGAAATTGCTCTGTATTTCTTTCTTTCTTTAGGTGAAATGTAGCTGATTGTGTTCAATGAGTACATAATATCGTCTTAAATCGATCGAAGGTCCCTGAATCGTATCGAATCGAAATCGAATCGTGGCAGACTTTGTGATATTGGCAAATATCGTATCGTTGTCCAAAGAATCGATATCGTATCGTATCGTCATGAAACTGGTGATTTACACCCCTAATATATACAATATACAAAAAGGGCAAACATATGAAATGCAATAAAAACAATATTTCTCCATAAACAAGGACTACAACAATGAAAAATGTGTTGAAACATCTGCAGCAAATCTATGCATTTTGGAACTGCTTCCAAATCATTTAACATCCTCTTAAATGTGTCCAGTGAAACCTGCTCATTATATCATTACTGAATAACCCCCCCCCCCCCCCCCCCCCCCAACACACACACACACACACATTTTTTCTCATAACTCACTTATCCCTTGAAATACAGGCATCATCTTAGTAACCGGATTTGCACTTCGAAGTGTAACTACTTCTATATTTGAAAATGCTGGCAAGACTGTTTTAATCAGTTTGATGAAGATGTGCTACAGTTGTCTCAACCAAGGGGGCCTGATGTTATTGCTCTTAGTTTAAACTCAAAGTTATCAAGCTTTGGACAACTAAAAGGAATCTTGTGCATCACCTCAAAAAATGTCACACAAAAATATATTGAATAAAATGTTTGCGCTGAAGTAAACCTCCTTATTTCTAGTAAGCAGAGAGCGAGTCCTACTGAACAAATCAACAGTCCAGCGTGGCCTCAATGTGTTGAATTGAAGTGTAATGCAGTTGTCCTCACACTGCTGTAACACAAAATTAAACAAACTGTAACGTGCACGACTGCTGTTTCACAACAACAAATTAATGTAAGAAATCAAGAAAAAAAATGCACTTGAATTTTCATTTTAAACCAAAACCTCACAGAACCATGATCATTAAACTGGAACACAAACAGGACTGTGAACTCTGTGAACCCTGCAGATCACGTCATTTCCTTTAAATGATGCAGCAAAACATATCGAGAGAATCAATAGGATTTAAATAACAATGTTGTCAATGTTGTCACGTTTCTTTCTTTCAAATTAAAGAGAGACACCATCCTTTCAAAGTAACAGTTGTCAAGTTTGTTTTTCTCAGAGAGGGATTGGTTAAAAGACTTTTTCAAAGAAATATCTGGGTCAAACCCTCCCAACCCCGCTGTCATCTGAAAAGAGGCAAGGCGACAGCTTTTTTCTCACATATTAATAGTTGTTAACTAATTACTTTTAATTATGTTAGAAAATCCCAGATTAATAAGTATGCTCACATATTTATAACATGTTTACGCCACCATGTTTATCAAAATGCAAACAAGCCTCACAAATAAACCATGTCTTAACATTTTAAATGAGGCTGGTTTGTTTGTGTTGAATATCTACAAATGATCTTTTAAACATGGCATTGGTAGAAGTTCTCTAAAGTCACTCCAGGAAACAACTAGAAAGAGGCTACCTGGGGACAATTCCACGAGAGCTGCTAATGAACAGAGGAAGGGAGACAACAAACATGTTTTCTTCTTTAATTCTCCCGGCCCTGGCTGTTTGATATAAGATGTATGCCAAGACCTCTTGTGGTTTGGACTAGAGCAGAGGGATGGCTATAATAAGTGCGGCTATTAGACAGAGCTTATGCCAAAGTAACACTAACTCCGTGACACGTGGTTTCTTAGTAAAAATAGGATCTTATGCAGAACAACAAAGCTATTTCCCCTCTGTTTAAAATGTATCAATAAGAAAAGCATTGTACAAAAATCAGACTAACTTTCCTGCAGCTTTTCTTTGGTTCCTAATAGATAAAAGTGTTCAAGGTAAAATTACATATTCTTAGACCATGTTTACTTTTCTTTATTTTTCACTCACTTATTTTGCCACACCTTTATATCTCAATATCCCAGTTTGGTGTCTTATTTCCTTTTTTCCCCAAAAATAATTATTTTGGATTTTCTTTGAGAGATATGCCTTATTGAGTCTTAGAAATGCAAATCAGAATACACACGTATGCACACACATTCAGGCTGTTATTGTAAAAAGTAACTTTGCAAAACATGTCTTTCCATGAAACATACTGTGATGAGAAACAATACAGAAAGCTTTTTTAAAGGTTTCTGTCTGGTCTTATATATGGATAGACTTATGAATGCACAATACTGTTAGTATTATATTGCTATCAGGAGGTAATTGATTCAAAAGCCAAATATTAGTATTGAAAAAAAATATGGAAATTTCTGCTGATGTATACTTAAGATAATTTAGTTTTATATATTAGCATTATGTTTGGAGAATTTTTGTATATTTAACAACAAATGGTCATTATAGGTTCCAAAAAGAAGAACTGATTTCTGTCAGCAAACTGGTAAGTCACTGCTTGTAGCCCTTAAACAGCAGATAAAGCTTACTTTTTACTGCTACTGCTAAAAACAAATTTCACATATAATGTAGGTGTAGTCCAAAGCACTTCTTTCAGTAATTTCCATATTTTGGATATGGATATTGGTCTCAGTTAAAATAACTTTTAAAATATGGTCAGATGTCTGGAACAATCCAATTCCCATTTATATTTATCTCTTCTCTTTTAATCCATAAGTAGAAAAATTAGAAGCTGACAACATTTTTAGGGGATTTTGATTTAAAGAGTGACAACACATTAAGTACATGAATAAACAAAATTAGCCTTTTTACCACTTAACAGACCAAAAATATCTTTGGGTAGCTGTCCTTATGATTTAATAATACCTATGAAAAAACATAGCAGTATTATATTTCCTTTGCAATATCATTTTAGTTTTTTAAATTAAATTATAGCATAAAACTAACTGTGCTGCAAGTGTACCTGCAAAAAGTAAACAGCAGGTCTGTCCACTTATGGCCCATATAAATGGCAACAGTGTTAACAAGCACTGCAGTAAGGTGCTGCTGATGGCAGGAGTACTCAGTACAAATGTGTGAGCGAGCATCTGCCTTAGGGTCATACTGGTGCATCTGTGACTGCAACAGTCTTAATGTAGCATATAATTTGTATGGACAGTGGTCAATTCTGTGACTATTGCAGGAGATGTCACAAACTCTTATTGTATGTATGTCATCTTTCACCACTGTGTACCGTCTCTCTTTATGCTTGCAGCAACTTTGGTTGAAGACAAGTGTGTAATCTGTTTTTCTTTCAAACTTTGGTTCCTTCTGTTCAATTGAACATAAAAATAATCAATACTGCATCATTTAGACAATGTGATATTAGGAAAGTATAAAACAATTAGATACGGAAACTTAAACTGGCAATTTAGTTTCAATAAAACTATTTTGGGCATGACATGCTTTGGGTCACCTGGCTGACACTGCTTCCAGTGTGTCTTTTTCGAGATAGTCCTGGACAAACAATTTCAGACAAGTTAACCAGAAATAATCGTCACATTGTCACAAACAGACTAAAGTCAATAAAGTACTCAGAGAATGGTAAAATTGTGCACATTATATTTACAACAGGATCGCAGCATTAGCAAGAAAATGATGTGTACCCATACTGCAATGTGGAGTTTTACAAATGCTAACGTTATTAGTGCTAGCACCCCGTAGCTTTCAATGATCCACCCAGTTTAAAGGCCCTGGGAACCCAAATCAACCAAAAATTTCTACCTATGATCATATATATGACCATATATTCATGCTATTAACTACCTAAACATCTCAGGTGTTACCTTTGTACAGTTTTAAATATATCAGCAGTTAAGTTTTTGAGGGTGCTCAGAGAATGGATGTAAAGTGGGTGGGCTTTAGACAAACACTGATGATGTAATAGATAAATCGGCCAATAAACAAACAAACAAAAAAATATCAAGTCCCTCCTTCTCTAAGGCAACAAAACTAATTTACTCCCACCCAGACTGAATGGCATTATGTTACAATGAAGCCCAGGACCCCGAGCACATCTGGTGCCCAACAGCTCCTGCATGTAGGGGAGTACAGTGAGTCTTGTTCTGAGTCCTGCCATGTTTGATTTAGACTCTACCTAGGATTTGCTGTTACTGACATCTGTCAATCAGAGCAATAGCAAGCATGCCCATAGAATCCTGAGAAATCACTGTAGCTGTAAAATAAGCTGTTTTAGAACAAGGTTTTCCAATATTTAGAGATGATATTTCTCTCAAATTTCCAAGGATGCTTCATGACACGTTGAATTTTGATATTGTATTAAAATGATAATTTCAAGTTATGTTCCCAGGACCTATAATGTCCATATAACTGAGCTGAATGAGGTCACTCACTGCTCCTGTTTAGCAATTATATGTGAGTATAACCTGACACAACTCGACTGTAATTTAATCTTCATTCTCTTAGATTAAAATACCACCAAACTGCAGTTTTTACAAAATGCTACCATTTGTTCCAACGTTGATTCAATATGAGTCGTTAAAACCAGGGTTTGTGGACATTTTGGCAGCAGGGTAGCCGCCATTAAGCATTTGATTGGGATTTCAGGCTTGTGTCTATAAACAATTTGTTTAATCAACATGTAAATCTAGTGTGGACCATTTAGTGATCTGAATGTAACCATTTATCTGGCTCATCTGGGCACATACTACCTATCTCATGTCCAGTCATTGCAACAGTGATGGCAAAGTTTAGCCAACAGCTACTTTCATCTAAATGCGTGAAGATGGTATGAGACACTGTAAAATGTCTGTATGATGAATGGAGACGCATTGCTTATATGCTGAAAGTATTTTTTCATTGGGATAAATCAGCAGCGTGAAGCATATTCAATGCAAAAGGTAATATTGCACAATTTATAAAATTGCATTACATTGTGCAGCTCTAATTCATACTCCTGTCAGTCAGTCTCCATATTCTCTCAACTGCTCAATCTGTTTCATCAGGTGAGGGTCCTACTGATTAGAATAGGCCTCTCCCTGAGTGCCATCCACCATCATCTAACCCACTGGTCCTCCTTTCTAATTACTCAATCCCTCTCTCACACACCAATAAGTACCATAAACACACTGAAGACACACTCACACATACACCCTCATACACAGTATCTGAATAGTTCACATTGATCGAATGAGGATTAATTAGCTATGAGGTAATCATTGGCTGCAAACAAGACTGTATGTCAGGAGAACTGACATTTGGTCGACACACAAGGAGTTGTGTGAGTACGTGTGGGTATGGGGAGCAGTATTGCTGCTGTTTGTTGCTTTTCAGAGTCTGTGCCTTTCCCATTGTCACACGGAAGGTCTGACTGAGGCTGGTTTGGTTGTAAAATCAAGCTGACAGCTTTGTTAACAAGGCCGAGCAGATGAGAGGGATTATTTTATTCCATGGCATGAGCGAGGTTTTGAGCAGACAGCTCTCAGTTAGCTTTGGATTTGTCGGCTTCTAGCGATTCAATCACTGATTATTTTATAAATGCTCCTTTTACACTGTGCAGGGCTGCCCTAGCTGTCATAGCCTGAGCAATGTTATCATCTTCTAGGTGAGGTGTGTCAGGAAAATTATGGTCATCTTATTCAGAGCTGCCTCTTAAGACAAAAAAAAATAAATTTATCATGTTTTTTAATTTTTTTTGGAGAGGTTAAGAGAGGTCATGATGAATTTAATGTAAAGACTGTAGATTAGATCATTTTTAGACCATATTAGAATCATTAACTTTCATAGACAGTGTGACCTGAAGCCACATAATGTACTAGCGGTATCTATGTGCTAATTTGGCCAAAATATAGAGTGCAATATGCATAATATAGTTAAATATGATATCTGCAGTCTCTCAACAATACCACGATGTTACAGTGATCAAAAAAGAAATATGAGCAGTGTTCAAGAGACAGGTCCACCTTACTTAACTGTAGCAATAAAACATATACTGCTTTTTAACTTATCAACTGGATCTTGCTACTTGCTAAGATTAGCATTCAGAAATTTAAATATACAGAAAAACTGAAATCATGTACAAAGTACAGACAGTGAGTACACATGTGCACAATACTGTCTGAACAAAAACAAAAAGCAGCATGTATATTTTTAGGTTGTTATTATTATTATTATGCTTTGCAGCTCTATTGGGTATGTTGTTAGTGCTGGAAAACATACTATACTGCAGTAATACTGGTAAAGATTTTCATGCAATATAAACATGTCGTATGGTAATATCATTAATGTACAGTGAAATGCTTCAGCACTCCAGCAGAGACGCATATATTTGATAAAGAAATATGAATATCAGTTTAACAGAGTCATGATTCATATCTGCACATATCTCAGGGCTATTGTCTTCTCCCACCTGCTGCACCTGTGAGTTTGCTGTGTGTGTGTCTGTGTGGTGCACTGCACCTACACAGAGGCCTGTAGTCAACAATGAACTAAGCTCTGTGACTTCTGATGTTTGTGAAGCAATACAAAGTTTAACCCTTGAGTAATTGGTGGGGTGGGAATAACAGTATGAAGAGGGGTCAGTTGATCGGGTGTAGGCCCGTACAGATACTGCTGATCTTTTGGCTACCTGAAAAAGTTGTTATTATTTAGAAAGAGACACATTTAATATTACAATAATGAATTCACTGATGAACACAGAGAGGATCATGAATTTTATAAACTAAAAACATGTCTAAAAAGACCCTACAATTTACTGATATTCATCAAAATGACATATTAAAACATTAAAAGTAAAAAAAAACAAAAAACAAAAAAACAAGTAATGTCAATTTTGGACAGACATGACTTTTATTACCATATAATAGAATGAAGGGTCAAGAGGTTAAAAAAGTATTAAAATCAATCAAGCTTATATGTAGCTTTGTTTAGTAGTTTAAAAAAAATATTGTGTTATATGCCTTCATAAAAGATTTTCATGAAACATTGTGATGTAATTTTGCGGTCATCTTCTCCCCCGGCCATCTACCTCCCATACTGTTTCCAGGAGGTTATAACCGTGGACCGCACCTGGATGTCTATGGCAACTTCATAAGAGTTACTAGCTTTAGCAGTGCAAGGATGCAATCAAATGCTGGTACTTTCTTAGTGTGGTTATGTAACTGTCAACAGTAAATGTTCATCTGTAATCACCATTAAAATTCAAATGAATTTCTTGTAAGCTTTATTTCAGACTATAAATGAACACTTCAAGGCAATAGGTATTCACAGTGTTATTGGTAACATTAATTTTCCAAACCAGAAACCAAATGCTCAGCCTGGTCTAGCACAAGACAGAATAACAACAAACTGCTGACTGCATGCAGTGTATACTACACACTAAGTTTGACAGTAGTGGGTAGTTTTGAATACAAACACAGTCTTTGTTGTGATTCTGTCAATTACATTAATAATATTATTGGTTTTGAGTGCATTTTGAAATAACCTGTCATCACAAATTGCCAGAAATATCTAGCAAATTCCTGATACATATTTATTTTTTTAGTTTGGTTTTTATTCTCCCTGTTAAATGGGAGTCAGAGCTGTGCCTGAAGGCAAAACAGTCTATTTTGTGAGAGCGGATAAAGAGCTGAAGTATTAACTCATTTCTACAGATTGTTCATCCTGCTGTGCTCTTAAACTTGGGTATTAAAACAACTGCAACTTTTCTTACATTTAATCATAACCATTTTAACACCGTATTTGTTGACTGAACATGTAGCATGGGGTCAGAATTGTATTTTTTTACACATTTTAATTATACATCTTCAGAGATCTCTCTGTACTCTGTGTTTGACATTTTTCTCCATCGCAGAACATGCTGCCAGGATGTGTTGGAAACCTGCTAACACAATAGAGCACCAAGCTAATTATGTTGCTGTCAATTATTCATTGGTGACCCAGGTTTGCGAGCTTACAGACATACAGTTTCCTCTTTACCCGGTGTGTCTGAAAGGCTTGCTCACAGGGACCACAGAAGAAGTTATCGGCATCAATATTTCATAGTTAATTATGATACCCAAGCCACTGACTTTAATATTCCTGCAAAGATGCTTGTGGTGGGTTTCTGCAGCAGATTGTCGGTAGTGACACACCAGGCCAGAGGAATGTCAGATGAATTAATAAATATAGAAGGATATGGATAGCTGAACAAGTCCTCAACCACACATATGCATGCAAGAGAGCAGATACTATAATACAACATACAGTCAGACATTTTAATTCATTATCAGTTGGTTGTGGATATACATTACAGATACAAACTTTAAAATAAGAACTGGACTGAACAGATTTTACTCCAGCTCAGTGGTATCCTTCCCTTAGATTCCGTAATTTGTTTTTGAGTAAACATCAGTAAGCTTCAAAACAGTGATAATTTAATATCTGAAATTTTTCATATAAGCGAAATTACGTGAGCACTGAGACAAACATATGATTGTCACAAAAAACTGGAACAGCTGTCTTGACTGCAATGGTTGTCTGAGTTGGCTTTAAAGAGTATGCAAGCTAATGTTAACACCATGCAAATATGACGGCACTGTTTGTATGGGCCTCATTCAAATCTTCTTTGTAGATATTTGACATATCTGACCCCTTCATTCATTCATTTCCTTTACAAGTTTAAGTGAATGTCTATGAAAAGCTAAACCGCATTAGTTGACTCAAATGAGCTACACAAAATGGACGAAACATACTTTGTAGTATATTCCCCTTCCTTAAAAATCCTGTCTTTTGTGAAAACATGCTGAATAGTAAGAATGCTTTTGAAATTTTAAATATTAATTGTTTACTTTTATCAATTTGAAAACAGATCAGAAGAAAAATCGAACTCAAATAATCTTTGGTGTGACTTCAAGCCAGCATCATTTCTGTGAGGTACACTTGCACAGTGATTTTGTAGGATTAACTAATGATTGCTTGTGCTAATTATTTTGAAATGTTGGTTAAGCAAAGTTGTTAACTGGAAGAGAAACAGCTGTGTAGTAGGCTTAACCCCTGGTGAAGAACAGCCAAATTCTGCCACCAAGTTACAGTTGCTGAAGACTGTTTCATGTCACAGGTCATACACCATGGCAAGACAGAGCACTTTGACAAGATACAAGGTAGTTATACTACATTAGCAAGGTCTCTCCCAGGCAAAGACTTCAAGCAGAATAGAGTTTTAACATGTGCTGTTCTTTTGAAGAAGCACAAAGAAATAGGAAATGCTGTGGACCATAGACACAGTAGTTGGCCCAGGAAACTGAGTGCTGCAGATGAGAGACACGATAGGCTTACTGTCTTTGAGGTCTGGAGAGGTTTTGTTGATGGTTATCACATGATGCTATGATTTGGTGTAAAAGAGGGAGAGAGAGAGAAAAATACAGCCACGGCTCTCCACTCAGTTGCTGCCCGCAATAGTCAAAAGTCCCTCTGAATCCTACTTGTCCAAAGAGCAATTTATGACGGACAGAAGTTTTGGAGTCTGTATGAAAGCGTGATCGTCACAGCATGAGTTTCTCTTTATTTTTCAAAAGTGCAATAATTTTGGAAAAATACAATGGACTTTTTGCCAAGGTCTTCACAACGATTCTAGGATAGCTGTTAAAGCTAATAATGTTTTTTAGAAAGACCTGCTGTATAATGCCCTTTGCAGTGCACCCTATAATAAATTGATAAACTAGAAAAGCACTCTGAGAGCGCAGACCTCTGCCAAGATACAATTAGGGATCACCGCGCGCTCCGATATGACGGCCGAGTCTCTGCTCATGTCAGTCCATGTGGAGATGTCCTCTGCTGGCATTGCAAGGGAAGCTGGGTAATGTAGTGACAAAGGCTTGAAAAATAATGATGTGAGTTTGCAAATAAACTACAATTCCCATAATGACGTAAAGGAGGCAGAACCCTCAGAGCAGCAGAGGAGAAATGAATGGGATTTGCCATTAGAAAGTTCAATGTTTTTTTGTGATGTCCCTCTGGTTCAGATCCAGATGAAATTAACCATGATGATAGACTTATTTTTTCAACAGTTGTGCCTTTTTTGTTTCCTATGAAATACTTGTAAGAAAATGGATATACTATTATTCTACCATAGTTAAAGGAAAAATAATCTTGTTCACCTCTAAATCTTTCCTGAAATGATCACTTTCAATGTATTTTGGATAGTTCTTCATGCCAGAGGAGAGTACATTTATGCAAAGGGGAGTAAGGCAGCAAAACTGACCAGTCTGCAGTTTGTGCACCCTATTTAAAATCAAAACAGTAAAATTAAAAGGCATTTGAGAAGTAAAAATATCACCCTGTTGTTTGTGTAAATGTGTTGTACCCCCACCTGCATCCTTCAACCCCCCAGGGGCAAAGCTGGGTATTTGGAAGTGGCAATGTTAGTTTAGTCCCGCCTGTGGGACTAATCGCCTAATGAGGCCATTAGAGGAGTGTTGGGGTCACGGTGATTTGTATTAGCTTGTGTGTGTGTGTGTGTGTTTGGGTGCAGGTGGTATTCCCTGACACGAAGGGACCCCAGGGGGATATTGAGGGGACCAGAGCAGGCTTGAGGGCCTAAGCTGTGCCCAGTCAAAAAATGCTTGGACGGTGATGGATACCTTGCCCCAGGGAGGCCGACCACAGGAGCACTTAACCGTAACCAGGCATAGACAAATGCAGACACAGACACGCACAGAAATGCTCCATAGACAGCGCGAGATCCAAGTCCCAGACACAGAGCAGACACAACACACAGCGAGGTGGAAATGAGATGTTTAGCTTGATGATGCGTGACATCTGTAATGCATTCTAATTCTCCCCATCGGAGCACTCGTCTTTAAGAATGATTGATGATGTTGTTTCATCGTCTCAGTAAACACAGCTTAATAAATGAAGACCATGTCTGATCATCCTTGAATGGAAACACAGCTTCAATCATTTGAACTGAGTTCAACATTGTCCTAAAACTGCAAGAGAGCTTTTCAGATTTCACACATTTTCATATCTAAAAATATTAACTTCACAGTTTTTCATTTTAGGTTCTGTGCAACATTAGTGTTTATTAAATCTTACAAAGCAGCATTAGATTTGTCTTCCTTGTATCTACATTCAGTTTTAGAGTATGCACCCCTTCCTTTGATTCATGTTGTTGTGTTTGCCTCTGTGACCACGTAACTATACAGTAAAATTGCTTGTTTGACTGTTCAGTAAATGATGCAGAGAGTAGTAATTTTACAATCATCACATCATGCTCTGCAGACAGCATTATAACAGATGTGGTGCAGCCAACTCTGCTATTATCATCACTTAACCTCTGTGCAGTTACACTAAACACCAGCATACTATCAACATTAAATCTAAACAACCTCTGCTGCCATCCAGCTTTCTGTCTAGGCAATAGGTTGGGCAATCATTGGGTTTTAATTTCAATCACATTTATGTCGTCCAGAATTGTAAAAACTGAATAATGAAAATCAAAGGATTACTGTGCCACATGACCCACTGCACTTGTTTCGTCTTTTCCCATGCATTATTAATTTTAGTGTTTGTTTCTTTCTCACTTTATTTATTTCGTATTATTTAATGCTCAAAATAATAGTGATAAAAGCAGTAAAGCTCAATGATTGAATGTGGTGTGTATTGTAAAGTCAATTATTACCTAGGTTTTATAAATGTGATTTAATTATCTATCAATATAATCAGTATAATGAGTTTTGCCATAATCAAACAGCCCTACTAGGCAGATATCAAAATTGCATTATGATGTATTCTGCAAATTTTGGACATCTACTATGCTGTGGGTGAGTACATTTCGAGACAGGTTGATACTGAATGATATTAAGATCAAGGAGAGTATCCTGGCTGCATGGGACTAACTTACTGTCTGTCTGTGTGAGGGAATGAACCTGCGTATGAATGCTGAAAGCATTTGCATTTTGGGCAGCTGTTGTATTCTCAGCAGGAAGGTTTCTTTACTCCACTTCGATTTCACTTTTGTATGCCAAATTCATCACATACTGTATACAAGTCACCTCGGTGAATTGCCTCTGCGGCATTGAACTGCTGTGTTGCATGATGCTTTATCCATACAATATATTCTCAAAGTATTGATGGATTCAGTAGGCACTGTGCACAACAGTGCATTAGCAATGTGTCAATACACCAAGACATGAGTTGACATACACACCAGTACATAGAGCTACTGTAATCCTCAGGGGATGTGTGTGTGTTGGGGGGGGGGGGGGGGGGGGGGGCATTGAAAACCAAGCACAGAAGACCTAGCAGCCAGTGACATTGGTTGGTGTTGTGAGGCTCCTCCAAGGGGACTATCATCTCATGGGACAAGACTAGAGTTAGGGTGTATGAGCTTGGCTGGAATTCTGTTTTCTCCATATGTTACATAGTGTTTCTTAGGAGAATCAGTTTCTGTCATCCTTTGATTTTTACACAGAAAAAAGAAAAAAACACTGTAAGGATTTGTTCCATCTTAAAATTGTGTAGAATAAAAACATGCTTGTCAATATAATGTATTTGTAATAAACTAAACATTTTACATTTAAAGCTGTAACTAGAGAAACAAAATCTTAAAATCCTTTTGAATTACCTATTATTTTTAGAGGCATTTGTCAAAGAGAAATGTTTCGCATCTAAAGTTACTTTTTTCCATTGGTTATTTGTACACGTGTACAATACTCTGTGAAATCAATACAATTCTATCAATTAAACATCACATCTGCCTGTCTTTTTGAAAGTAAAAAAGAAAGACTTTAAGTAGTGGTGCTCGCAGCTGTTAAACCTACATATATTAGCTTAAGATGTATTGCTTCTATAGTAATGCAATGATGTGACTGTTTAAGTTGTGTGATCATAGCAAATTTGAATGATAAATGCTTAAAGAGTCCATATTATTCTTTTTGAGTTTTACATGCCCTCAGTGTTTTTTAAATGTCTCCTTTGAATGATACAGTACTTGTGTGAACAGGCAAAAACCCACAGCATCAGGACTTATCTCTCTGCCCCCAAATAGACCTACCAAATGTGACGTCTTATCATTGTGTTGTTGGTAGTTGGCTTGTGCTGACAAGCCTATTGCAAAACAGTGATGGTGAAAAAAATGCAGAGTTGTTGACAACATGGCGCCTAACAGCATTGAACTGACCAATTACCACAAAGGAGACGAGTTGACCAGTAAGAGCTGACTGAACCCACGTGGGAAAGTGAGCTTTACACGACAACTATGTCACCAGAGACGGAAAGGTTTTTGCTTTGCATTTTCAAAAGTGCTCCGAGTTCACACGGAGACGGGAGAACAGCTGAAAATGCTGTAGCGTGCATGCCAGGCCAGTTGTTGACGATATAGGTTTGTAGTGAAACAGTGGTGTTACAACACACGCACGCTTTCTGGTGAAGACAGACTTTTCATAAACAACAATGGCGAGTGGACGCAGAAAGATGCAGGAGTTTCTTGTCTGGACAACAATTCTGTCTGGATATTTTTGTCTGGATAACAAACCGAGCACAGTAAGCAGCACACATGTTGCTTGGTAGACAGCCGAAGCTGTTGTTGTTGTTGTTCCTGGGATGCACGTGCAACTTTCATGTCAAAGAGTACTGCGCATGCACCATGCATCCGTTTTCCCTGAAAACGCTGATTTCCATTTACATGGAGACAGATACCAAAACATTTTCAAAACTTTTCACTCTGGACCCTGGTTTAAGAAGTTTGCAGATTCAGGAACTTTGGGCACCGTTCTCGTGTAAACAGGAGGCACAAACCCAACAAAAACTCGTTTTCCGTCATTTTTCGTTGTTGTGTAAACAGGGCCCAAGGGTGAATCCCAATTGTACCCCTTACCCCCTTACCCCTTGTCTTACCCCTTACCCCTTGGTTTTGCGCGTTCACGTCTAGTGAAGTGGTGTCCTAATTCTCCGTAGGGCTAAGGGGAAGGGCTAAGACCAAGGGCTACACAGCCCTTGAAACGAAGACAGACCGGGACCTCACTTGAAACGAAGGGTTATGAGAATTTCCCATAATACACTGCGCCCGCCAACACGAGGCAGAGCGGAGACTGAAGAAGCCCTTAATTATAAACTAAATGTTTTGAACTGTTGGTGGTATTTTAAAATTTGTCGTTATAATGAGCTAGCCTTCGCAGCCGTAGCTACAGCTATTGTCGCATCTGCCTACGTCACAGCTAGCGAGTGGCTCTGGGTGATGACGTAACGGGAATCGAGCGGTGTCTCATTTCTCAGCAGTGTGTTTTCACCCCTTCCCGTTGGGCCTCAAAACAGAGGGCTAAGGGGAAGGGGTAGGGGAAGGGCTAAGGGGTAGAATTGGGATTCACCCTAAGTGTCAGGGGCTCTAACAGAGCAACTCAGACAGAGCGAGAATACACCTGTATCAGGGGTACTCAGTGTTTGTAGAACACTAGTGATTGTGAACATACTCCAGCAGTCATCAAAATTGATTATATGAACCTGAATTAAGGAAAAATATGAACTTGTGTGACATTTTTCATACCATTAATCCTTCCCTGAATTTCTCAGTGGTGTGCAGCAGTATCACGATGGCCTTAAAATCCTATTATAAAATACAGTACAGACTTAGCATTTGCCGCAAACAGAGTGCACACCTCTACCAGCTCTGTGAAACACTCACTGCATGTTATTTACTTGTAATTTTACTTGCATCTTTGCTTAAAGCAACAATATTTGTCTTCTCTTCTTCAGAATCTTGTTGGGTCACTCCTTATTATCAGCTTCATCCACTAAAGCCCTCATCTATTTCTCAGCCTCACCAGACCAAACTTGAGGTAATTACGCAAGATTATATCACTTTCAGCCTTGGTTTGGTATAAACAAAGAGGCTGTAATTGTGAAAACACCCTTAGTGTATAATAGGGGGTTGCAAGGAGGAGTGTGTATTATATCCCTGGTTAACTGAGGTATGTCATTTCAGATGATCAAATAAAGTGTGATTCAAGCTGATTCGAGTCGAACTGGTTTGTTATCACATAGGTCACATTCCTGTTTTGGGTTTTTCTACATGACTTCACTTTTGAACAGCAGATATTCATCTTTCTGTTACAATGCAGACCTTACTACCCTAACTGTCATAACATGGACATTGAAAAAAACTTAACCTGTTACAGTCCTTAGAAAGAAGCTATGAAGTTCAAATTCCATAATAAGGAGTTATTGTTGTATTGTTGTATTGTATTCAAGACTTTCATCAAGCACCAGCACAATGCATTGAATGTCATCGTTACACATTATAAGAGCTAGACAGCAATATATGCTCTCGCTTTCACCCAACTAGAAAGCACTTGGAGAGCACAAACCTCCACCAAGGAAGCTCACATACTGCAGTTACTGAGAGATGGTGTGTACCTTTGCACACAGCCAGGCCATGATGCCTTGTCCTTATGATAAGAAGTGGTTAACACATCAGCATGACTTAATACTTACAGTACGGCAAAAAACAAGAGTCCACACTGGTAGCTCACCTATAACTAAACCTGGGACCCACCTTTTTTATTGGTTTGATGCAATATTGCCAGTTATCAGTGTTATTTCTGTTTTTATTCAGTGTTTATCTTTGATTTAAATTTGTTATTAATTTTTTTAGAGCATTATCATAACTTCCCTTATTTTATTTCTTACCCCTGTTATTGTGTTTTACCCATTCTTTCGTATTTTTGCCCGTTTAATAATTTATTTTCCTTTTAAGTTTCACTTGTTTAATTATATTTTTATTCTTTTTCTTCATATTCCATTTTTTTCCCCAGAAAAATGGACTAACAGAGAGTAAGTATCAATATTAGCCAGTTCAGGTTAAGATATAAAAAATGGGTATGCCATTTTAGGCTTCGTTCAGCTCGTGACAGGAGTTCATACTGTTAAAAAATGTTTATTACCAAAGAACAAACACACAAACATATCTTTTAAAACAAGGTACTGAACAGCTTAGGATATGCCAATATTTAGAGCTGAAGTGTTGTTTTTTTTCTCATTTTCAATGCTCTAATATCAGTCTTATTTATTTTAATTAGTCTGGATGATTACACAGGCTTGATCTGGTGTTTTTGTTGGTGGAAATTATTAAGCAGCATTTGTTAGCCTGTCACAGTGTGAAGGAACGCACAAACCTAATAATACACACTATTTGTATTTAACAGATTTACCTGCCTTCAAGGGCCATGGGCAGAAAAAGCACGACTATTAATCCCCTTGGCTGAGAGGAAAGACACATGTACCAGAAGAATGCTATGAAAGGAGCAGATGGTTGACATGGTGTACAAAACTGACACGGTTAAAAAAAAATCATCACTTGACAGCCACTGGGACATTCTCCGCTACAAGGTTTACAGACTAACAAATTAAAGGAATAGAGAATGACAATGTGACTACACATGCTTGCCTTAAGTGTCAGTTTCTTGGCCCAAAGCCCAAAATGAAGAAAACCAAGAAAAAAACCACGACATGAAAGTTCAGGTTTCGTAGAACAGTGGGTAGCTTATTAAATCCACTTTGATCCCGCTGTCTTTGATATCTGTGCTCTCATAAAGAATTCACTTTCAGTAGTAAATATAAGGTAGTTCAGAGAGACATCACGACACACACCCCTCATTCCCCTTACAGTTTTTTTAAATTATACAAAACAACCTGAGAAAATATGCAGGTCACAGAGAAAAAATGTGCAAAGAGTGGAGGGAATTTTCTGTTTTTTCGCTTTTTCACATTTGGAGATTTAAAGGTTACGGGTGTGCTGAGGCTTCAAGATTAAGTTTAGATGGAGCAAAAGTAAATTTGTCATTTGGGCAGTGAAAACACTTTTTA
Organism: Cetoscarus ocellatus; assembly: GCA_037902135.1. NCBI lineage: Eukaryota > Metazoa > Chordata > Actinopteri > Labriformes > Labridae > Cetoscarus > Cetoscarus ocellatus. The sequence continues at coordinate 2,434,184 of JBAMNC010000388.1, read as the reverse complement.
TATCTACTCTCCATGCACATATGAAAAGTAATGTACTTAAAATGAGTTGATACGGTATTATATTCTACCAACAGATTTGATTGTCTTTAAAACAACACTATGTTACTTTGCAATGGGTTGCAGTTCTTCCCTAAGACGTATGTAGGGCCTCAGTTCACCCACAAGCCTTCAGCTCAAAAATAGCCACTTCTAGTGATGGAGCCGACTGCTTGCCCTTAAACCAAGCAATTTCCTGCTATTTTGAAGTTGCAGACAGATTTTCAAAGTCAAAGGAAAATTCTGGGAATTTTGCTGGAGTCTGGTGCACTCCTGTGTTTTTGGTTTTTGGTGTCATGACTTGTTTTTTCTGTCTTAAGTAGGGATGCAGCAACAAGTCTACGCACACAATTTGATGACATAAATGGGCAATGACAGATTTAATAGTTGAATGGTTTTTGAATTTTGCCATCCCATTTCTTTGTGCATTTTGCAGATATTACATTGTTTGTAATAATGTAGGCTTGAGCTACCAGTATGTCTACACCGAAGACTTCTATTTTCAGTCATAGAAAACACACTGCTGAGCTTCCTCTTAGTCTCCACCTGGGCATTAACCTTGCACATTAATTAATAACACTCTTTGGCCAAAGCATGCTGCCAGCCTGTAGGCTAAACCGTAACCACAGCTAGATAGGCTACAGGACAATTGTTAGCTCTTTGCCAGGCTAGCTGCTGCATGCTCAACTGGGATTCAGAAAGTTGCAGCAACTTCAGTCCAAAAAATGTGCTTCTCCACGCTATTGTGACTAAAAGAGAGGGAGATGTCTAGAGTAATTCACTAAATTGATTAATTAATCACTGTGGAGTCAAGTCCTTTCTTTTTACTTTATTCTTTCTTCTTGTTTTAACACATTTGCATTTTTATTTAGATACATATTTTGTTTTTATCACTTACTTCTTTTAATTTTATTTTCCATTCAATGTAAATTAAAAAAAAATATATAAAGCACTAAAACCCCCACGTATTGTCCCCATAAGCATACCACATCTACACATTGTAAATAGGACCTTGATATCATGAAACAATAGTCGTAATAATATTGTTAATGTAACAGGCAGAGGGCCTGCAATTAGAAAGCAAGAAGACAGGCTTGAGTGCATAAAATGATGTTGTAGTCTTGTAGTTAGTGACCCTCAAGGATTTCCAGTCTTGACAAAATCTCAGTCTGAGACTAAGAACTATGAGAGTTTGTATGGTTGGGATAAGAGACAGAAGAGGACATGGATGAATAAAGCTTCTATGTAAATCTTTTTAAGGATGCAGATTGTAACATAATGTTAGGTGTTATCTGTGTTGTCATATTTTGGGTTTAGTAGCTTTGCCTAATCCAAGTTAGCAAATTTTTCAGGTGTTCATTAAAAAATTACATTTAAAAAATAAGTGTCTGTCCCTGTTAGACTTGATATTAGCTTTTTAAGTTAGGAACCTTCGAATCTTATCTCAACTAGCATGTTAGAAATGTCTTGATCCAGTTTAGTAGATAACAGACATCATGGCAGCAGACCACATCCACAACAATGGGCTGTAGATGCTTGCAAAGCTCTATTTATAAGGAAAAAAAATACCAGAGTATTTCTAAACCTTGTCAGTCAACATTACTATTTGGACTCTCGCTGGTCTTTTGGTAATTTTGGTAAAAGATGTACCAAATAAAATAACTTCTTGTTCAAAACAGAAACAAATGCTGTAAAACAATGTTAAATACTCACCAGTATCCCACCTGTCTCCAAAAGCATTGACAGTACTTCTTAAATTTGCTGAAAAGCTACAAATATGTAGGAATGAAAGTTAAATTAATTAACACGCTTTAAATATCGACGTTAACACAAATAGTGAGTTTGTCACACAAGAGATTAAACATGGACACTCAGACTATTTTGATATCTTGCCCACAAAAGTTGATAACAATTAAATGAGGAAAAATGTAACAGATTTGTGTGTTTCTGTCTGATTGTATTTGTGTTCTTGTGTGGATAAGTTGACAAATGTGGCAGAGTTAGCTGGGATGAAAAGCCCTCTGCCAGTGACCCTGTACCCCAGTTGCCATAGCATCTCTCTGTTTGTAATTGTCCCAGTTTTCTGTGGTGAAAATAATGACCAGCATCTATCAGAGAGCTGCCATCCTGTCCTGTCCTGTCCCAGGCTAAACTCTGACCTGGCAATGCCACCCTGCTGAGCTCACCCTGCCCGAGGGCCAAGCCTGTTTGTTTGCACTGCCCAAAGGATGACACCGTGCCGCGGAGACTGAAAGGTCGTGGCTGCCCCTGACCTGACCTCCCACCCCTCCGTCTGCTTAATGCCAGGGCATCAGGGGGTTTGAAAAGAGGATAACACTTTTACCCACAGTAAGATAAATGAGCAAACACACGCATTCGACTGCATAGATTCCAAACACACACCAGTGGGGAAATAACTAAACACATCAACACACAGTTAAAACTGTAAAGATGGGATCTTTCTGTCTCAGCTCTGCTACATTTTCAGTTGTTTGATGGATATAGGTGTTGTAGTCGGCATTTGTTGTTTTTTGTCTGGAAACAACAACAAACAAGCTCTCCACAACACTGAGTGAGCTCCTTTAAAGCGGTAACTCTACGTGATGTCTAAGTGAAAGTTTACCTAATTGGAGCTGTAATCTGCCGTGTTAGTAGCACCAGGAAGATTCAGCCCCCGTGTCCTCATTAAAAAAAGTACAAACCTACTTTTGAACAGTAGGTTGGAGGATTGATCAGGAAGCTAACGCCTGTTGTGATATCCATTTCTTTCATTGTTATCTGCTGGCTCAATGCAGCAGGCATCTCCACACTGCATTCCAATTACCTTAGTTGAGATCAAGAAAGGTGCCAGATTAACTAGAGAAACCTTGCTAACACAAAGAGAATTGCTAACTTAACAAGACGTCATTTCTCATTGATAAGCCCTGTCAGAATTTCTGTGGCTTCCCTTTTCTGAATAATTAGTGGGTTTGGATTTGAATACATATACAGAGACTTCAGGAGGCGTTAGATTCACTGTGCAATAGTCTTGTTTAATATTTCAAAAATGTTCTTTTTCATTCAAGCCCATGAATATTTGTAATAGGCTCTTTAAGCTTCCTTTTTCAAACTGTTGCTTGGAAATGTGAAGAAGATAAGGTTTAAGGACATCCAGATCTGGTGTAATGTACAGTATGTTGCAACTTTAGAATTTTCTTGACATACAGGTTAAAATTTGATCTTTGCTGATGCAGTTACTTTCATGTTGGCTCAAGCATTTTCTTTTCACAAAGTTTATAATGCTAATATTCCCATCCATGCCTCAGTTCATGACCTTCTCTTCGCACTTTTGTAATTCATTACACTTCAATTCCTCATTGATGATGGATTATTGTCTGCACTACTTTGAATCTTCTTGGCTACATCTAATAGGCAGCAAGATCCAAAGAGGAAGCAAACACCTGCTTTATTGGGACCACTTACATCCATGTTGTTCACCAAAGATCAATCAACACAGCATTTTTTTTTTTTGCCTGTCTGCAGAGCGTCTCTCTTCGTGGAGCTCTGGGGGCATTTTAAGAGTCATCATTTAGGCTTCAGTAGCCCCAGTCAAAATGAGGAGGGCCTCTTATGATAATGACCATCACCCTTCCCTGTATGCTAAATGACATTACATCCTTTCCCCTCGATTTGATATTTAAAATAGATTAGTTTCCCTTGAAAAATGCCTGTTAGTAATGGAAACTCTTCAGAGGCAGGGCTGAAAATACACATTCACACATGGGCCCACACACACATACATCATGTTATTATCACACTCCAGGGGAAGTCTTATTAATCTTCAGCTTTTTTTGCCCTTCTTCCTCATTTGGAGGCAGCTCATGAACAATTCAGCTTCTGCCTGCTAATGGTGTTTCACAAGGCTCTGTGGGATATCTTTTATACATCAATAAGGGCAATTATCAGCTTAACTGAGAAAGCAGTGTCGCCAGCTCAGCCGTGCTCTTCTCCTCTGTGCACTTTATCTCTGTACTGTCTTGACTAGAGTTAAGAAATTCCGTTACTGTTAGTCTAACAATTGTATTCAAAATAAATATCTAGGTTGAATGACAAATGACTTATGTCAATTTATCCAACTGTTATATTACTTCTATCGCATACCAGTGTTAGCAGTGGTTTGATAAGAGCCATTCTCACATGCAATGCTGATATATATAATATTAGAGCCCTTTAAGCTGTTTGACATTTAATTAGACTCTTCATTAAACCGTAATGACGTAACTATAATTATTACTCTTATATCCGAATTCTATAGTTTATTATTGTTGTTTACTAAAACTGTTCTTTTTCATAACACGTGAAAGTAATTGGCACAAGAGGGCACCACAGCCACGCATACCCCCTAGGGATGCCACCCCACCCCAATCCAACTGTCTCCAGGCTGTTCCAATGTTCTAAAGGGATTGGTGTGGCGAGGCAGCAGTGCACAGCTGGCAGCATTAGTGGCTTAACCCTTGATGCTAATGCTAATGTAGGATTGGGCACGGCACAGACATTTTGAGCCATATGACCACTGGCTGGCAGAAGTTTTAGAGGGGCACGGGGTTGCTGTTGGTGAGCTGATCCATGCATGGATTAGCGGACAACACTGCAGAGTAAGTCCACTTGATAACGCCATTGTTTGAGCTCAGTTCATTCTACGCTAATTGGATGAAGTTGAGATTCTTTCATGAGTGAGCGTTTCAAGACATTCTTCACTGTCAAACTCTCCTGTTGCTTATTCTAACATTTTTTGAATGTTATTTGCATCATTGTTTTTTCTTTTTCTACCTTTAACTTATTTTCATCTCAAAGTAGTTTCTGAATAATTATCAAATTTTCTTTAATTGAAAAGAAGCACTCCTTATTCAATTTTAATAGAGTACCTCCGTGGCCTCTTACTGAACTCCTGTTCCAGCAGTTTAACCAGTGCCACCGTCTTCACCTTGCCAACCATTTCTTCATCTCTATGCTCATTTCTTTTAAAAACCCTGATTGGCTGTCCTGCTCTCCTCATCTGGTGAGAGGCCTCAGAGGCCCACAAACCTTTGTGCTCAGTTCCCACAGCAGCTCCAACCTCTGTTTATGAACAAGAGGGATCAGACCAGGGCTTATATTTATAACCACACCACCATGACCGCCGCCGCACCATCACAGTAATCACCACTGTGCATTGAGCCTGAGCAGAGCAGACACTTGGCCTGCTCCAGATGGGCACCGGCCAGCTTGGCCCCTGAGCCCAGCAGCTCTGAACTGAAATCATAGATGGGCTTTGCCCCTGCCAGCTTTGAACTGGCAAACCAGTTGTTGTGATCTAGGGGCAGAAAAAAATGGGGAACATGATGATAATGTTTCAGCTTAATCATTTGAAAGGTCAGTTTTGCTTTGTTCCTTGTTGTGCTTTGTACGGGGATTTGTGAGTACTGGGTTTCAAATTACTGGGCTAATTTTCTCATGGAGAGTGTCTGTTTCATACATTTTGGCAGCCTTTATTCTTTTTTTTGTAGGCTGATTAATTCAAATGACTGCATGAAATGCTATTTATGCTTCCAATTCAGGGATATTAAAGGGCTTTGTGTTAGTCAGCTGTTATTCTTGTCCCTGTCTGTGTTCAAGTACTGACATTTTTTTTGCGAGATAATTTTGGTTTTCGCTTACTTTCCAAATAACCATTATACAAACCATAGTTTTGTCATCTTTTACTATGAAAAGATTTTTCTGTCTGCCTTGACTCTTAGAAAGGATCACTTGTGGAGCCACACAGCCCACCACAAAAACCTGACAATGCTCCAAATCCTCATATGCAGCGATCTGGTGGACTTCACACCATAGTCACATCAGAAAACGCATCTCTGAAACCACGCTCCTGCAAGTTGAGGTCAGGTTTAGTGGTCTTGAGGTAAAGGAAAGCATGCTCTGCTGTGCCAGTTTACAATTTAGGGTTTTGGTTGGGTTTCAATGATTTTTGATGGATTCTCTGAAAAGCGCCCAATAGAGGGAATGATGGATGCTTTTGTTTTACATTGGAACCACAGGTGAAAGGCAGATAGTGATGCAACGAACAGTCAACATTCGTTGACCATTTAAGTTGTCGACAAAATTCTACAGCCTAACTGGCCAATGACGGATTTCATTGTAGGATAAATGTGAATTTACATCATCCCATGATTTTAGTGAAATGTACAGACATTAAATTGTTTTTATGAGTGGATTATTTAGTGGAGTGAGTCATCTTACTCCTCTTCCTATATTTGTTGTAGCAGCGTCATCAAATAGCAGCCACAGTCCGTCAGGAAACTCACATAGCATAGCGGTAGCTGCTATTATGCTACAGCACCCTAAGCCTTTGTTTCTCTGGGAGTGCTTCATCCTCTTCACTGACGATGAGGAAGTTAAATGTCTTCATGTCAGTCTTCATAATGTCGGGGGGCACAATGGAAACTTGTCTGCTTCAAGGACAAAGTTGCAGAAATAACGGCTCTAAAGTTTTGGCTAATTAAAGAGCTAACCCCATCTTCATCGACAGCTGCCACGAGCAGACATGAGTGCTTTCCTTACATACAGCAGCCTGGAGACTGGGCAGCTTTCTGTTCAGATAAAACTTAACATTTTTCTCTGTATTTCTTACTGGCTAAAATCATGTTTAGTGCTCTGTATGTGACACAACACAACTCAAACTCAGTCTCAGTTATCTTCACTCCATTTTAACCATGTTACAGATGTGTGTGAAAGGATCTTTTTTTTATTTATTTATTCAGCAGTCTTTTGGTATTAGAGAATGTCAGCACTGCACAAGCATTAAAGGAGAAGGAACTTTGAACATCACATTTACAAATCATGAGCTTTGTGTCTTTTAAAAAGCGAAAATTAAAGCCATGCAGTGGTTTTTCTTCTCTTACGTTATAGTCCTCCTCCACTTATCTTTTTCTATCTCCACTACTATCACTAAACAGTGAAGAAAAGTCGAATCATACTGACATACAAATTGTGGTTACCAGGCAGCAAATTAAAACAAAAAAAATAATGTTACTAAAGTTAGTATTTGTACTAAGAACATAAGAAATGTTTGTCTATAATTAAAATCAAAGCTGCACATTTTAGTTTGCAAGAGCATGGTAAAATGTTGGAGGAAATGCAGAAATAATACTAATAAAAATAATGATAATAAATCTTATTATTATGTTGCATCATTACTTGATGTAATTCAGTTTTAACATCACAAAGCAACAATAAGACTCATTAGGTAATGGTGGGGGCAAAAAACAAAACCAAAAAAAATCACCTGACTAGTCAACTAATTGACCCAATAGTCAATGACTAGTCGACGATGGAAATAGTCATTAGTTGCATCCCTAAAGGCTAGCAGAACTTGCAAACAGGTTGTTTATTTAAAATAGCCATGGAGCAATGGTCATTAAGCTAACCATTAGACCCCAGTAGTACAGTAGGGCTTTTTGAAAAAAATATAAAAAATATAAACTTGATTATTTTTACAGAAATTGCCAAAAAACAGTCTGTCTCAATAATGAAGATAAAAAAAAACAAATCTTTTATTTAGAAATGACACTTGCAAGTTTAGTTCAGGCCTAGGGCGTATTGACAGAGAGCTGGCTCCAGTGCAGCGCTCTTCTCACACAGTGCTTGAAACTCTGTATCTCTTGAGGTACAAATGCTGTGTTTTTGTCTCAGGAGTGTACCTCACTCATGTTTCATTTATGACTCAATTTTGAACTTTTTACATCATTGTTTAGTATGAATATGGGGTGTATTTATTCAGCTCATTCATGCACAACAATGCAGAGTAGACAAGATGCTGTGAGGGAGACAGAGTAGAATTTGTTCAACATAGTATGCAGTGTACAGTACTCATTTCATGCCGATTGTGGTGTTTTTCTGAACATAGAAGGTTACTATTATAGTAATTGGACCTCAATCAATTTACAAGTACTGCCTTACAGTGGACTACATGCTGAGTTTGGCTGTTTATAAATGTTGAAGGAGAATTTTAATTTTTTTTTGCCCTCGACACCATGTGAATAAGAACTCATTGTGCATTAGAAAATAATGACGACTGTCTTGGTAAAGTATGAGAGAACATTATGATGTCATTTTATTGCCTCTTTGTTTCAATTATAAATGGGTTTAGAGTCAACAGTGATCTGAGAAATATGATCAATACTTAACCTTTCATTTTCTTAGATCTGGCAATTGTTCTCCAGAGCCATAGTGCAAAAGCATTTTAAAGCCCAGACACAAGGCCTGAAATCCAAACCTGTTCAGGATTAGTTGGAAGGCCTCGGCATAAAGAGTAAATCCCTTGGGATTGACTGGCATCAGCCAGACTGTATTTCTGACTTTCTGATTCTTTGTAGACACGGTTCACATTGACAGTTGTCCATCCGACAGATGTGCTTTATCTCAGCTCTGCTTTGAGGAAGAAAATACCCCCAAAGATTTGCATTGGGGTACCTTTTGACAATAATTTTTTTCTCTTTCTCTTTTTTTACTCTTTGCTTCTGAAGGTTGAATAACTCCTCATGTTATATGAGTATAAGATTTTGGTTTGATCTGCTCATATCTAATTTTAAGAATTAAATTTTTAATTCAGTTGAAATACAATAGTCCCAATCAATAAAAAAGATATTATATAATTATTTTATCTTTATTTTCATGAAACTTTCTATCAGAGTTCGCTGAGAAACTTAAACTAGTTTTTGGAAACCTTTGTTGAACCAGAGTAATCCTGTAGGTTCAAAATTAAAGTTGCAGTTACTTTAGAGACTACCTTTAAAAACACAGCAAAATATGACAGCGGCATTGGAATTCTTATAAAGCAAATGGTAAAAGCTCTCTCTTATAAAAAAAAAAAAAATCATTGCCCATGGTTATCTCCATTTGCTTGTTTATTCTGTAATGAAAATGTCCTTTTCTCTCTTCTTAGTTCTTAGATCTTTAAAATGACTTTCAAAGTCTTGAATAAGTTTTGAAAATACAAAGGAACTTGTGCTGGGCGATCAACTGAATTTACATTTTGATTACAATTTTAACTGCTGAAAATGTAAAAATCATGATTATGGGCATCAGACAATAACAGTGCTGTGTTGTGTTCTGTCATGTGTGATAAAAGAAGTGCCCCCTCCTCCCTGACAGCACTTTGTTGGCTCTGCAACGTTAAGTCTGAACATACTTTGACACACTCCAGTGTTTCGTGAGCAAGGAAGTACACAGTTTTAATTTAGAGTCTTACACTAACTGGAAAAGTAGTTCAACCTTAAGACAGAAAATTAGTCTTAGTGCTTCAAGAGACACTGAGCCCAAAGTTAATCTATGTGTGCCAGCAGTATGCACCTAGCATTTCACTATGTCCTGGTCCTCAACGTAAAGCATGATAAGACGTGAAGAATCCATTCTAAGGTTAAAGCCTGATCTGTTTTATTCAGGGATGAGACTAAGTACCTTTTTTACATGCTTTTTCTTGAATTTGTATCCAGGGCAGTTATTTAGTTATTGATGAGAACTGTTGATTGCTGCCTTTTCTGCTATAAACTTTCTTCACAATTATTACCAGTTTTAAGATAGATAGATAGATAGATAGATAGATAGATAGATAGATACTTTAATAATCCTTCACAGGAATCACATAGGTACAAATTTGTACATGCTGTGAAAATGCTTTGAAAGAAATCTTATTGAAGGTGTGATTTTATTAAAGGTGATATGCATTAATATGATATCTCTCTCTCTGCCTGACTTTCTCTGCATCCAGTTTTTTTTTATCTGAGTCACTCTAATTCAGAACCTAACTGTGTTTTGCTGCATCCCCGCCCTCAAGTGACGATACAGATGACAATGGAAGCACAAACAGCCGCTTCACATCGTACTGTACTGAACCAAACTGGACCACTCAGTGCTGTTTTATGGAAGCTTTGTTTATTAAAACCTTAATAACACCTCCTCTGTTCAGGTATGACAACCAGCCTGTAAAATTAAAAGAGATTAATATTCCTCTTTCATATATAATGTATGATTTAATTCAGGTCACTGCTTTAAACCTTTATTTTACATTAATGCAGGTAGTCACAGTCCAGATCCACAGCTGACTCCTTATTCATAGTCATGGTCAATTATCTCACACATTTCCTCTCTCTATGGTGACACCCCTCCACAGAGGCACACATTCTCTGGATACATGTGCATATATTATCTATAAATATATAGGTTACATATCTCAATAGTTCTAGTCTGTGGACTTGATTGTCTCCCCTCATTGACTGTCTGAGAATGACAATGGCATGTAGCTGGATGTTTCTTAAGACCCAGTTGTCTTGTCATCTGTCCAGGGTGCCCAGGGCGTGCATGCATGGGTTTGTGAATGTGTGTGCATGTGCTAGTTTTGTAAAGCTCTCTGTGTTGGCTCCCGAATGCACGTGTGTGTCTGTGTATTTTAGTGGAAGAGAATGAGATCATCTTACGCTGGGGATAATCCTCTCAAAGCCGTTTTGTTCAGGCCTAAATCACGGGATATTACCCTTGCCATAAGTGATTTTAATTGGTTGTCTCATATAACATACACTCCCGCCTAACGCTAATGCCGTGCTGTAATTGGCTGAAGGCTGCCTCTGCCTGTTAAGTTCATGGGACAAGTTAATGGGCTTAGGTGGCGAAGTTTCTGGATAATGGAAATGATCTAAGGATCAGACTCTCAACCATCACTCTATCATTGTTTGGCTCTGGTGCTGTTTAAGTCTAGGAGGCTGAGTGTTTTTTAAGTGTGTGTGATTTCACAACATGTCTGTGGTGTGAAATTAAGAATTCTTGTGAGAAGCATGTGTCCATCCTCTTATTTACTAGCCTGATCTGGATATAGCACTTATTGTCCTGTCGTCATTCTTCTGTGATTGAAAACTTGGCTGTCCTGATGATTCCAGACCTCTGTTACCATAGTTATCCTGGTGGCTCTGATAACCACGGATGGCTGTTATGCTGCCTCCTGCAGACTCCATTGACCACAGTTTGGCAAGCCATCTGGGGCTCTAGCTGGCTGGTTGGAGGGACTTTGGTGCATGCTGGTTGGCCACTGGCTTGTCCAACCTGCCACTTGGCTTGTCCAGTATGATCTTTCAGCTGAAGGATTCCACAACAGTGTCATATAATTTTGTAATTTTGAGCATGCACTCTAAAACATATGTTGTGGACATGAATAATGGGAAGATTACATGGTTCTGCCATGAAATGATCCCTAGAATAATCCAAATGTTGGCTCCTGTTAAGGAGTCCCACACTTTGGATGAGTTGATTGTATGTTGATATATTAAATGCTGTTAAAAAGTTGATTAGTTAGCACAGTTAATTTTTCAAAAAGGCCACACAACACCATTTTTAACACTCCAAGAAAAGAAAAAAATGCTGGATCTCTGTTATTGATACAAGACCATCCACTCAATGTACAAAAGAAATTGTAATTACAGCAATATAATGTCTGTTCATTCAGTTTTTGATCTTTTTTCTTCCTTTTCCTGAAAAGCAATCAAGCAATCAATCAAACAGTCGTTACCTGTATTTGTAACAAGTGTTATCTCAAGACACTTTACAATACAGCAGGCTGAAGCCATACTCTTCATTTTAAAGATACACAGGTATGCATATATACATACATGCATATGTAAAATACACATATATACATATACATATCATATACATATACATACATCCAGAGATGTATCCATCCAGTCAGAGACAAAGGGACTAAAAATAAGAATTTATGATGGTGACAAACCCATGGATGCCCATATCATAAATCTGTCCTCACCATATTTGTCTCTGCTGAATATTGATTCAGTCAAGGTTAGCCACTTGAGATTTGGCATCTCAAGAGGGACCGCGTGTCTGTATGGTTGGCAAGGTATTAATTATTCAGGTATATTCAATAACAACCATGAATAGAGAGGTCATTCTTATTTTAACATTAACATCTATCATGATTATAAACTGGAGAGGAATAATGTTGATTAATATAGCAGCGTCTTGTTGAACTGCCATTAAATTGGGTATAACTGGTCTAAAAGTATGAATTTATGTTAAATGATGTAATTTCTGTTGTTGGTTGATAAAGTAATTGTTGTAACTGAAGCTTTATGGGTCCACAGCAGCAGGACGTCCACACCAATGATCCTAGGCTGCCTACAAGACAAGAGCCAGACAAATACAGGAGCAAACAAAAAGGGGCAAAGAAATATCAAGAGGGAGAGAGTGTTAGTGAGTGATTGAGAGGGACGGGTTTAGTGTGCCAAATCCCCCGGCAGTCTAGGCCTATTGCAGCTTAACTATAAGCTGGTCCAGACCTGAGCCAGCCCTAACTGAAAGCTTAATCAAAAGGAATGTTTTAAGCTTAACCTTGAAGGTAGAGAGCATGTCTGCTTCCCGAACCGTGGTTGGTAAATGATTCCAAAGAAGAGGAGCCTGATAACTGAAGGCTCTACCTCCCATCCTACTTTTAGAGACTGATGGTACTATGAGCAGGCCAGCATTTGAGAGTGTAATGTTCAAGAGATACAATACCTAAAGCACAAAGAAATGTGTATATCTTAAAATGAGCGGTGGTTTGGAGTAAAACTGGCATGTTGTGATATGCAACATGCAGAGAATGATTGTGCCTCAAAACTTAAACACCTGGTCTCTATTTATCATGCAACATGTGATGGAGCATCAGAAAGATACTTTCTGATACTGTTAAGTCCCTACTCATTGATTTGGTTGATTTTGTCTAAAATTTGTCTCCAGAGATTTTGCAATTAAGGGTGCAGTGGGGGAACTTTGGATGGGAGTTTTGGGAATGTTTTTTTTTCATGCTGTGTAAATCTCCAACAGCCTGCATGCTAACCAAATAACCCTTTGTGTTTGCACTGTTTGGATAATGCAGTTTGCTCATTTCTTCTTCAAATAAAATGCAGTTAAAAAGAACATATTGTGTATTATTAACCTCTTAAAGATCTGTATTGGGTTTACTGGCCAGGTGTGTGTATACATACCAGGAATTTGACTCAGGTCTTAAAAAAGCTGAGAATTGTGTGAATAAGGTCAAAAGACAATAAAAAAAATGGTTAATCGGTTACCACTGCTCTGCTTTTGGTGTGTACACTAAACCCTCAAACTATCCTTCTCTTGTCATCTGTTGCAGACAAGGCTTAAAATAATTTCCTTTAAATCCCCTTTTAAAGCAGTGCTAAGTTTTGCAAGCCCATTTGTTCCAGACAGTAAGAACAAACAGGCTGGACTCAGTGTTTGGCTCTTCTGCTCTCCCAGCCACCCACCAACAAACCCACTGCCACCATCGCACAGGTGCGTGCCCTGACCTTGGGAGCAACGCAGAGCTTGTCTTTATGAGGCCTTGAGACATGGCATTTGTGGCATTTAACCCCCTCGTCACTCTGTGACCCCCATTCACCCCCCCCTCTGCTTTCTACTGTCATTCTCTACCCACCCTCCTTCCTCTTTGCCCCTCTGCCTCACACTTTACTCCCCCTGCATATTCATCCTCCTCTACCTTCCATGCTTCCTTGTTAAATCTCCTTCTGTCACTGACTTCAGCCCTTTAACCTGGCAGGTAAACAGCCATTGTCCAGGTGTGTGTGTTTGTGAATGTGTGTGTGTGTGTGTGTGTGTGTGTGTGTGTGTGCGTTTGGGGTAACCAGACAGCCAGAGAGTTTATTCCCCTCCTCCCAAACACTGGGCTAGCCTGGAGAGGGTAGAAAGATCTTGACAAGGTCAGTGAGCTTTGTAGCTCATAATTACTGGGACTGAGTCTACAGTAGATCTGTCAAAGCTGCTGGACCATGTAGGCCTCACACATGGGAGAAAGAACATGTTGGCAGAAAAATGGCCAGAAATGATCTGATTGTATCCTTTGAATTCCTCCCCACAGTGCTGGTTTAGTTTCCCATGTTTGAAGTTAAAATAGTAACTTGTCACTTTTTTAAAACATGACTACCCACATTACATTCATGGTTTAAAACAACAGAGGTTAGAACAAGAAAGTGCTCTAATTTGAGCAGACCAAAGAAGTTGCTTGTCATGGTGGAAAACATTTGCCCGTCTGACACCCTGTTGGTGAGGCAACATCATCCATAAGTGCCTTCAAAGAGAAAAGCAAAAAGAACTGGTTGAAACCACATTATTTTGATAAGGTCTTTTGGTCTGGGTTAAAATAGTTACACTTTGTTAGGATTTGGGGGCCTCTGGCATCATTGTTGACATCCATGGTCATGTCAGAGAACAATTGTGGTCCCTTCTAAAAGAAACTGGTTTTGGCTGTTGGTTGGAAACAGAGCGTAAAATGTGACCTCAGTTTTGACTTTTGAGTTGTCCGTCATTCTCACCTCTCTCTGAAAACGTCATGGCTCTTTAACAACACTGCTCTACTTTTTCTTTGCTCTCTCAAAAGCCCTTATTCTCACTGCAGATACTTTGAAAATCAGAGATGATTTGTAGAATTGGCTGAAAAGGTTGACAGGGCAGACTCTTGGCCTATTTACCCAAGATAATAAAAGGTGATGAAGAAGGCCAGAGCTCTTCATTTGTACAGTTTTTCATGTGCCAGGCACTTGTAGCAGAGTTTTAAATACATTGAAATATTGTTATTTATTTGGTGTGATTTGTAGAATACTTCACTGATACTATTTTCCTCAAAGATGTGTGCCATTTGGAGCTTATTAAAGATAGATCACTCCTGTCACCCTTAATGCTGCCAGTCCAATAGGGGGGAACTGAGATATTAGACTGACTTTTTATGGGATTGTTATGTTGTCCATCATTTGGTTTGACACCAATAAACTTGTACTCTTGGTTACATGTCAGCTAATAATCGCTGACAAATAGATACCTGTGAATTGGATTAAACATAAAATCATTCCCGACATATTTGTTCCAGTGTTCGTTGGGTAGATTTAATTACTGTTTAGTAGCAAAAACAAGATACTATTGAAACACAACATGTTTTTTTTTTCATCCTTACATGATTATGATTTTATGATAGGGGCTGGATGAGAACGCTGTTAGGGGCCTGATGTGGCCCTGAGTCTTTCAGTTGATGACCAATGCAATAGGCTAAACAGAACATTGACTCTGTTACATTATAGAATTGTTTCTCGTTAATGAAAAAACTGTTTCTGATGAAGTTCCTTGATGAGTTCATATTTTGTCTCAACTTTGGTGCTTGTTTCTGAAACCTGCTAGAGTATTTTCTTAATCACTATTGTTCAAAAACTTATGTACTGAGTACGCCTGATTCACCTCTATTTTCAATCAATCTGAGACACTTTGTAAAAGCTGAGCTCCTGCCTCTTTAAGGCCCCCTTCCACGTGAGCCAAATCCACCCTGATCTGTTGACATGTCAGCTCTGTGTTAATTGGTCAGTCCATTGCTGCTGGGTGCCATGTTGTCATTGAGAACGGTAGGACATCACACTGGTAGGTCTACTTGGTAAGGGCTGGAGGAACAAGGCTTTTCAGGCAGCTAAGAGGGAGTGCATGGAAGTATTCTGTTGCGAGGACGAATCATGAAAAATAAACTAAAGGACATACAAAGCTCTAAATGTCCTTTTCTTGAAGTTACATTTGAACACATAATATGTCTAATGACAGAGCAGAATGGGGGGAAGAGTTTGTTTTGTAACCTTAAGGTGCTGCATGAAGATTTTTTATCACAGATGATCATATTGGCGACTACATTCATCAGTTCTATACAGCGTAAAATGTAGTTAGATATTGGTGGTTACTGCTACACTCTATATCAATGAAGGTACCTCTACTTCCTTTAATTTACCCTTTATTTTACCCTTTAATGCGTGTTTTATATTTGTTTTAAGAAAACAATATTCTAACCTAATGTATAATTTACCAGGTTTATACAGGAGATCATGAATGCCATGTTGACATACTCTAAGACATACAAAGCATGTTTTTCTTTTTTTCACAATATCACACCTACACAATCATGTTTTATTCTTTTTTTTTCTTATGAGATGAGCAACAATTGATGGAGAAATAGCTGTAAAGTCCTGATTATTATCTCTTAATGATTGCAAGATATGCATTCAAGAACAATCAACAATGAAAAACCAGAGTTTGAAGCAGGTGTTTATTTAGGGAAAAGTGTTAATTTAATTTATTCATTCATTTTATTTATTTATTTATTTATTTGTTATCTATGGGAAAGGTTAACGTCTCCATAGCCTCTGCTGATGTTGTTGGCAGAGCTATCTGAGATGTGTATCTGATTGTTGAACACAGTTTCACTCGCTGCTATCCGTTGTGGATTCCTGATAAAACAGCTCTCACTCACCTGATGATTAACAAGATTTAAAATGGGGGGAAGCCTCCTGGGCCCTCATTACCATCATTAACACATATCCCACTGTTCCATTTTTCTTAATTTTCTATTTTTCTCTGGCATGGTAAGGAGAGAAGATGGATGAAAAAGGCACCCAAGACAGTGGAAGAGGAGGGGAGTTAATGGTGTTTTGGGAACCCTGACGCTTCCCTCTCCTCCCTTCGTTTTGGGTTGAGTCCCATAGTCTGATTTTTCTTTCCTTTACAGGCTTCTCTATGGGCTCTATGTTGGCCCCTTGGCCCAATACTTCCATGCCCTCTCTCCCAAGGCTGAAACAGGATTTTACAGAAACCACAAACAGTATATGTAACCCTGCATCAAACAGCAAACAAAGAAATTAACTGAAACACGAAGAAATTGTGAAGAGTCAATTAAACTTATAATAAAATCTGTTTAAATTAGAGGCATTTTATGAAGTGTAGGACTGAATAAAATGTTAAAAAATTATATACTGTACATATATATATTTTTTTAGAGATTTTGACCGTGATATGAAATTTGATGAACAATGTAATGCCAAATAATAATTATAGCTTTAGCTTCAGCCAATTTGAACACATTTGTCTTAAATTTGATACAAGTAGAACATTATTTTCTGACTCAATGTGCAACAATAACTCTGGTTGTATGCTTTAGTTTTATTTTACTGTGTGAGAATGAGTAGAATTTACACTTGCTAAGCAGAAAAGCAGTGATTGGTCAGGGACACTAATATTTATTTTTTTGCCCCCCAAAAAAAGTCCAACTTTTTGAATTTTGTTTGTTGTGGGGCTCGTATTGCATTAATGACAAAAATGTGATTCATTTAAGCGCAATGAAGTATCATAAACATATTTATATACTCCACAACTTTTTACATAACTCTTTTTTTTATACCAACTCTCTAAAGCAAGAAAAGTTTTATTGCACCAAAGTACCCTTACGCTCTCTTTTGCCAGCCTATGGTGTCTGAATACGGACAGGGAACCCTTGTTGAACCCCTGTAGTTTCTTTTTCAGACTTTTGATTTTATGTCACAGTCCTATAACTGTAACAGCTAAAAAAGGAACATCCTAAACAAGCTGACATGAAAAAGTCTTCAAAAAGATGTGTGAAACAATAGAATTTTAACATGTGATACATAGTCTCCTGACTTCTTCTGTGATTTCACAAGATGCCAGTTCGCCATTTTCAAAGGGAATACTCAAAATGGTTAGATCAGGATGAATCAAGACAAAGCTACGACATGACTCCTGTATTCAGTCTGCCATTTCATGGACGTGCTGGTTGTTTGATCACTACATGTATCTACGTCTTCACAGAAAAAAAAGAGATATGTGTTTTATTCTAGTGATGTGAATAGCATTGCTAGATAGCCCTCATCCGACCAACCCTTTAAGTTTTGGGTCACATTTGAGTCAAAATACATCACGCAGATGTTATTTGATTTCTTTTTGTTGATTTTTACCACCAGGTCCTTTATTTTAAATATCGCAGGCACTGTCACTTTGTGGCTTCAACATGTGCAATTTATCCAGAAAACAAAAGAAGGTGACAATAAAAATAAAAATGACACTTTCTTGATTTTTTTTCTATTACACTGTTTAGTGTTTACAAGCCTGTGTGTACTTGTGTTGTGTTATACATCAACACATTTGTCACTTTGTGCTTCAAAAGGCATCTGTTGTCAGTCACAAAATATTGAAAGATACATTTGCATACCATCCTTAAAGGAGCGCTCAGTGTGTCTTTATTTATAATACTCTTGCATTAAAAATACTCAATACGTGTCACATTATTACACATCATGACTCTGATCAGTGTCTTTTATCATTAACTTCCCCCCTGTGTCTTATTGAAAGTGTAATAAACCAAAGCATGGAAGCGCTACTTCACTGAGACCAGTAAATGCGAACATTTCATCTCTTTGGGCCTAAGGCTGCATCACCTCTTGGCAGCTGTAAAGATGGAGGTGCCTCTAGCTCGCGACTCTGGCACTTCCCCTTCTGGGGGTAAAATCGAGGGGACAGGTGGGGACCAACTGGCCCGTGCCAGCTGACCTGTCAGCTTCAGACCCTGTGTGCTTGAATAAAGGAGGGAGGTGAAGGGGGACTTTGTTGTGGGGATGATAGGCTTTGGTGGGGTGAGCGTGCAACCTCTGTTGTGTGTATGTGCATGTGCAAGAGAAAGAGAGGGAGAGGAAAAGAGATGGAGGAACAGAGGGTGACGAGACGGGGACAGAACAGGATGGTACTGCTGATGGAGATGGGATGTGACAGTTCTCCCCGGGATTGTGTGATTAATTGGGATCAGGTCACCTCTTCAATGTCTGGACAGTAATGCTATGCAGTCTCATATGGCTATTTACATACAGTGGGCTTTGTGGGTTTCAGACACACGCGCACACACACTCATGCTGAAGAAACAACCCACAGCCCTCTATGTGGAATACTGTCATTATTTTTAGCTCAGATACTAGTCCAAGTTGTTGTAGTAGCAGCAGTGGAGCTTGTTGGTTTCCATGTTGTATTCAGATACAACTTTTTTTCTTGTTTTTCTTTTTCATATTTTCCTTGTGCTGGAACAAATATATGTACTTGACAAGAGCTCCTACTAAGAAAGTGGTTGTCGGTGCTGAAGTTCCTGTGTTACCTTTTGCAAACTCTGTCTCAAAGCACCAGCCCCTCTTTCAGAAGGGGGATAAGATAGCATCCCAACGGAAAGCGCAGATACTAAGAAGACACATGGCTCTGAATAATTTATGGCCCAGCAAAATAGAGACAGCCACTTGAAGTCCTGAGTAAGTAGGAGATATAGACAGTGGTGACATATCAAGCCACAATAAAGACACAGGGAACAGTAGAGAAGGCAGGGGGAAAATGCTCTGTGAATTTCCTGAGTTAAGAGTTTGTTTTGGTTCCCCTGCACTAGCTGCCTTTCTGTTTGAAAGTTGCATTGCTTTGCCTTGTTTACCAAGTCCTCCTGCTGCTTGCTCTGTCACATCGGGGATAGTACCCAGGTGAGCGCTGCTGCACACAAGGAAGAGAGAGAAGCCAGTGGCTCTTTGATTTCAGGCCGCTGGTTCCCTCCGATTAGCTATTCTCTCTATACCCTGATGAATCCACTGGCAGAGCAGCAAGAGTAACGGAGGGAGACACTTCCATCCCAATCAGGTGGCAAAGGCACGGTGGCTGTCTGACGAGCTGCCAGATCGGGTGCTGGCTGCTTGCAGCCTAGGTGGGTACGACATTTAATACTTAGCCCCCACTGGGCACAAAGACAGACACCCCAGACGGCCGTTGGAGCTTCCAGGCCCCCTCCAGTCTCTCCCCATTACACCTTAGCAACACTGATGATGGCAGGTCGCGGCGGAGAAGCTGTCCTCATGCCGCCCCTCACATCCCTGCCACTTTCATCTCCTTGCTCACTTCAAAAGTGACATCTGTCATCACTAAGAAGCTCGGAAGCGCCATGTTCCTGCGATGTGCGGCTTTGATGGTGATTTGGCCCCAGGCATTTGTCATACATAACTTAGGTGGAGAACAATGTGAAATAAGACTTAGATTTTAAAGGAGAAAAGGAGTCTAAGTACACTACAGGCGGGTAAAATCAAAATCGCTCTAACCACTGGAGGGAGCGAATCAAAGTGCAGCAGGAGCTGGTAGAAGTGTCGTTCGTTGCCTGTATCACAGTCTTGTCAGTTTCCTGCTTGTTCACCTCGTTACTGTGTCCCCCATCTGTGGGAGGAAGCTGCTGCCAATGGCAGCAGATCAGCCTGGTGGTATAACTTTTTGCCATTAAAAGACCTTCCTGGTTGTGTGTTTTTGCCTAGCACACACAACATACTTGTGACAAATGGCACTAACTCAATGCAGTGCTTCAAGTAACAACACAGTTTATCGTGAGGTCCTTTAAGTGAACTCTTGAGTCAGATATGCTCCAGAGTTAGAGTGCCACGTACTGTACACATGAATTAGTGTGTATGTTACTTTTGTGTTTGAAGTAGGGCTGGGTGATGCTGTAATTTGCCGATAATGAACATAAACTTGCCACTTAGTGGTTCAGTAACCTATGTTACTTTTAAACACAAACAGTACTATAGAGGTGTTACAGCAATGCAGTTCAGTCAGTGTGTGTATTGACCATTTGCAGACACATGACTCACATGACATTACTCAGTTCTATGAACGCTTGTTTGTTGACGTGTACATCATACATTCCTATCTTCTGAAATCACCAACTATCCACAAGAGGCATTTACAAGTTCTCTCCCTATTTGTTAAAGATTGTTTGGTTCAGATAGTCTCGTTGATGATTGCTAGCATTAGCGTTAGCCCATTAAAGCCGCACTATCTAAGATTCTGGCTTTCAGCTCTCTAGTGGCCTCTGTGGTTGTTGAGTGTAACTGCACTATCGTAAAATAGAGCGCCTCACACCAACGTGCATTTGTTGACATACAGAGGGAGGACAAGCAAGCCGACAGGTCGTCCCGAGAGACAAATAAACCATGTGGACTGATAAGGTACAGTGTGATCATGTTTCTTTTCGAATAAATCACTTTTCAAGAGTTGGCTGTCAGTTGTTAGCAACATGTACTTACAAGTCCAACAGTAACAGGGCCAAATCAGCATCGGTCGGACATCCCTCCTTGTCTTTCAGCTCACACCAGCGAATAAACACCGGGCCAGTGTTTATCCTCGTCCGGGCATTTAGCTTGTTACCCTCCCGCTTTCTTTTGTTCGTCTCCTCCAATAAAACTTTTTTTTTCTTCGGGTTTTTAGCTGCTTCCGCCATGATAACAACTCTACGTGAAGCTTTCTTCTTCTTCTTTTAATTTCCGGCAGACTAGACGCAGCTAAGGTGTATTGCTGCCCTCCACAGGACTTTAGCGCTGATTAGTCAGCGCATAGACAGCGCATACGTTTAGCTTTCGCCTCAGCTTCCGTCTTTTAAATGAATCAGGAAGGAGGGGGAAGTGACGTATGTCGTAAAGCAGTCAAAACAGTAAAAATTTGTAGTGTTTTAGTGTGGAAGGGTTCCCACCATCCACCTCGAAGTTACATAGTGCCAGTGAAGGCGATACAGACCCCCTCAGACCATGACAGAAGTGTCATTCAACCTGTTGTAAGGTGATGTACCATCATGACTCTAGAAATATTATACCAAGATGGACAAACTACATAGTATTGCTGTAAGTTTCTGTTATAAATGATAATTTAAGCCTCAAAAAATGACTTGCAGATTTATAAAAGTGATGTTTAAAGGTTTTTTAGAATAGTCCCCTACAAAGCAGTAGATAATTATGGTTGAAGATGCAGACTGAAGTTCACCAAGGGGACAGTTATATTTATTTAGCATAGACGTCCATTAAATTACATTGTTTTCAATGACAGTGTTAATCAGCAATCAGTTTATTTAGTTTATCAACTTATTTTCATTATGTACATTAACTAATTATATGAAAGTATTTTACCTGTCTTTGTTCTTTAAATTGAATCAAGTAAATAAAGCTATTATTTATAATTAGGGATGTGTGATATTTGAAAAATATTGGTATCAGCAGATAATTGCCTGAAAAGTTGATTTTTGGTATCAGCAGATATTAAATATTTTTAAAATATTTTTTTTTAATATTTACAGCTGATATTTTGGCCACACATTTTGGTCATATATATTCCATATATTGGCTGTAACATTGGCAGAATGTTGAAAGAACCATAGTGGTTTATTTCATTATCACTGAATCCATTTTTATAAATCAAAAGAATAACTTATTCTTGAATAATATTCTTGAATAAATATGCTTTTTTGCTTTGCATCTGTGTCTAACACAAAGAGACTATCACAGGTCAGTTGTAGTTAATAGGAGTAAATCAGTATTGATATCAGAAATAATGAGTTGAGAAATATTGGCAGATCAGATATCTGCAAAAATCCAATATCGTGTATCCCTATTTCTTATTTTATATTTCACTCAGGTTGACCTGTGGTCAGTGGGCATATTACTAACAATGGTTCTTACTGTCAGCCATCTTTTGCGCAGCACTAGGCCATGCACTTTTTTTTCTTTTTTAACACAGTAAGTAACATTGTTCACACCAATGGCCATGTGAAGTCAGGATACATGTGACTCTATTTCCATTCAAAACCTAATAACATAAACAGTATTATCTTACCTTACCACTTGTTTAAAGAGATGTTTTGTCTTCAAACTTTATCCCAAGGGGAGCATTGATAGGATTTCGTAGTTTTGGATCTCAGTTCTAGTTTTGCAGTGTTTAGTCAATGCTTGTGAGTGACTCTACTAATATATGTGTTCTTAACTGTGTGCTCAGCAGTGTTTCTGTGTGTATTGATGTCTAGATCTAACAAATGTGCTGTGTGTACAAGTGGCTATTTGTAAATTTGACTCTTGATGACCCTGACAACTCTTTTCACAATAGCTGTCAAAAATGTGCCATGTTTTACTGACCTTGCTTCGTTGTCAGTGATATTTGACCCTCTATCTTTTGGGAGGTCCAACAAAAACTTCTGTGGTGCAATACTCCTGTTTATGCAACCTCTATTTCTCATTGTCTTTCACTTTGTTTTTTGTCAGTCTGTCTGTCGCTGTCATTCTCCTCCTCCCTGGGGTCAATCCAGAGTTTATCTTTCTTTTTTTCTCAACTCTCTTTGACTGACATGACTATCCTACAAATACCTGCCAGATTGCCAGGTTCCTTGTCAGTTCTTATTAAGCCTTGTTTGATTAATGCATGATATTAAGGCCATGCTAGCCATGTTAGCTACCGTGTCACCCAGTGAAGCCCAGGAGTCTCCCTGCTAAGCACTAAGTGTGACTCCCAGCTGTAATAGTTAAGCTAATTCTAATAGTCATTTTACAAATTCTGAAAGTATTTGTGATAAAATCATTTTTTGATTCCATTAAACAGATTTGAATAATCAAAGTTTGAGGCAAATTGTACTGTTGAGTAAAAATATTTCATGGTTTGATACAATAGGTTGACCCATTATAGAATATATTCATGAGCACAAGTGAAATAATGTATTAATAACTATTTATGCAATACAGTCAGCATATTATAATTATGTTAAGTACATTTAATGCTTTATTGACTGATTAATGTTGCACAAATTTATGATGAAATAAAAAAGCGCATCTTCTGCTTTAAGTAATAAGTCCTGTAATTCACATAACTGATTCTCCATATGTATTAAGTGGTATTAAGTCCACATCAAGCTTTCGTTTGTGAGCACAGGTTGTGTTAACAACATTGGCCTCTTCAGAGGGGAAAACAGTCTGCTAACTTTGAGGGCCGATCGCTGCTATCCTTGTACTTGTTATACTGGGGGGAATTTAATGTTAATTTGAAACACATTAAACACAGTGTGTTATCATCAGAGACATCAACAGAATAACTGTTCAGTTTTAAGAACACAACTTACCAGTTTTGTTTCCAAGTACATCTCTGGTGTCTGTCAGTCAGTCAGTCCATCCATGCTAATGCTTCCTCCTTTTTTTATTTTTACTTTATTGAGGCACCACAATGGCCCCAGCGAATCTGTTGTCTTTTCTTTTGTACCCACCTCATGTGAAGGATTTTGAAAAATACATCTTCTTTTCTCTTTTCTAATAAAGTTACAGTCAAAGTCGTTCTCATCATCTCTGTTTGGTTTGTTCCCTGTCATTCTGCTCCATAGTTCCACTCACATCTGTGCTCTGCCCTTTGAACCCAGTCACATGACAGGGTCTCTGCAGCTTGTGCAGCTCAAAGCAACAGATCTAGGATAAGTTTGCTCTCTACCCGTGCCGTTCCTGTGCGCTGCACAAGGCTGAAAAATCTGATTCTGCATGTTTTTTTTTTAGTTTCGGTATTTTTGGTATTACTGAACGCAAAACCTCATGGTTTTGTACCGTCTTTAAAATGCAGAATTGAAAAGTATCAAAGTTTTTCTTTTTTTTTCTCTCGACGACCTTACCTATAAGTTCAGCCAGGGTAAACACCACAGGGAGCGCCCCACCATTCTCATGTCTCTTTAGTCTGTAAACATAAACTGTCAGTGGAACCGATGCAGAACAAGATGATTGAACCCGTTTACCCCTCATTTGTTTGATATACAAGTGCACATTTGGACGAGACCAAACATGTTTTTAGAGTTTGTCTATGGATGGTTGTGGGAATTGTTCACATGTAACTGTGTTCAGGTCTGTTCAGTTTGTGTCCCTGCAACCATTTGTGATAAGGCCAAACTGAGTGTCTATCCGTGATGTGGTCGAACCATTAAGTTGACTTTTCTGCGCTGATGTAGCATGTTTGCATGCATTAACAATTACTAACTCAATGGTTGTAACGTTGTCCTGTTGCCTGCCATTGTCTTGAAACTTCCTCACAGAGAGACTCATTTAAACAGCCCGTCCAAACACTAAAGGTACGATGAGCGTTGATTTTCATTTAAATTACAACACACACAGCAGCTGTCAGTGATGCACACACTGGCCTGAGGGCACTCTGCAGCCATCACACTCACTCATAGGGGTACATATATTAAATTAAATATAAAAAAGTGACTTATAAGAGAGAGCATCTCAGACGAAGAGAGAATACAGCTGGATCAGGGGTACTCAATGAAAAACTTATTTTTTGTTTTTAACATTGATGAATGTTAACATACTCAAGCAGTCATCGCAATGGATAAATAAACCTGAACTAAGGCAAAGTATGAGCTCTTTAAATTTGGTGGTTAAGGAATTAATGTTTCCTTCACAATTTGTTAATTGTTATGTTTAATAGGTGTCCAAATGCACTAAACATTTTTCGATATCATTAATATTATTAATTATCCCTTCAGTCTACCCTTCATCATCTATTCCTCTCTCTCTCTTTCCTTTATCTTTCGTCATCTAGCCCCGTTTTTCTATCCTCCATTGATCATCTGCAGTGATTTAAATGGAACCAAAAAACTGGATTTCACCATATTAAAACAATATATTTAAAAAATGGCATGTCATGTTCTGGTTTGTTTATGTCTTTTTTTAACCAGGAAGTCCCAAGGGAGACCTGGCCAAGGTAGCAGCCAATATAAAATTAGAAAGACATGAAAAAGTTGTCTAAGGAATTAAGTGAGAGTAGAGTCTGCAGATTAATTTGTTTGTGCTGTTGTAGTATTTGTATCAACCTTTTTGTGGTTTTAAATGAAGTCGTTGGAAGTCGAAAAAGGTTCTCTGATGTTGTCATTGTGGTCTCTAATCGATGTGAAACACTTGTTGTGCGCTGTGCGTGATTTTGCACACAAGACTCACAAAGTTGATGATTTCAAATGGAACACACAAACATAATGCCTATACCTAAGATGACGTGCTTTTCCACTGTCAATGACATGATCTTTTTATTAGTATTGTGATTTTCCTCTATGCAGCAGAGGCTGCGTCTCGAGGTGTCAGTCCAGTCGGTAGAGCTGAGCTTCAGCACCACTGATCTGCCCTCCTGAAACATCGAATAACCTCTCTGCAACATCCAAAGGGCCTTGGCAAAGCTAGTGTTTAAAAACTCTTCTTTATAATTCCACTTTGTCATCATGGACACAGCAGTCCTAAGTGTCAATTGCACACACGTACTGCCCTCTCTCAGTTGCTCCGAGGAACCAGAGGGCACATGCAGATGTCAGTTAGCAGGGTTGTGCAAAGATAGGGAAGGGATGAGTGTGACCACTCCTTAGAGTCATTTCAGTGATTTTAGTCTAACAGCCTGAGACCCAGAAAAACCCATTTTGGGTTGGGACCCAAACTTTGGGAAAGGGTGCCATAGAGGATCAGCTGCCCCTTGTTCCCCACCACTTTGGAAACACTTAGATCTGAGGGGGCGTAGAGGCCACAGGAGGTGATAATGAGCTCTGCACTAATTGGCTGCCCAAACGAAGTCTGATGGGAGGAGGTAATAGGGGTTACAGGCCATAGTGGGGACTTCTAAAACAGTCACAGTTTTGCCTGTGGCGAGCAGAAAGCACACATGTAGGTGGAGGCTGTATAGCTATTACATAATAAAACCCATGAAGTCAAAACAGACACAAAACAGGGCTTTTTAAAGAGCATTTGCTTTGAAGAGGCACAGTGCATTTTTCCATGAGCCGGGAGTTTAGTAAAAGGTGTCATGTTTCCCTTCTCCCCAAGCCCCTTTCAACAACATTAAAAGACAATTGCATTTTGCAGGACATGGGACCTTTAAACATTTTGTCTCTAAGTAAGTCTTTAATCTTTGAGTTTCACATGAATGCCAAAAGCTATCTGCTATATGGAGGGAAGCAAATGGAGAACTAGTCCCAACCTCATTGAGGAATTAATATAATATTCCTTTATGCTTTACAATTCCTTCATTTGTCCCTTTCACAAGGTTCCATGTGCTCATGGAGGTCAGGATTATTATTGGACCTTTTTCATACTGACAATTCTGGCTGCAAAATGTGAGAATTGGTTCTGGTACTTACTAAGTTTGTGACAACAAGAAGCTTCCAAACTCACGCTTCTAAATTTTTGGACTATAGGTAGCAGTAACTTTGCAATTTCTACATATTGCCTGGTAAACTAACAATGCCGGTCAGCTGTCACAATCACAGTATGTCACTTCAATGTCTTTGAGTTTCTCAAAACTCACATCTGAACATGGTTATATTTGGCTATTTTGCTCAATACTGAGTCCTTACACATCACTGCCATGGCCAATACAGAAGACACTATATTCAGTGTGCTCTGTTACAGAATGTACGACACCATGTCTTTTGAAAACCTGTCCTCCTTTATTATACGATGGCAGCATGGTTGTTTCCATTATAAATTTTGATGTTTGCCTTCTTAAAGGTGAAGCTTGCTAGCATCACGTTTTCACCATAAATCATACGTACATTAAAGACTGTTGCACAAGAAAAACATCCTACATTACATAATAATATAACAGACCTCTGATACCACTTCAACTATGTGCTGCTAAAAAAATAAACATACTACTTATGCTGTGTGTGGAAGCTGAATGTAAATGTCACATTCCCACATTCTAGCTCATCAAGTTCAGTGCCGGTACTCCAGGGAGGCGAGGGCCCACTTCAAACAGGTCCTGCTGGGTGCTGATGAAAGCATCGCCTCCATGGCACAAGCTGCAACTTTCATTTGTTTAGCAAGAGCGCTGACAGATCTGTCAGTCATAAATATCCTGGAGAGAGTGATGGAGGAAGGAGGAGAAGAAATGAGGGAGTGATAGAGGAGGAGTTAGACTTGTAGACACTTAAAGTAGGTGTGTGTTTGTGAGTGTGTGTTTTCCTCTTCATTAAAACAAGATCCGGATTCAAGTATCCGCTTGTCAGTGTATCTCCGGCAGCTGTCAAGGAGATGTTGCCTTAAGAATGGGTAGCACACCCACTCTCACTCATTACAACTGCAATATAAGATTAATTCATTTTAAAATATGTAATAAAAAACTCTGCTCATAAAAGAAAAAAAAACACATATGTCCCCCTTCCATGCCCTGCCAACTAAACAGAAAGCCACAGTTTCAAGCACACACAGCATGAATTAATTATGGCTCATCTTGGGTACAATGCATTAATCAATGATAGAAACACTAAAACATTCTTTAGCGCTAATCATCACACTGTGTTTGATCTATCCCCGGGCTTTAATCTTGCCTTACGTGGACAGAAGCAAGCCTGTCGAGCAGAGGAGCATTGTTGTAGGTGCATCACAGCTCTCTTAGCTGTGGACAAGTTTACACTGATTGTTTCATGTATCTAGGCCCGGGCTCCTGACACTTGCAATGCTTTTGAACCTGGCCTTTTGTGTCCTCCAACAGAGCTTTTGTTCTAGATGAAACAGACTATGTATGGTCAGCACTGAGCTCCAACGCATGAACACACACTCACATACATACTGTAAGCAAGTTGGCAAGTAGACCCAAACTTGTGTACAACAACATGTAAACCCATGCTCACACATATTTATGGAGTGTGTGACTGTGTGTGGGGGTGGAGAAGGGCGTCTGTTTTTATTTCTCTGCAATACAACATCCTACAACAGCAATCTCAATTACAAGAGAGACTTCAGAATTAAAGTTTCATCTTACTGTAACACTCCGGCCTCTTCCAGGCACATCAGAGCACTGCTGTTTTCTTTTTAAAAACACCACCATGTTTGCTGTCTCACAGGGGTTAAGTTTACTTTCGTCCAAAAAGAAATTTCAAGTAGGGAAGAACTTGGGGCATATGTATGCAGTGGTCCACACAAACAACCAGGCTTATGTATAATGTTCATAATCACATCCTCAGTTTTCCTGGATAAACAAAGAATCCTATGTTATATTTTATGTAACTGTTTCTCATTGTATCCTCACACTTAACAATTTCTCTGTGATTTTAAGGTTGCAAACAAGTTTTCAAAGCTGTGGTAAAATCTTTAGGCCTTAAAGGAACACTCCAACATTGTTGTTGTTTTCATGTCTTGCCTCACTCCCGAGTCCATGACAAGCAGATAGACACCATTCTTTTGGCTGTGCGTCCAATAACAAGGAAGAGATGGCCAAAGCTTGCCCACTGCTAGTTAGCTCAGATCAAACGCTGGGAGTCAACCGGTAGTGCTAGCCTGTCTCTGCCTACAGTCGTCAGTAAAACTCTTCAGCAACTCTGAACAGTTCTGTGTGCTTGTGACTCGTTTTTTACCCCTTTATGTTACGTTATCTTCTACTATCATCTTATTAGGGCTGTAATCAACCAAAGAATTTGTTGGTCGACTGACACTGAAATTGTCGACCAAAAATCGACTAATCGATCGGGGGGGGGGGGGGGGGGGGGGGGGGATCCGACCCTGACGGGAAACCCTCCTGCAGCGGGGACGGCTCGGCTCGGCGCAGCTCGGTGGAGCGCGTCTTGGCGGGGGATAGAGGAGGATGCTCAAAATAAAAATAAATACTCAGCAAACCACCGGACGTTGATTCGGCTAACGTAGACGCTCTTCAATCCTCCTGTCTCCAGCCAGGTCTCCAGATGGTGGGCGAATCCAAAGTGATGAAAACAAGGGGGTGTTCTGAGACAGGCAAGTTACCTGTGAAACCGGGGTGGTCTGAAAACACCCCCATTAGCACTTGATACGTTCCTCCTGATGACTGTAAATCGCCGCGGGAAAAAATAAATTCAAGCGTAAAAAAAAAAATACGATTGGTCGACCAGTCAGAGTTCTGGTCGCCCCAGCACTTATCGACCAATGGGTCGACCAGTCGACTAACACGTTACAGCCCTACATCGTATTATCTTCTTAAACTCCTTAACAGAGTCTTTGTTTTGTTGACCTACTTCCGCGGTGATTTTCGCGAGAGATGTGATGTTCACGAACGAGTGGAGTCTTTTGAACAACTCTTAAGTGAATGATGAAAATTGATTCGCAGTTCTGAGTGAGCCGTTTGTTTCATAAATTCGCAGGCAATTTGCATAATTTAATAATGGCTCGCAAACAAACGGCTCACTGACAAAAAACAATTCTCAGAACTGACTGAGGACCAGGGATATCAGTGCAGTGAGTATGCGATAGCAGGCTAGCAGAAGAGCTAACCACAGATATGAACAGTACACTTCAGCCAAAGATTGCTTTATTCACATATAACTCACATTGCCATGCTTTGTCTGAGTCCCCTCCCCCCCAAAACAGACACACAAGTCCATGTGTTGATGGGGATTATTCTTGTGCAGTGCTATCAGCAGCAATCTTTTGCCAAAATATGCTGTAGGCTAAAAAGTAACCACAGCCCCAATCAGAATTGTGGTTGGCTCCTTGGTTAGCTAGCTGTGGCACAATCAACAGCGATTTGGGAGAATTGTGATAATTTCTATCCCTATATTTTACTTCTCCATGCAACTGTGGCTCATATGTTGCTCCAAAACCTGTACGTACCTTTCAGCATAAATAGTGCCTTCATAGATGTGCAAGTTACTCATACCTGAGGCACTAAAACACCCCCATCCCATTACTGATGCTGGGTTTTGAACTTTGCGCTGATAACAATCGGTAATTTCCAAAAACAATTTGAAATGTGCATTCCTCAGACCACTAGAAAGAGAAAAGGGAGCTGCGCATCAAAAACTCACTGTTGAGGATTGTATTTAGCAGGGTTTCTGGTGTTGTTGAGCTGACATTTATATGATAATGTAGTTTTTTAGGTCTTAAGAAGATAAGAGGGAGGTTTTATTGAAGGTCACAGGCATTCAGTGTTTGTTTTTTTGGCCTTTCTGCTTACGTGCACAGATTTCTTCAGATTCTCTAAATCTTTTGATCAAATTATGGACTGTAGATGATGAAGTTCCTGAATTCCTTGCCATTGTACATAGAGAAGCATTGTTCTTAAACTGGACTATTTGCTCTCACAGTTTACCACAAAGTGGTGAACCTCGCACCATCCTTGCTTCTGAATGACTGAGCCTTTTAGGGTTGCTTCTTTTATACGTAATCATGGCACTCACCTATTTCCAAAACCTGTTCACCTCTGGAATATTCCAATAGGTGCTTTTTGAGCATTCCTCAACTTTCCCAGTCTTTTGTTACCTGTGTTCCAGCTTTTTGGAATGTGTTGCAGGCAGAACAGAACAGAGTTTCTGCACTTGATGTTTGCTTCATAGTAATCAAGGGTGATGAGTGCTCTCAAGACTCTCATAGGAAAGCATATACTGGAGATATTTTTTCTACATGATTTGTTTTCTTTAATAGAAATGTCTGTGAGTTTTGTTATGTTTATACCTGTGTGTGGCAAGATGTTGCTGCAGATGCAACTGCTACCTGTGTCCGAAGACAGTGGCTTTATTATTGATGGTACACTATGGCATGATAAATTTATTGCTGTTTAATACACATTTTCATTGTGTTAAAGAAGTTGCTCCATTACACCGTATATGTGTCGTCTCCTGTGTAAAATGTCTTTACTCAATATGCTGTAATTATCTGTAAGCATAGTTTCACCAAAATATTACCTGCTGCCATCTACCATGATTCTCTTTGCAAAACCTTTTAAATTTGAAATGTATTAATTTAAAAGGGAGAGTGCACATTGATAAACACATCAATGTATATGTGCCAGTCTTAGCCAAAATGTTACTTTAAATCTGCTGTTCCTGGCAGGTCAGACAAAAACAATAACATTAGCAAAAAAATAATAATAACACAGTAAAATAGACGATTTGCGACAATAATGAGACTCCACAGAACAATAAGAAAACACAGGACAACAAACAAATATGATGAACATACAGCATCAGATATGACACATCTTGGTATAAAATCAGTGATCACATATCTGGTTCCTCTTTAGCCATCGTTTGAGATGGGTTTTAAATGAACTTAAGGGCGTTCATTCTCTTTTTGCAGCTGGAATGTTCTTCCAGGTTTTCTTTGACTGATAACACCATTAATCCATGAATCCTGGAAATATAGAACAGTCTGCTGGTACTACAGCCCCAGACAGGGTGTGGAGTACCTAAGTGCATATCCTTTTTCTTCTTGGAGGAAAATTGTATCAACTTCACAGAGACTTTGACACACAGTTCTGTTACTGAAGGAAAAACTCCTCTCAAAGTAGTTGGACAGAAACCCTGTAAGGCTCTAGACTAAAGCCTGTATGTTTCTCTTCTACATAAGCCTTCTCTTTGTCACACACACATTAGCCACACAAAAACATGCAAGCAGTTTTAGTTTATGTTTTTTTAAGTGTCTGCTTCCTTTATTCTGTTGAAGGTATTCTGTACAAAACAGTTTGTTGAACATTATTATAACAACAATTTGAGCATATTTTAACCCCACTGTGTCTGTAACATATATTTCAGTGGTTCTCATTTTTCTCAAGCAGGAATCATGGGGACAGGATAACAACTAAGACATAAGACGCAGTAGACGCAGAAGTGACGGCGACGATGCAGGCCTTTAGTTGCTGTCTTTTCTGATGTGGCAGAGTCTTGGTCGCACATGTTGTGACGGTAATGTAACAAGAGCTAATATCAGAAGTCTTTGTGCCCGGTTGTGTTCAGAATAAGGGAAAAAAATGGGGACGGCAAGATTTTCTCCTCAAATACTAAGGGTGGTGCGTGAAAAGTTAATGAGCATCCTAATTTTGAGGTCCCTCAATTTTTTACCAGATGTGATGAAGCGAGTTTTGACTGATGTTTCCTGAAAGTGGCAACACGTGTCCCTCTTACCCGGCTGCTGCAGTCCTCTCGTCTACAGATGTGTCGCTTGATGTACACATCGAATGGCACACAGCCACTCAATAAAATATCACTCTTGCTTTGACAGGGAAGCCTTAATTGAGTCCCTTGTCAGTTTTATCAAACTGTGTGTTATCATCATTTGAAACTTTTTTTCCCTCACATATTCTCTCTTGCTCTTACGGAATATGCAAGCAGTTGAATCATACGTAACCAAGAGAGAAGGGGAAAGTTAAGAAGAAGAAAAAAGTGAAAGAGAACAACACGAGGATCGAAAGAAAAAATAAAGAACATGAGTTAAAGCGAAAGGGAGCCAGAGAGCGAGAGGAGGAGAAATAACCAAGAGAGACGTTGCGGAGAGGAAGCCTTTGGAGGCTATCTCGTCATAGGATTCATAATTCAGGTTCATGATTTTAATTTCCCTCTGTTGTTATCAAAGGCCAGTGGAGCTGCAGGGGAAGGCTGGTAGTTAGCTGGATAACTGCATATGAAATGAGCTTGCCGTGTTCTGTCACAATGCCTGGAAGACGTAATGGGGATGGAAATGTGACGAGAAAAAGAGAGTACCCCCTCAGTCAATGTGTCTTTCTCTTTTAACCAGCAAAACCCACAATCATAAGTTGTTTACAAAAAAATATATATTCTTTTTGACGTCTTTTGCTGATTTCCTCAGAGGCTATAAGCAATCTCTTACCCCCCAAAGCATACTCAATCACACAAAGAAAAACACAATGTGCTTGAATAAAGCACCTTAAAAGTACTGCAGATTAATAATGAATTTTGACCATGTTTGGATCAAGTCTTTTGTTCTGATAATATTGTCTCGTACGTCTATAATAAGAAATGCTGCTCTATCAAAGTGTGTGTGTTTACTGCAATGTAGAAACATTGTCATAAACCAGTACTGCTACAGGGTCTATCTTTTAGGTTGGTAGTCAGCTTGAGGATGTGTAGAAGAGTAAGTTTGAGACACATTTTAGGTTGTTAAAGATGTCAAATGGGTGCCATGACTGTGTTGGCTGTACTGCCCAAACTAAAGGGGTCTACAGAGGTTATTCTCCCACTGCTACCTGGTCTTTGAAGGCATATGAATCTCAAAAGACACACTATTGAGGACTTCTTTTTGAGTCAGCTTCTCACTTTATTTTTCCCTCCCTCTTATATTCTTATTTTCACTTAAGTATTCTTCTTAATTTTCTACATTTTTAAGTGATGAGTCCATTTTTTTTTCTTTACCTGGTTCTTACTGTACTCCTCAGTCTGCCATGTGATCATTAATTTATCAAAGTTTCTGCAGTTTTTTGGACAGGTGCTGGTGCTTTTATCTCACCAATGCTAAACAAAGCTAAACTGACAAGTTAGTCCAGGCCTATAGTTTGAATTAACAGGTCAGCTTGGGAGTTCATTGGGAGTGAACGGGTGATCATGCAAAGTATTCTGGGGGATTGCGCTGACCTGTAAACAAAGTCATCAAGGGGGGCAAGGCTCTTCTTCATAAACTTTACAAATGAGCTTCTGGCTTACCATTGCATTCTTTGGATTGTATGCATTGGATCGTCATCAACCATTTCTGATGAGAAATTGCTGCAGATGATAAATAAACCTGCAGAGCCATAACACTTGGAGCCATAGAGCGTTTTTTTTAAGGCGAGCTGTATAAAGCTGCTTTCAGCATGAATTTTCTTCAACATTGTAATAAATTCACAAAAATATTTGACTTTCCACTTCCTGAAAACTGTTATTTCGGCCTAAAAAACATTAAAGTTGTCGGTGCAGTGTTAATAAACGAATTTCGTTAGATATAATACAAGCAGTGTAATGACGTATGATTCATGTTTTTTTGTCTTATTCTGTGCCTAATGGAGACACCAAGTGTCGATCGCCCAGCACCCTCTTTCTCTTTTATTTCTTATTTAATGCCTGTAGAGGCAAAATCAACTAAAACTCTTTATTATAGCAAAACAAGGGTAGCATTTTTTAAATAATCATCTCTATATATTAACCTCTGGTTATGTTCTGGCCCACCACAAAGTGACTTTGGAATTGGTGAAATCCAAAGTCAGCATCGTGTGGATTTGCTGTTCATCATGAGACTGGGGTCCACATTCAGGATTTCCTGCTGCTTAACAGAAGGTTTTTTCTTGTCACTATGATGGAGGGATTCATGATTGGCTATATGGATCCATGTTGTGTATATTTGTATATATATGTATGTGTGTATCTTATATATGTATATATGTATCTATGCATATATGTGTATCCATAAAATGAAGAGTTTTGTGCTCTATTGTAAAGCGTCTTGAGATAACATTTGTATGAATTGGCGCTATACAAATAAAGATTGATTGATTGATTGATTGATTGAAAGTCACTTGGTGAATTTGGCCCGATCCCCAACTTAATTGCCGACCCCTGCTCTAAAGCTGGGTGACAAAAAGATGGATTTCTGGATCGAGTGCAAAAATCAGTAAATTGCACAGAGGAGATTCAGGTTGCTTTTATTTTTGTTTGGATTGATCAGGTAGGTCGTAAGTTCACCCTGATATTGTTCATGCCATCAATTGGCTTTGTGTTGCTCTCAGGGATCTATTCATACACTTTAAGGCAGCTTCATGTTGGGATGTTTAATATAAGGATCTTCTCTTTGACTCTCTTGGATTGATTTACACAGGTTTAATTGAGGAACTCTTTGACACATCTTTTTAAGTCTTTGTTCAGATTTACCTAAACTACACCAGGCAGCAACCTCCAGGGGGGGAAATGGGGGCCCATGAGAAAGTGCCAAAATCTGTAGTACCACCAGTGTCCACTTGGGCTGCAGTAACCTTTCTCCTTACTGATTGTATGCGAGGAAAATACATTTTTAATGGCCTTAAAAAACATATTTAAAGCCTGGTTTAAAAAAAAAACAGCTTCAGTCTAAATATGTAATGCATCTATGTGCTCTCCCTGTGTGGGGGGTGAATTTTTTCATCTGTTTTTTGTTATTGAGGAATTACGATTTTGGAAATGCAGTGTTAAGGCCTTATGTCTCGCCTAAACATGGTCTCCCTATCGTGCGGCGGTTGAGCTGAAGTTTGGTTGAGATAACATGCAGTGTGACAGCGTCCATTAGAGGGGCATCAACAGCGTCCCAAAGCCTCCTGTTTTATGGCTTCGTCCAGTTCTTTCACAGTCTATGAATTGCACCCATTCATTCATTATTTTTCTAGTCTTCGATCAGGTGGGTCAGTTTTCAAGAGTAAGTGAGTACCACTGAGAAGTTGTTGATTAGCTGAATGATACCTCATATAGTTTCTGATAAAAATCTGATAATGCATGAAAAGCAAAACCATATTGACCCCCTTATACTCCTGCTTATACTCTTCATATTCAGTGCCCTTCTTGTCTCTCTTTTATTGATTTTTTTCATTATATATCACTTTTCTCTTTGTCTTACTTTCCTTGGAATCTTTATCAGAGTCACAACAACAAATATTGATAAATTCTATAATCAATATTTTTATGCCGTCTAAACTCAGCAGCAGTTATATTATCAAAGCATTTTTTTTCACTTTCACTCAGAGTCGCTGAACAATGTTGTTAATGTAATATTTATAAAGGTATAGTTCATTCTGGATGCTCTGAGAGGTCTGAGAGTAGAGGCCCTCAGAAGGGACTAACTGTCTCTTCCATAAGGACCTTCCACACCTTTCTTCTTCAGGCTGTCCTCCAGTGTAATGCTGCCTGAATTATTTGATACAATGATGTAGTTGATGGCCAGTGTGGGACATCCTATTGACAGGTAGTTATCAGTGTGTTTAAACATTAAACAATAATACAACAAAACCTGTACATTTTCTCTTTTTC
This sequence comes from Cetoscarus ocellatus, assembly GCA_037902135.1. Classification (NCBI taxonomy): domain Eukaryota; kingdom Metazoa; phylum Chordata; class Actinopteri; order Labriformes; family Labridae; genus Cetoscarus; species Cetoscarus ocellatus. The sequence goes on along the minus strand of JBAMNC010000388.1, from coordinate 2,397,694 downwards.
TCCTGTAATACTGTAGTTTCCCTGTGTTTTCTTTCAATCCAGGCTTTTTCTTTCTTTTCCTTCCCTCTATCCCTCTGAATGAAGGTCTGCTGGGGCATTTTTGAGACAGAAGCTTCCTGGACTATTTTGGTATCAAAGCTTTGAGGCAGCAAGAGGCAGGCTCTCTGAAGTTGACATGTAAGGAGAGGAGGGCCTTCCTCTCTTGCTGGTTTGTAGGGGCAATGGGAGGGGTTGGGGGTTTGGATGGGGGCGGGGGGCACTCAGTATCCTTGCCAGGAGGGATCTCTTCTGGGGATATGAGCCTCAAACGCTCCCCTTCAAGCCCAGATCCTCCCAAGCCATTGGAGAGGCTTGCTTTCACATGTATGTACGGATGCATGGTGTTTGGAGCATTTCAGTGTTGATACATGCATACATGTATTTGTTGGTTTATGCTTATATTAGCATGGAGAACATCGATTGTGGTACCCTGGAGTGTGGTAACACAATCCCACTGTTTCTTGTATTTACATATTCGATTGAAGTTAGCTTCATGTTTCAACCTTGTACAGTTGCAGCCCATATGGCAAATGTTATAGCAAACTATAGTATCAGTATTGACTCTTTCAAAATCATCATCCAGTCATCGTCTCCTATCTCTAAATTATAATAAAATAGATTTTTCTCTCCTTTTTTTTTTCAAATTAAATAATAAAAAAAACTGGTGTAAAATGCAGGCCATTTTTCAGATTTCTTTGGTGGGGATATGTCATAGGGTTATGCATCAAAGGTGCGAGTAAATGTTTGCTTCTAACTGTCTATTATTGATATAGGCTAAGCAAGTAAATGTTTTATGTCTTTCTGATTTCCTGATCTGTCCCTATCTGTGGAACATTTAGTTCAGTTAAACTCACTGAAAGAAAATAGATGTAAAACTGAGAAGAAAAAAAATTATTTTGGGCTTGAAGATATATTCTCTTAAATTATTCTCTTTACCTCCCACCTTGGCTGGTTAGTCAAAAGTTCCTTCTGGATCGTTTTTGCAGTTTTCCTGTAGATCCTTTAAAGCCAACAAAAAGGTTTTGATTTCAACTTTTGAAATTGAAGGCCACAAAATGTCTTGAAAAGTCTTTTCATAACGTAGGAGTGGTCTTTAATGCAATGTATTTGAAAGTCTGCCACCAGGGGTCTTTTGGACAGAACAATAACATGAGATAATAGAGAGTGACCGAAGATCAGTTATCATTATATTTTATTATTCATTAAGTTTGAGAAATCCCCCCGAAATGAACTGTATATTGCTGAAACCTCTGTCCACTAGTTGGCAGCCAACACTCCGTCAATTTACTGTCCCTTTTGTTACAGTTATGGTTTTATTTTTGTCTGTGTTCTGGGGCACACAGTTAAGCTTATAAATGTTGCAGGTACCATACTTTACAAAAATAACAAAGATCAGAAACTGTATATATGCACACCCTGTGTGGGTTTCTTATGCTACAACAAAAGAAAATTGTTCTCTGAAAAAAAAAATGACAAGAATCACCCTGTTTATGGTATTGTGATAGACTGGGATATATCGTATCATCACCCATGTACTGCAATAGTTATCTTCTTGCCAGATTCTTGCCAATACACACCCCTTATAATTACCGACAATCACCTCTGCCTGCCGCTACTAAATCCATTTACATTTATGGATAAATTACACATAATGAGAGAGAGAAGCTTATAAAAGTGGATTTTCTGGTATTGCACTGTAGGCTACTCACAGAGCATTCTCAGATCACTGAAGAACCTTGAAGTCATGGTGCCTTGATCATGCCTGTCATGACAAGTTACAGCTGTGAACGTTCATCAGAAATCCTCTGTATTGGAAAATGGTCAAGATATTTTAGGTTACGTAAGTGTGCAACTTAAAATACATTAAAAAAAACCCCACAGGATTAATATTTTTTTTTACAATTGATTAAAAGGTCAGTTTCAAAAATGTTCTGAGTATTTTTACACATTTTGCCTTGAGATTAAGATTGCATTGTTTTTAAAACACCCTAATTAAATCCATTTAGGCTGTTTTAAGGGCGACTTCTGTAACATTGGAAAGACAATGTCAGCAGCTTTTGTTTGGCTTATAAAATTTCTCTTTATATATTTGTGCCTATATTTCTAATACCTGAGTCTCTCATTTATTTTGTTAGAGCATTGCACCTCGTGGTCTTATAATCAGATCAATATTCAACACCCTGACATGTTAGGCTGTAGAAAAATAACATTCTTACTTTAGCAAATCAGCATTTTAGTGTGTACTAAAATTAATGTCATCCATTTGTGTTGATGGCCATTTGTTATGTAGGGCAATAAATGTGGGATTTGTCCAGCACTCAGAATTTGATCATGGCCACCATTGCGCCACCTTCATGCTAAGTCAGTGTTGGACATACTTGTCGCTGCCCTTAATATGCACCAGTAGACTACATTTACTGTAAAAAAACAAAACAAAACAAAACAAAAACTACAATGTCATTCCGCCAGTATAAGTGACTTGGCATATATGTGAGAACTCCCAGCAATTTTGTCAAGAAAATGGGGACCACTAGACTCACGATTATTCCCATGCCCCAGGTAAAGATGGCCTATTGCCTTTGAAATGTTCAGCATGGGTTCAAATCAAGCTGGTGCCTTAAATCTGCATCCAAACCCTCCAGCCCCAGTGTCTTACACTATCCACTGTCTTTATCTCTCGCTTGTAAAGTATCCGAAATCCCAGGAATAAACCTACTGATAGATAAAAAAATAAATAAACGTTACACTAATTAAATTTAACCAACTTTCTTTAAGGCTGTGTACAGAAACACTTGATCTTTTTTTTACATTGCAGCTGATAATATATTCAAATAACCTTTTCTCAGTTACACATGTATTTGAACATGAATGCTGCTTGTAAAACTTTTTGGTTTAGTCATTATACTAATAACCTGCCTGTGTGCACAAAAAAATGAAATTTACCACCTGTGCCTCATTTAAAGTCAGGAAAAAAGTTGAAATAGTTTTAATTATTTCACAGTTCAGATTTTGAAAAAGTCTGAAAAAGTTTTAAAATTGGATTTTAAAATTCATTTTAGATGTTCTGTTTTGACCTCAATGTGTTAAAAACAATGCATTCCCCAATTATAATAAATTATGTACTTGGTCAAGCAGTGGGTTTTAGTCGCCTGAATTGGTAAATAAAATATATCTCTGTGCGGAGCTATGTTTGTTGGGCATTTCAGTGAAAGGAAACCTCTCCTGTATTTTCTTTGCGTTTTTCAAGATATTAACCAGCTCCAGCCGTGTGTGGTAGACTGCTGTCCAGATGATCCCCCTCTTCTCTTTCTCTTCATGGCTGAGGAAGTCCAGCTTACAGAGGATCTGACTGTGAAATCCGTCTGACCTGGCTCCCCTCTCTACCAACACACTGCTCCCTGATTCATCTGCTGCCAACCCCTTCAAGTTATTCATCTGGAAGAAATATGCATTCATCATTTTATTTTTAATCACACCAAATAGATAGACAAAGAGAATGCCTTTGGGAGAGGGGGAGCAATCTACAATTCCCAGAGCTTAGATGGTATTCCTGCCCTGCATTGCCAAACATTCCCCAAATTGACTCTGAATGAATTTATTTTTAATGTTTGGAGGATGCTCCACCAGAGAGAATAGACATGTTGTGTATATGGGTTTGTGTTCTTGCCTGTCTGTGTGGAAACATGTATCTGCGTGTGTTTTCCTTTTAAAGTGTTTGTATCTGCATGCATCACTAACGCAATTGCACAGTGGGTTTACCTTAGAATGGTTTCATGTCTGGTTAAAAGTGTTTGTGTTGTGAAAACGGACCTTTATCTTTAAGATTACATGGAAAACCTCAATGAAGACCTTTTATTCAAACGATATATGTCATTGCTGTTAAGTTTTCAAGTTTACCTCTTTATGGCGCCTAATGCAGCTACAAAATTCTGTATTGCATAATTGTGTTTTGACCCAACTCCTTCCAGTCAAAACTCATTACTGTGTTGGAGCTGTTTGGCCAAGCCAGCCCTAAGCAAATGAGCAAGCCCAATTCTCCATTCCTCACCCTATTGTATTCATTAATAAATTAATTTATCAGCTCTTCTTGGTTCCAGCCTAATTGAGTCCCATTGCAGCCTTCTAAGTAGGACACGTACCAATCTGACAAATGGAATGGTATCCGGCCCTCGGTCCTTGGGGCTATGCCTTGGCCCTGTACCCTGGATCACACTGCTTTGTTAGCTCTGCCGTGTGTGTGCATATAGCTTTGTGTGTGTGTAGATCTGATACCTCTTTCATCTTCTTTGAGCTATCTGTTGATAATCTCAGTGCAGAGCAGTCGTATTCTGTTTTAGCTGGGATGTGTTGGAAGGTGGGGGTGGCTCCAGAAAGATATAAAAAGAGAGGACGAGGGCTTCCTGGTAGCCCATCAGAGACGACGCTCTACAGTGTTGTGTCTCTGCATATACACATATATAAGTTTGTGCACCCATGCACACATACACATGCACACACATGCACACGGCAAACAGATGTGGGCTCAGAGAAAAGGGAGGGTCCTCTATAGCTTAATGCCATTACATTAAATTTTAAATAATGTTATGCAAATCAGAAATGACAGGAGATTATCTCCTTGGGACCTTGAAAGGGATTCGTCAGTTCTTATTCCAATAGCCCTGGAAAATAGCCCAGACGTCCTGAGTGGAGAAATATGGCAGGGCGTGACGAAGCCTGCCGCTGCTGAAAAAGCAGACCGTGAGAAAAGGCCCCAAGTGTTGGCTATTAAAATCAATTTACCCAGGAAGTCAATGAAGAGAAATCCCTTAGTGAATGCACGTCCCAAGACAGCTCAGGGGTCCTGGAAGAGGAGCACAGGCGGATAGAGGATGCAATGCCAAGGTGAAAGTAACACACACCAGAGGAAGGAGGAAGAGATAGTGGGGAGACTGAGGACTGTCTTTCATGTTTTTATCTCGTCTGTTCTATCTTTAAAGCCTGAATGTAGGTGCAAGATTTTTTTAAAGAACCTGTCCTGGTGAGGATGCTTCCGGCTACAACCTTCACATGCCGATGGAGAACTTCTTTGTTGTTAGTTTGATGTGGAGGAGAAATCTTCTGTAAGAGAGTGGTGGAGGTCTGGTGGTTTGTTGTCCTTTTGCAAAGTGCCAGTACATACTGACAGGCTGTATGCACAACATGTAAGATGATGTAGGGCAGCACATCACATGACTCCTTCATTGTCCTCTGCTGCCGTCAACATCCCTCTCCCTCCCCTTCTCCTCTCTTACTGCAGACCAGGAGTGCAGCAGCCACGCTTGCACAAAAACCCATCTCAATATTGTGTTAGTGACTAAACCATCCATTACTGAGAAAACAAAGTCTTGTCTGTCTCCAGTGCTTTGGGCCAACAATTAAAGACATCAAGCCAGCAGAGGGTCACAGAGGGGGATGGGGGGAGGGCAGACCTTATCAGAGTCTTTCCATCAAATATTGATGAACCTAATTGAGGTTCTTAGGCACTACAACGCTTCCTGAAAAGTGTATATGTTTTTTATGACAAACTACAGTTCTGGTCTAGTGTAGTAGACAGCCAGAAGAGTGCAGTCGTGTGTGTAAATTGCATGTTATGCAGTCTAACTGCAGGCAATTGCATGTTATTGAGATGGAAGATGAGGCAGAAACTTGTACCAATGAAAATCCTCTCCAGCGGATGGAAAGTGTGTCAACGCGAAGTTATTGTAACAGACACATTTCTGTTGTATCTCAAAGAGACATGTACAAGTTACATTTAAAATTATGATCATGTCATGATATTTTCTTTCTTTTTCTCTTTTAAAATATTTTTTCCTATTCTTTCAGAAAACAGGAATAGCATCTGGGCTCCCATTTGGTGTACATGCCCCCCTCTCTCTGTCTCTTCTTCCCTCTCTCTTTCAGTCATTTTCAGATAATGCAGGATTACATTTCAATCTTTTTTGAGATATAAAACTATGCTGCTGCAGTTCCTATCCCTCTCTGTCTCTCAGTGCTGGTCCCCGGTGTAACCAGCCTGAGAATGGCAGCTTTAATTTGCAGGAAAACAAGTTGAGAATATTGATTTTAAAAAGTGCTCTCTTCTCCCCTTGGAAAAAAAGGAAGAAGGGGAAAAAAAAAACATCTGCAATGTGAAAACCTGTAGCCTTCAATTAAGTGGGGCTTGTAGGTGTGTGTTTTCATTTGGGCACGGTGTTCACTTGAAATGACACATTAAAGGCTGTGTTTTACTTCAGTCAGACTGTGAAAATATACACACAGACCTAAGTGTCTCTTGAAGGGCTCCAATGTTGGCACACACACCCGGCACCATACAGCACCAGACAGATGGGCGGTATTTATCTTAGATTAAGAACCATGCTCTCCTGCTCCAAGAAGAGAAAACACTGCCTTTCCCACTTCTGAAGATGACACGTGTCCTGGAATTCATGTCAGTCTATGTTCACAGGTCTCAAGTCTCACTTCCAGTTCCTTAGCCTTTTTATTATTAACACAATAATCTCCTGCATGCACAAAACAAAAATCAAGCCCTCTGCTCTTTGCTCCATCCCTGTTCTGGACTATTGAACGACCGCACTTTATATTTATATTTATTTTCACTTACAATAAACCTACAGTGCTTTATTTGATCTTATTTAGTAAATAGCTGGTCCCTGTGGTAAGGCTTATCCCTTTTAACGTAAGTCCTATTTGGGGTTCTGATCTGGTGCTTAGGGCCAGGCAGAGTTGGGTATCAACACAGGGACTGAGTGGAGCTGGTGGTTGTAACACTGCATCCCAGAGGCTTTGGAAGTCATCCTGCTAATACAGACATGACTAAAGCTCCCTATCATCCCCCACAGAATGACACGGCATGGCTCCAAGACTTAACTCTTACAAAGAGCTTAAATATCTTAGATGTGTAATGCATAATAGAGGTGTGTTCTGTACTTTGGGGCGCGGGGTATTCCCTTTGCTATATTAGTCTGTACTACAATAGCATGCCTCTTGTTCACAGCAGTGTCAACAGTGAGAAGTGCATGAGGATACCTGAATAATGAAAGAAAGAAAGCGCTGTGATAACAAAGCAATAACATGTTTTACCAGTGCTGCTGGTGTCCTCTAACTTTGCTAGAAAGTCAGTGTTAATTCATATGATGTAAATTATGTTGTTGTTAAGTTTGCCCTCCTCTGTTGGGTGACATTTTGTCAGATGCTCCTCTTTTCGTTTCCCTTTTTGTCTCTGCTGCTATCCCTGTGTGTGTGTGTGTGTGAGAGCCATGAGTTTCTCTGTGCTTGCACACAGTGTGTACTTGAGATTGCTGAAAAGGGGGCTGGAAGCTCCCCTAGTGGCTCCTCCAGAGAATTACCTCAGAGAGCGCTGCTCTGCTCAGCAGCAAACACACTAATGACACAGAAAATAGCAAACACATTACTTTTTAGTTTCCATATCAGCAGTCCAACTGTGTACCTTCTATTTTTGTTTGCTTACATATAGAGGGGAAAGGCTTGTTTGTGAAACACTGTGTAAGCTGAAAATGGGTGTAGGTATTTAGTGTTTGCAATTCAAGTACAATGTTCTCATCAACTACTACTAAATAAAATAAAAGTGTTAGGGGAGAGAGTTGTTTATTTTCATATACATGATTTCCAGCTTGCAAGATGGTAATTCTTCGCCCTCAAAACTGCAGTGATTCAGCCTCAAACATTCTGTTTAGTACTGAGAAAAGTAGGGTTGTGGGATAGAGCCTCAGAAAGAAGCACAGTATATTAAATAACCTTTTTTATTTTTTACTCTGTAACTAATTTTTCATTGCTTGTTGACTATTTTCAAATTCATGCAGGGTGTTTGTGGTATAAACACAAATGAATGCTGACATACATAAATGATTGTCAAATCTTAGTTAATATTATTTGAAAAGGTAAAATTGCTGCAAAGCTGCTGGTCAGGGTACAATAGATTAATTGCTACATGAACCTTTATTGTACTGTCTGTCTGCATCTCATAGCAGGAGACCTCTTAATAATAAAAGTAAGAATATGGAAGCATACAGAAAGAATATAAAAAAAAGCAAAGTTGGTTAAATCTTTGAAAAAGTGCTACTATGTCAAAAATTCATCTATGTAAAGGATGGAAAACTTTGGTAACCAAGAGGACAACATAATCACATGTTTGTTTATCTACACTGCAGGTGAGACAAAATGCTACAATAGCCAGTTCAAGCCAGTTCAAAGATCTCTTCAAAGTCATAAACATAATCATTTTCAGTTCTTATGTTTTTTCCTTACAAACAATTCTGTTTAAAAACTAATTCAGAATGCACACACACATACATATAAAACACTGTAACATTTATAGTTGTGACACTGATTCTGTTTATCAGACAACATCAATGATAACAAGTTGACATGTGAGTCAAAAGTTCAGCCTCCTTTTTTGGTGGATTTTTGGATGTAAAATGTAATTCACCTTTTAATGGTCATTTAAACTGTGGTTTTAATTATGCTTACATACATTATCTATTGTAAATGACCTCTTATGGACCACCAGTGGGCCCCATTTATGACTCATGGGAGGTACTCAAAATCTTGGTAAAAGAAGAAACAATGTGCCTGTTATACCTCTTATTTTTTGCAAAGGACTTGATATATTCTTGTTTTCAAATATTATTTTTAAAGGATGTATTTATCATTTTTTTTGTGTTACAATTTATTGATACCTGAAATTGACTTGCTGTAATTTAAGAACGTTGCAACTCTTTACATCTATCTATCTATCTATCTCTTTATCTCTCTCTCTCTCTCTCTCTCTCTCTCTCTCTATATATATATATATATATATATATATATATGTATATATATATATATATATATATATATATATATATATATATATATATATATATATATATATATATATATATATATATATAATATATATATATATATATATATATATATATATATATATTTATACATATATATATATAAAACAATTCATTATACTAATTTGGGTAAACTAGAACTAACACTAAAAGAAATAAAACTGTAGTTAAACAAAGCATTTCCAAAAAATCTTAACCAACAAACAAACATTGAAAACAAATTGAAACTAAGCTGCAATTTACAAACAAACTTGAAAGAAAGAAAAGAGTATTGATGAAAAATCCAAAAAGTGTTATAACCCTGTTGACAACTGAGGCCTGCACCAATATAACTATGATGTTTCCACAAGTGTAAATATCTTTGTGGCAAGTAAATTTGACTCTGTGGTTAAGAACAATGTACCCCATCATCTCCAGTCCACTTCCTGCTATTATGAGCTCAAAGACGGGAAGGTTCTGTCTTGGCAGGACAACACGGATATCTCCTTAATGACTTGTTATCCAAGCTTCACCTTTCATTTTATCTTAAAGTGGTGTTAACATTAAATATGCGTGTGTGAGAGATAACAAGTGAGTAGCAAGGGAGGTGCCATCCTGATGTTGGTTGTAAATTGATTACCTGCTTCCTACTTTTCATCCTCTTGTTCTCCCTCTTTCAATGTGCTGTGCTTCTTACTGACTGATTGTATCAGGAAGCGGTCAGCAACACAGGATATTTGAATTTCATTGGATTTAAAGAGCACTGGGAGGAGGCGCGCACATTAGCGCCTCAATACAATCACATTTGTCAGCATGATCCTTTTTAAGTGCATTTCAATTAAGCTGTGATTCCTTGATTTTATTATGACCCCGCTTTGCCGGCAAAATGCTCTCCATTGGTTGAACAAGGCTCTGTCTAATGTACACAATTTAATTTTCTTAATTGAGCTAACATGCTTTTCATATCCTAATTCCTAGAATAATCTTTGATTCCTGTGTCTGCTGCGGCAGGCTTTTAATGAAAGAGGGCGCCCCAAAAACATCTGTTAGAGTCATGATCAAATCATCCGCATAACATCTGCATTTATGAGGATGTTAGCATGCTGCCTGGCCCTTTATCTATTTTAGGCAATTATCCTGTGTGACTGTAGTGATACAAGTTATTAAAATAGACGTGTTTGTGTTGTTACTCCCCGCTCTTCACACTGATGACTGTCATCTGGCTTTGTTTCCACACAGAACTCTGGCTATTGATACGACGTACCAGAAGTCTGCTTTAAACAAAAGGGGGGGGGGGGGGGGGGGGGGGGGGGGGGGGGTACTTTGGTCTTTGTTTGAGCTGTGTGTGCATACGCTTGTCTTCTGAAAGGTGGGAGGCATGTTTAGAAAATCCTGTTTCCTCCTTGGCAAGTGGTGAGGTAATTGATTAAGCTGTTAAATACGCACACACAGACACACACCATGCCCATGCATTCTTGATGGTAGTAACACATGGATGTGTTACACAGTGTTTCCATACCTGCTGGCTTCACAGAGTGTTGCTGGAGTACCAGCAGAGAGCCCTCAAAACCATTGCAGTGTGATACGCCCCTTATCCCCTCCCAACCCTTGATTCACCTCCTTAATCAGACCTGCTTTTATCAAGAATTACACAAATTGTGGTATCAAGTAAAAGGCATCTCTCTCCTTAACCTTGTCTATCTCTTCTTACTCCCTCCTTTCCTCCCACGTTTGCCTGGCATTGTGGTCATCTGTACATTAAGAGGGGGTGAGTCAGTCACCTGCCGTTTGGCCCCCTCATCGTATGACACACGGCAGCACAGCATGGCTGTCGTTGCCTCCATCAAGCGTATATCAGGTGACCAGATTGTCTTCCTGTCAGCTTCCATTTCCCACATTCTCATGTGATGCTCTGAAAAAAGATCACACTCAATCAGGATGAACCTAAGTGCAGACCAACCAGCTCATTTCCTGCGATTTCCACTACATGTCGGAGAAGTGCTTTAGTTAGTCCAGTCAAAAGTCTTGTCATTAGGTAGCGAGTTTGATGGGCAAGGCTCCAAAAGAATGCTGCTTGTCCTGTGTGCATTTCTCTAAGCTAAAAACCATGTCGTTTGGGCTGTTAGCGTGGCATAGTGGTTAGAAAGATTGTTGGGTTTTTCAGAGGAACACAGACTCGGTCTCAGGCTGCTGCGACCACTGTGACCGACCTGTCTGGTGGTCAGATACCGAGGTATGACAAACGAGTACATGTCTCATGGGTGACGTATCTGCTCTCTGCTGTGGTGCCTTTGAGTTTTTAGAGACAAAGCAAAGTTTTCAAGCTTAAATCAACAACTTTTGTGCCTTTGTCTCTGAGGTTGCAAAGCAGTGGCCTCGCACTGAGAATTGTACCCTGCACAGGAGAGAGTGGATCAATAAGGATTTCTGTCCAATAGTGATTTTAACCACTGTATACCTAATATGGACAATCAATGACTGGTCCATTCAATTTAATTCTCTGTTTATCCCCACTAACAGAGTGTAATTTGTCATGCCTGAGCAGAGCGCTGGGAGACCATTCTGTCTGAATAAAGATCTACCTTTTACAAGCTGAGGTTAAGCCAGATGTGGCCTTAACATAAATTCACTAAAGGAGGTTGAAGACCACATTTATAAACACTTTTTAAAATATTGCTTATTAAAGATGCACAAATTTATCAGCACAATATCATTATTGGCAGATATTAGCTTATAAAGTGGAGTATTTGTATTGTCATGTATCCAATTTTTTGCTATATTTACAGACAATATTTTGACTACATACATTAGCCATATATATCACACACTGGTAGCAATATCCAAGGAATCTATAAATACAGCACGATGCTTCACCCTATTAGTGCTGAATTTTTACATTTTAAAAACAACGGTGTCATCTATAAGAGACTGAAATGTTTTCCTTGGTATACACCAAGTTCTAACACAAATACCCTGTCTAAATGAAAGGAACAGGTCAATTTTAGTAAAGGAGATACTTCAAACTGTTGCCATAAAATATCAGTATTGTATTGACAATGATAAGTTTGGAAATATTGGCATATCAGATATCGATATAATTCCAGTATTGTGCATCCTATTACTTATTTTTATCTTTGAGCAGTGGCAACAATAGTAATGGTAAAACATGATCAATGACCAATCTTTCTATATTTTCAAATTTATTTATCTTTTTAAATTTTGTTTGTGATAATGTGCTGGTTTCAACAACATTTTTTTTTTTTTTTTTTAATTTACTGGGTTAATCCGTCAACTCATTACCTATTACATTATTACAGCTGTAAAATCTGAATTGACTTCCAAATATTAGGAATTATCACTACAGTTGCTTTGAAATCTGAAGCCTGACGGACTTGGTTTGGGGTTAAGTTGCAACATTGCACCTTTTTTTTTATTACTTGGTAAACTTTGGTTTTGTTTCACACTGCACTATGTTAGGTTGTCCAAACTGTCAAATGCTCTGTAATCTTACCATCCAGCACTAGTTGAGGCTGTAGCTAGTCTTTGTTACTGCTCTCCAGTCTTATGTTGCACTTTGACCCAGATATAAAACTTTGGCTAATAACAGTTTGTTTGTATATCTTTATTGTCCTCAAGGGGCAATTTAGGTTCAGTATACCAGACAACACAACAAAAATAAAGCTGCTTTTATACTGTGTCAGGTGGCACTGGCATATTGTGCACAGACTTTTAGATGTCCCCCCATTGAGAGAAACAGAGGCTGGTGGTGCTGGCAATGCCAACATCAGCCACATTCTGCTTGATATTATCAATGAATGCGATGTTAGCTTGCTTACTGTTGTTGTACTTGGATAAATTCAAGCTGCCATTCCCTGCTTTTTTGGTTTAATTGCATTGTTTAGTCCTTGTTTGGTTCAGATTGCTGTCAAAGTCTTCTCCTCAAACCAAACTCTGCTTTGCTTGGAATCAAACCGAGACCCCCTGTTTTTAGCAGGACCAAAGTTTAGTTGTTTGGTCCACACCAGAGTTCATGTGGGCTTTCACACTAACCCAAGTCAAATGACCTTTCCAAAAAAGCAAGCCAGAGTTTGTTCGGTCTGGACCCAATATGTTTTGTTTGCTGTGACAGCAGCATGTTAAGTCTCCATCAGCAGATGTTTTTGCTGTGTGCTCTCCAGTGCCTATAGCTATCTTCATTTATCCAACAAAAACACTGTTATAATCCCGGGCAAAAAATGCAAATTTATCTTTTTAGGTTATGGTTGTTTTTTGTTTTTTTGAAGCATACAGACCTTCACAGTAACAGCTGATTGACACACTGTTGGTGGAGGGACACAGGCTATCTGTTAGCCTGCATTTGCTTTAAGATGACTGCCCATTCACAGAAAAGCAACTGTTTTTAGCCCAGTCTTCACTTTCTTTCTGTTTATGACTGTTCTTAAGGTGACCCAACTCCATGGACAGACTCTGAGCTTTTCTCTGTGTTAATGATACTTGGGGTTACTTTATTGGCTCAAAAATGCATCTTTGAATTAATTGTTGGCTATATTGCATAATAGTCTACTGGCAACAGCAGTACTTCTGATGTCCACAGTACTGAGTGACATCATGTCGGTCATTTGTCTGTAAATGGCCAGTAGTCCCAACTTGTGGTGGCTGGCTTTACATTTCACATGCTTTGGTCATGCTTTGGTCCACCTGACAAAGTGCAGTGTGAAAGAAAATCAAACTAAGTGAAGAATCCAAAAAAGTTAACTTTGCGTAAGATATTGTACCGACATATTTTTAATTATTTTACCTTAAACTGTGTTTAACAGTAGTGTCTGATTTTACCTAGCGCAAAGTCATCTTGGAAGTGTTATCTGGAAACATTTTTTCATTGATTAAAATTGTCCTTATGTTGCAGCAACAGTCAACACTTCATGTGGTCAGACAATTGGAACAAAGAGGGTTCATCATCTGAAGTTTCTGTGAAAAGTACTTGGTGGTTAATTGAGTTTCAATGATGGGTACAGTTTTATGCTCCCATCATTACAAAGACCTAACCTGTGAAAGTTTCATCCAGTCATTGCTCTAAAACCTTGTGGAACACAGCTGACCAAAGCTCCCCCCCTCTCTGTATGCTTGTACATTTCCCAAAGCATATATTAGCCTGTATTTGAATTGCATCTTTATAGTAGAAGAATTTAACTCGAGTATGGCCACAAAGCTACTGATTTCACATTTATCACTGGTGATGGCTCAGTCATGAGGCAGGGATGCTCATGTCTGCAGGGAGCTTGGCTTTGAAGAAGACTTGAGGGCTGTGGTTAGGCCTCAATGAGAAATAAGGAATTAACTTTCAAAATCATGTCAGCTTTCCACCAATCCTGCCTTTAATATCTTAATAATAGGGATACACAAAAATATTAGCACAATAAGGCTCTTGACATAATATGAGTCTTGCTAGATGATAACTTAAAATGTTTATCAGCAGATTTCTTCTGTAATATCAGCTAAGTGTACAAATGTAGCATAATTCTATATATTGAAAAGTTACTTTCAATAATCAAATAGTACAGAAATAACCCAAGAAAACTGTTAATTGAATTCTCATCTTCCATTGAAAGCATTACACTATCATTTATGGTAGAATCAAATGTGTTTTTTTAATTGTCTTTGTTTATGTCTGTTTGAAAAAGAAAAAAACAAAAAACAAATAGGCTGTCACAGTAAGAGGAGCACCTCAAGTGTGGAAGAGGCTCTGTTTTATTTACAAAGAAATGTATTTAAGGGAATTATTAGTTAAAACATGTTTGGAAATGTTTTACTGTATTGTGCATGCCTCCTCATAGGGTTAAAAGGTCAGTTTGAAGGGAGTTATCTAAATTAAGCCAGATGTTTTCTTTTTTTAATTGAGTTACAGGAATGTCATGTCATTCATTATATGTCTCTGTGGCTGTGGACATATGAGTGTCTTCAGAGCATAGCCACACCCAGGGATAGGGCTAATTACTGCTGCTCCACCATTGTCTTTAAAGCCCAATTTTGTGGCTGCTGTGCTAACTGGTGCAGCAACAAGAGACACATGATGCACACTGGCAGTGCCCTTCATGTGGTGGGCCCTAGTTTTGTTTCTGATTATGGGACATGATTTTGTTTTTTCCTTCTCTCATCATGGGTTTTTAACTGCTGGGGTTTGGCTCTCCATGGGCGGTGCTCTGTCCTCATTGCTGCATGAAGGCTGTCTCTGCTTCACTTCTACCCACATTAGGGTAAGAAAAAACTTTCCCTAACCGCTGAACCCACCCAGGGCCTTTCTTGCTACAGCCTTGTTTTCCCCTTACAGACCATCTTTCACGCAGGGTGCATGAAAACTTGCAGCCAAATAATAATAAAAGGGGTGAACTTCAACTGTAGGAGCATTACCTCAAGGTATGATGGCTGACACTTCTAAGAATAAAAGATCATTTAAAAGAATTCTGATTGAAGACTATTTGGCCCTGTGTGGACAGTAATGCAAAAGAGAGATCATCTGCTTTGACTGACTGTGTTTGATGGCACATATTCTCCCAGGACGGAGCCTGTGAGAACTTCTTGTCTAGATACTCATCACTTTAATGTGCAAAATGTTTCTGACAGATGCTCCAGTAAAAGTCCACTGCCATCAACTCACTCTCCCTCTAGTGCTCTCCCAATAGACAAATCTCAGAGCCCGTTTGTGTTAAGAGAGAGCTCAAATCCTTGACCTGCCCCCTGCGTGGGACCTCTCCTGGTGGAATGGAGTGTAGTAATCTGACCGGTGCACTCGTCGCAGACACAGTCGAGTTCTGTTGTGCTATTATCAGCTGAGTGTTATTACCCCTCTTTGCACAGGAAAATATGCCTTGATTTCCATCGACCTGTCCCTGGAATCAATGCTTTTAAAAATCTGAGACACCTTTTACTTAAGAGCAAAAGCATGCATTTTATGTTTTGACATGGTCATATTGATTGGGGGTGGTGGGGAGACGGGTGGAGTGAGAGTGCAGGAGAGGGTGTGTTGACCTCTCTCTCCTTCTTTTTCTCTCTCTCCTCCAATCTTCGTGCTCGCCCTCAGTCCCTGCCAGTGTCTGGTAACACTGCCATCCTTAATGGCTTTCCTGTGCTTCGTCTATGACCCCCCTTCCCCTTCCCCACACTCCTCCTCGCCTCACTTCCTCACTCAGCCATCTCTTGCTCGCATCCCTGCCCATCCTCTTTCTTTCTCTCTCTCTTTGGAGCCCCCCTTGCGCCATGCACTTTTTCCCCCACTAATCAATACTCAGTGCTCCCCCCCGTCCACACCCCACGTCACTCACATTTGGCTCACTAATAAATTATGGATGGGGGCCTCTCACATCACATCTAAAATTTCTATTGTGTTTGTCAATGGATGATCGATACTTCACCTCGCCTCATCTCGAGGCTTCCTGCGCCTCCGCTCTCTGTCCACTTTCATCCCCTGTCTCTTCCATCGCTTTTTGTTTGTTTATGATTTTGGTCTGTTGAAAGTGCCTCTGGTGCCAGGGGTCTCCAGGGCTGTAACTAACAAACATGTAATCATCAAATAAATTCATTCGCCCTGCTCTCTTGCCTTGCTGCTTCCTCTACCACTTTCATTCTTCACCTTGCCTTTTTCCCACTCATTTTTTCTCCCCGAAGTGTCACAAGCGTGCGTCGGCTCTGACTTCAGACTGAACACCAGAGTTTGAAATGTGCGGCTTGATGCCAGGTTGCATGCTTTACAATACCACATAGGTCCCCATCTTCCATTCACATCCACAGTCTTTCTACGCCCCCACAACCCGAGAGCTGTGAAGGCAAATCTACACTATGGTAGATTTTTGAAGTGAAGAATGAGAGGGACTGTAAACAGACAAACATGCCCTTAGCTGTCATTGCTGACTGGTCTTTATTGACTGTCGGTGTTTCTCTTTAATGTATGTATATATACCGTGTGGAGACACTAGTATAGCCTTACCATTACAAGGAAGAGGGGAACCCACACACCAATTCACTTTGACACGCACTCACATACATCCACATGTCTCAGCTTTTATTTCCCACACTTAAACCTCAACTCTCTCACTTACTCCCTCTCACACACATACAGACCATGCAGTGTCAAAGTGGTGCTGGGGGTGTAATTTAAGTGGCATTGGGCTTATCACAGCCTAAGGTTCAGCTGTGATCTCTGGCCCTGAGCAGCACCTGCTCCTCACACCAGATCTCACCTCCCACCTGCTGACGAGAAAAACTCTGCTGCCTAATAACTTCAGCAGCAGCTCCCTGCTTCCTTTTCCATGACCACTTAACCTCTGCTGTGGCCTTTTAAGTGAGGGTCTGGTATGTGTCTGCCAGCCTCGCTTGGCAGGCAAGCTTTTTGAGCTATTACCTTAAGTAATACGCAATCTCAGTCAGCAGTGAGAGGGAAAAAAGACACTTCCCAGTGTCATTTTTGAGAAAAGCAGCTGGACAGTTTCACATTTTAGCCTTTTTTTTATTATTGTTATTTTGTTGTGAAGCTCAATAGTAGCTGGTTTCTTTTTTCTGGCCTTTGTTTTTGCTATTTGAAATATTTGAGGGCAGGTATGGGTTGCTGTAAGTCATGTGATGCTTTGGATGCCCAGAAGTCAGACAGGGGCAGGAAGTGAAGCTTGCCAATTGGGAAATAGTGGAGAAAGAAAGTGATTAGTAAAACCCTTCCTGCTTGCAGCCAGTATCATCAGAAAATTTTAGATGTATTGAATTTGATCCTACACTTAAAGGAGAAGTGTTTTTCCCTCAGGTTTACCAATTTACCTTGCTTGAGACTACCAATATTAGAGATGTTTTCAGGCAAATAATTTCAGATCTGAATAAACACAAGTCAACCCCTGAGCTCTAACAGAGCCCAACTGGGCTCTTGCTGAAATTTCTGAAAAAAAGTACATTAAAGATCACACCAATCTTTCACAAGCATACACATAATGTATGTCAAATGAAACAGAACAAACTCAACTACAAATACATGCAAAACACTTACACTTCAATCAAACACTACTCTGGCACCAAACAGTTGATTGACCACAGATATGAAAAAGAGACCGTAATGGGCCTCCTAACAAAACCTTTTAGTTGGTAGCAATGTACTTCAACATGCCATTAAGAAGATCTACAGAGCTGAATGCCTAATGCTATGTTACACACTAGACAGAAAATTTGGCCAGGACTTTGTTCCCATATTGATTAAAAATATAAAGAGTTAGTTTAATGAACTTGTAAATCTGGTACCAGTTTTTGTTATTAATATTTAACAGTTTAGCCAGTCACCCTTGTGAACCCCTTATCAATTTCCAAATTACTTACAACACAGCAAGCCAAACAAAGGCATACAAGAGTCTCAAAGTGTACAACTTTGTTGTTTTTGGTCAACATCAGGGATCGGTAGCAGCACTTGGATATAGTTCTCTTGTTTTTGTTGGAGTGAGTACATTTGCATGAAAATCAGGGGCTTGTAGCCATTTGAACTCTTAAATATCCAGCTGCAAATCACAAGAGGCAGAAAAACTCTCACTGTGGCGCTGTCTTTTTGGAAATGTCCCCTCCCCTGCCTTTCCAGATTTTTGTAACTACATAGCATCATTATGATTTAATTGCATGGCTTAAACAAAGTTAGATACAATTTCCCCCTCTGTTTTTACATATTTTAGGCAGTACTGAGGTGAGCATCATGAGTTGGAATGCCTTAAAAGCTGAACATAAGGTTATTAACCAGACACAGTACTGTTGTTCTGTTTTTCCTTAGCATTTCCTAAATCCTTTAGTTGGTTAAACAGAAGTAGAGATCAAAGTTTTTAATTTATTAGTGAGGTGTTATTTGAATGATCAATCAAGTATATGTCAACTTGATTCTCGGGGTGGTCAAAATGGGCTGTCTGGACCTCGGAGAACATTATCTTCTTCCTGTCTGTCTGCACCTCTGCACCCTCTTCATCAGTGACAGGGCAACAGCCCCACCCCATGTGCTCCCAGTTGTCTGTTTCCATAACTTTGCCAAACCCCCCGTGCCCTCATTTTCAAACCAGTCGGGGTAAGCCAGCCGACACGCCTTACTGGCTTACACAAGGAAGCCATGTTGACCCCTGCTACATAGATAGCTCCACACACAGACACACAAATTATCTTATATAGACTGCATGCATGTAGCCTCGCTGACAGACAAGCCACAGAGCAACACGGCATGCCAGGAAGGAAGAAAATCTCACCCTGAGCAGAGGTCAATGGCTCTTATCTTTGGTATGTCTGACCCTAGTGCGGGTCGTATTCATCTGAAGGTCTGACATGCATGAGAGTAGCTGAGAGTAAATGTTGAGCTACATGATTCTATTTGTGACTATAAAGACTACATAGCAGATATGATGTGTAATGTAATAAAAATGGCCAGAGGTTGAGTGAAGATTGAAAAGAATCAAAGTACCTAGTTGCTCATATTTCATGTTTGAACCAAAAAAAAGCCCATCACAGCATCAAGTGTGTTTGACCCCTATCAGAAACCCTAATGTCAAGTCTTGCTATCTTTCTTTCCTATTCTGTTTCCACACATTTTCTCTCTCACTTCTCTGCCTCCCTCTCAGACCAGAATGTGCTGTGGAAAAGGTGGTGTCATCCTCCTGGTCTCAGCCGTCGGTTTGGATTTGCCTGCAAGCGCAGCAAGACTTCCTGATTTGTGTGACAAACACAAATGCCTTTAAATTCCCCACAGCCCCAGCTCCTTACCAGCCTCATACCTTGTAATGCATTATTCACATCCTCTCGCGCTAGCCCCCCCGCCCCCTCTCACATCAGGACAGGCACAGCCACACACGACTTCTCTGGCAGAAAATCCATATGGTCCTGACGTCTTTGCTTCAAGTGGACAATTAATAGAAGCAAGAGCAGGATCTATTTTCTCTCATAATTGTTGTCAAAGGTGGGGATGTTACGCAGTGAAATTACAATGTTAAATCTGGTATGGCAAGGTGACAATGGAGGTAAGACTACATTATTGGTTGTTGTGGTGGGTTAGTAAAGAAAGTGGCCAAAGATGACCGACATTTTAATCCTATAGTTAATTGTTTTTTTTTTCACAATATCAGAATTACTTCAGTACTTAGGCAACAAATAGTGTCCCCCCTCGACAATTACGTTTACTTTCCACTGGACAGGGTTATTATACACATATCAAAATTAAGCATCCTACTGGATTAACAGTAATGAAACACAAAACAATGGTTACAAGTATGCCTCATGACAGTTTCTGAATTGTCAGTAATAATCCAGAAGAAGTGTATTCAGTGATTCTGCTCTCTGTTTTCCGAAGTATTGTCTGGGCCTATTTTGGTGCCAATTGGTGATGAGAAGTTGTCATAACCCCTGAGGTTGGAGGGTAAAGAAAAACTTGTAGGGACAAATGGAAAAGTGTGCATTCAAATTACATGATAATGGGATTTTATGAAGTATTTTTGCAGTCTGCTGGATGAAACAACTGGCAGGTATTGTGAGGACTGACACAAATGCAGTGCATAGGGAAAAGCTCCACTTCACCTTTTTTTTTTTTTGTTTTACCATAAATCATGTTTTTTAGCTCTTAAAAGTGTAACTGCTGTCAAACAACCAGGATAAAGTTTCTAGTTTCTCTCTGTCATCACTTTGTTTTCAATTTACAGGGGCCTCTGTCCAAGTGTAATCAGCCAATTCTGTGGGCTGTCCTCTCTGTTCACTTGTGGTATCTTTGAGTGAAAATGAGACTGTTAGCTGTATATTCTTATCTCATTTTTCCTACTTTCATACTATTGAATTTACCCATATTACGTAGCTCAAGGGCTCATATTACTTTTAAATGAGTTGACGCGGGTCACAGAACATATTTTTGAAGTTTCTTGCTTTAAATACTCTCAGGTGTGTTTTTTGGCAAACCTATAGTCGCATCTGTTTTAGCTCTACCTGTAAAAGGCTGCTTTGGTGTCAGCCCTTATGAACTGTTTGACCAAGTCCCACTCATGAAATGAAGGTAGCTTTGGCTTTGCAGCACTGTGCGTTAATGTTTACTGTGGCTTCAAGGACATACTTAACCCCAAATTCCACATAGAGTGAATGGGCACTTTGGTCCCTCTCTAGTCTTTCAGAACATTTCCACAGCCGGCGCTCCAGTCCGGCAGCGGCGCATGCCTGCAGTGCCAGTGTGCTCCGCTCAAGATACGCTACAGGTCTAATTTCAGCATGACCGCTCGTACATTTCCAGTCCTTCAGACAGCACCGAAAATGAAGTCAAATGTGTGGAGTATGTGGTACTTTCAAAATCGAACACAAATATCTGGACTCCCGAACGTAAATTTCCTCGAGCATCAGGTCAACAGTCGGTCAGAGGGTCCCAGAGGCAACATGACGCCATTGACGAAGAAAAGTTAATTGTGGAGGTGGAGAAATGTAACATTATATATAACGCCAAAAATCCTTCATACAATGATATGGGCAGATAGCAGTGATACAAATACAAAGCAACCTTAGAGAATCAAATTGAGCTGTTGT
Source organism: Cetoscarus ocellatus (assembly GCA_037902135.1). Taxonomy (NCBI): domain Eukaryota; kingdom Metazoa; phylum Chordata; class Actinopteri; order Labriformes; family Labridae; genus Cetoscarus; species Cetoscarus ocellatus. The sequence goes on along the minus strand of JBAMNC010000388.1, from coordinate 2,376,248 downwards.
TTATTTCTTTTCTCAGTTTATAATATATTTTGTTAGCGTGTGATATTGCAATTCACACGATAGCTTGTGGCTCTCCAGGGATCTTGTGACATCCCTTTCCAGCTGCACAGGGCTGTGTGCTTCCAGTGGGCGATGTCGCCAGCCTTTCGGTCAGAGCAAAACCGCAGCACTTTAGTGCGTGGCACATTAGCTCTATGTGGAAATCCAGGGTTAGACATGTACCTTCCACTGGAGCCAGCTGTGAGCTGGACAAACACCTGACTCAGGGAGTGTCTCCCATCTTGGTGAGTTTGCATGTCCCCTGATGACATTGTTTAAGGAAATTTTCAAACTGACAATTTGAGCTCACAATTTCTGTAAAGATTGGAGAGAAAGATTTATCTCACGTTGAGGGGGCTGGGGTCGGTCGGGGGCACATATTTTTGAATAAAACTTAGAATAAGTATGTTTGACAAAATATTGGACCTTTGACACATGTGATATCAAAAAAGTTTTAAAGTAATGAGATTTTCAACAAGCTTAGTGTAATAATGTATATTTGTTAAAGCACTCACCTGTCAGTCTCCTTGAAGATCCTCCAGTGTTGACCTTTGCGGATCAAAATCTCCACCTTGTGCCCTATTAGTTTTCAAGCCAACATTGGCTGTAAACTTAACCAAAAGCCTGATACGCAGAAACTATTTCTCATAAATATCAAGTAGGTGTTCATTTCTGCTGCTATTCCTGTCACTCCTCCTAATAGCATGAAGGTAAGTTAATATATAACACTGAGTTTGTTTTCTGACATTTATACGAGTAAGTTGTCAAGTTGTTGACCAAGACAACTTTGTGAGATTTTCATGAAATCCCAGCATAGGGGTTAGACATCATCCTCATGCCATGCCAGTGCGTAAGAGAGCTAAGCATCCTATGCAGCGGCCGCCTCGGCCCTCTCGGTATAACTTGTCTTCCTGCAGACTCACTCCCATGTGCTGACACCTAACTGCAGCTGAGCACAGGCCCGCCTGCCTCTTAATGGTGAAAAACGAGAGCTGTCATGTCGTAATCGTGTAATAACCGTGCATGGTGTCACTTTCAGCAATTAATGGAGACGCTGTGACTGGGCTGCGTAAATCCTGGCTAAGTCGGCTGCAGAGGGGTACAGCGGTGGAGGAGTTGGAGAGGCTTATGCTAGGGTGTGTTGGTTTATTTGTCCCTGCATGTGTGCCTGAGGGGAAGAGGTAAAGATTTCCATGTGTCTGTTCCTTCATGTTATTGTAAGGAATTGAGGGATCAAATGTGTGTTGGTGAATTTTGGGTGATTAGCTTTATCCTTATGTTTACTTACAAGTTTGTGTGGGTGTAGAGAAGTGTGTCAGTGTTCACAACAGGAAAAAAAAAGCTGAATGAATTTAAATTCCATGGAGGCCATGGCCATTGTGATGACTTTGCAGACTCTAGCTTCTGTCGTTGCCCTGGTTGTCTTGTCACTCTTTACTGTTTGCTCCATTTTGAATAAACAAAGTCTGGAATAGAAGTATAGCCAGTGGGAGGTCCCTTTGGAGAAAGATAGAAGAGGGTTGAGAGGTTAGTGTTGTGTCTGTTTGAGACCTCAGTAGATTTACCATTATTTTCTGTTTTGTTGTGGTGATGTTGGAGACACATATTGTGAAACATACTTGGTTAAAAGATGCAATGTCAGTGAACCAGGGGACTGGCGGCCGACTATAAATCTACCGTCTTTAGAAAAATATGGTCATGCACAGAGCCAACAAACAAGCTAAACAATGAAATTTAAAAAAGTTTCTTTAAAACTTGAATTGTTTCAAATGCTCAACTTCAGATCTTGAATATTTTAACTGAAGCAATACATCAGGTCATATTCTCAATTATGATCCATGATACTGGCATATTTAAGGATTTATAAATACATACAGTACATCCATGCTAGGATTCAGATGACAGTGGTGGTGAAACCTTTTGATAAGGGCAGACAACTGGCAGCTGAAGGCCATATGCACTCCTTCTCCTAACTTAATGTGACATACAGGTCAGTTTCAAATATGAAAAAGATGATATGAGGACATGACTGAACCTGCTATGTAGGACTTCAGTATACTTTGACATAATTGTTTCTTCAAGGAATTTTATAAAGCATTACATGTGTCAGCGAGAGAAGTAGGATAAATGCTTTTTTTTTTTTACTAGTATATGCTACTTTATTGCACTGGAAACAAACCTCAACGGTTTCGACTCAGCACCATGAGATATTGCAACCCCATTATTTTGAATCTTTTTCTAACCACAGCCAACTGAATGGAGTTAGTACCCTTACACAGAAGTATAGGCCTGACAAAAGAGATTGAAAAAAGAAACCTGTTTGAATAGATTATTCTCAAAGCCCTAAGAGGACATATGTGCAAACTTTCGTTTTACCTCTTTGTAAGTGTCGCAGGGTCCTTCTCTTAAACACCCCAAAACCTTCAAAAACACAGGCGTAGTCAGAAGAATGCGTTTGGTGTTGTTTATTTATGCCGGCCTCCCATCTGGCAGCGCAAGAAACTTAAACAAAAAAAAATGTTACAGTGAAAAAATGTATATACAATATTTACAAAAAGAAAGGGAAAAATGATGTGATATTCCACAGAGTTCCTCAACAACTCAGCGACATCTCACATGGGAGCTGTTACCTGCTCTGTAACCTAGTCCCCACTCTCCCCAGTAGGCCAAAGCAGCCGTCTTTTAAAGCTGAAGCCCCTCCCACTGGGCGTAATTAGTTACATAACTTATACTGAAACATGTATTTTCTTCATAATTGAAACATTTTCCACTTTTATTTACCTACCCCTTTAATCATCGTTTTTATTACATTTTTATCCATATTTTTCATAATTAGTATTTCTATAAGAAAAGGCTTAAACTGAAAAACCACAAAAACTGCTCTGTCCCTAGTCATGTGAGCATGAATTCCCGCGAGATTTCGTTTATAGGAACCGAAAATGATGCGCTCTGGTTTTTCATCCAAACAGAAGACCGGGACGCAGCATGGTGCCTTTAAGATGCACGTCAAGGTAGGAGTGCTTTAAAGTTGTGTAAATGTATGCAGATGATTAGAGCTCCCAAGTGTGCACCCTTGGTCACGCTAAGAGACAGAGGGAAAGGAGGAAAATTGGCTGGTGATTTTTTCACAGAGTGAGAAAAACGCTAGCAGGGAGGGAAAAGTTTAGTGTAGTTGTGTGGACTCAAGCCGGCCTCGGCGTCTGTATGTGCGCTCGCTGTGTGTGTGTGTGTGTGTGTGTGTGTGTGTGCTTCGGGTCTGTATAAGTGCTCCGCGGGGCGGGTGTGTGTGTGTGTGTGTGTGTGTCTGTATTTGCGTGCGTATGCGTGCTCCGCGGGGCAAGTGTGTAAAGTCAGGGACGGCGCTGCTCCGTCACATTAAGTGAGATTTATTTTTATTTTTTGTAATTTCTCAAGGGAAAAACATTGTTATAATGGTAAATATCCAGAGAAAAGTTCATAAACAAAACAAGATCTTAAAAAAGCAAAAAAAAAAAATTAGTCCATAGAGCTAATTAAACTATATTGATATGTCAGCTTTGAGCGTTTGTTTTTTTAAGCACACAATTAACGAACATTTGCGCCCAACCTACCAGCTGAAATCCACTGCTTTGAAAGTATCTCTTTAGCTCATAAAATGTAGCCTTACTGTTTTCTTTTGATTGCCAATGCTCTTGAATGTAATGAATCACACACAAGATGTGCTGAAAAGGGTTGTATATTTTCTTCTTTCAATTCTAAATCTTATTAGGAGCATCAATTAATAGTCAACAATTTGTCCCTTGGCATTGAGGATTATATAAATATATCCCTCATCATTACCAAAAATCCCTATCCATGCTGCTGATGTCACTTTTAAAGTTGTTTAGGTTTTGTTCAAAAGTTGCACCAGTTTGTGTGTTCAGCCACATCAAGCAACACTGCAACTTGTGTTACACTACAGTGAACTGAGGTAAACCTTTAATAGCATTAGGTTGTGTCCCATGTGTAATTTGGTGCAGATACATTTGTGGTCATAACGATTCATATCTAAGCATTTTACAGGAGTAAATCAGTCGCATCAGTACATAAGCCAAAGACAAATTTTTGGATGAAAGCATAAATATCAAAAGCACAGCTTGTTCACTGGATTTTGTGGTGTACTGTCAAAGGAGGCCTTTCGGCCAGAGTCTGAGGAACAGTGTATGAAAGGGTCAGGGGGGAGATGTGATCCTGCCCATAAGGCGGTCTTTATAGGGGGCAGACAGATGAGGTGAGCAGGGCAAGCTGTCACTGAGACCAGAGTAATGACTGGAGCAGTCTGCTGCTGCCAAACCCTCTGATTGTGTTAAATTTGTTTGGGTGTGGGCGGTCTCTGACTTTATGAGGTGTTGCGATGGTGTAGAGTTTGTGTGTGTGCGCACATATCTGTGTTTGCACTTCTCTGTAGATAGGCCACACCCTCTCCACAAAGATCAAGATGTTTTTCTCCATAAACATAAAATGTGTGACAGCTTAATGTAATTTGAATCAAGTAAAAATGCTCCTCTAGGTCTCTACATGTTGGGCTTTAAGTTTGGACAACATTAGGAGTCACAATTTTCCCTCACTGATGTTAATACTTCAGAATCTATTGAACTCTTTCCCTTTCCTTGTCTTTACAAAACCAGCACCCTTAAACACACACTCTCACACATGCATGCACAGAAATCTGCCAAGTCTCTCTGTGCCCTACATTTTAGCCTTCTTGAGACTTATCACATTTTCTCTTTCTTCCCTTGGCTCATCAGTTTACTTACAAAATAGTTTTTGTCAGAGTTATTGATGTATAATGCATTGGCACAGTGAGCACATTTTCACTTTAATAATACTGAAATCTTTTTTTAATATTATTTGATTTTGTGTAGATCTTTGTGACAGAATGAAAGCGATGTGGAGATGATCAAACAGCTGCTTGTTTCAGGTCACGTCTTCTCTGTCTATCTGTCAAAGCCACTCCAGAGAGGGTTTTGGGAATGAGAGAGCACTGTGACTGGAGGGAATTTCTCCCAAACAATGCCAAATCACTCACTTTTCCTGCTCCTCCCCATCCACCGTACAGATGTGTCAGAATACAACGTCTGTCACAGTATCCCAAGGCAGCTTCTAGATCCAACAGCCATCCGCCGCCACTTGTCTTGTCACCTGTTATCTTTACCATGTCTCCGAGTTCTGCGTCAGATCACTCACAGCATTCTTAAAAGATGTGGCGTGGGAGTTTCGCAAAATGGAACGTGCCCTGGCATTTATTCAGGTCTATTTAATATGATGAAATAGGATTGTAGCTGAGGCATCATACTTCTCTATCATCTCTTCAAGTTGATGGCTTAGAGTGTCTTAAATTAAAACTGGTTGTAAACCAACTATTTATGAGCAATGATTGAAACAGAGTTTATTTGAATTGGTGCCCATTTGTTGAGGAATTTTGGCAATATGAATTTAAAATGTGGGGAACATTAAGGTAAGGAAACATTAATTGTAAATGTAGAATGTGACTGTCTCTTTACTTTGAGATGCCTAAGAGTGATAGAAAAAATATTAATGTTAATTGTGCATTAAGTGTGAAAGGCAGTTATTGTTTAGGATAAACAGTCAAGTTACCCCACTGACATTACTATTTTTTAAACAAAACAAGCAAAAAATTAAGGATATATTTTTCTAAAAGACTTTGACAACTAAGAAAATTAAATGAAAATGTATCAGATTTCAGATTTGATTTTAAACATGTCAGTAATGGTAAAGATATTTAGCCCTTGCACTGCAATGCTTGACAGCAATCTGTAACTGAAATGTTCCTATCAAAAGTAGGCTGAACAGTACCTGAAGCCCTTTTCGTCATGACAGTGGTGAGCTGACTGATTAGGTTGTTATGTCATAATTTACATGTTTTTGCATTGTCTGCCTGCAGTGTGTTCCCTACACGGCTGTGTGTCAGGATGAATGAGTCATGTGTCGACCCAGGCCACTGTGCCACTAAATTTGTCAACACCCTGTTTGAGGTACAAATAATTTGTACATTGATTGTATACAAACTTTTTTCTGTTCACATAGACAAACTCATTTTCACTCGGAGCTCTTACAGCAATGTGAGTGCAGTCAATTGCGCTGATTACATTTGGGAAACCGGACATTGCTGCAGAGCCTTTTAATGTTGGCCTTTTCTCCCATAGTGTATCGGACCCTGATGTATCAACTGGTCATGTTTATAATGCCATCTAAAACGACTGGCATTAGTGTCCTGAGGGATGATTGCAATATGCCAGATCTAAGGACACAACTGTATTATATTATACCCAAAATGGGCTTTAGACAGAAAATTTAACATTATATACTGTTAATCATATCAAACACATACCTGTCAGCTAATTCCCACTGGAAGGAGCCAGAAACCTCAAAGTGGTCTGCAACCGTATATGCACCGGGATGGCGTGGTTCCGGCAGGTGGTTTTGTCCAGTTCAGCGCATAGATCCAAGAGCACTGTTCTGTGGAATCTAAATTGGCTTAATAGCCAGTCATCATCATGGGCCAGGAAATCTTCATGGTCCTAAGACTCTCCCCATCCTGGTCCTACAATTTGCATGATCTTCAGCAGTGCCAGCGCATCCATTGTGCAGCATTACGCACGAGTGTCATAGCACTATTTATGTGCTTACTCAGCAATTAGGCTGTTTGTTACACACTTTGACACAACTGATACTAATCAATCAGTGCTATCCACTGCTCTATATCATTTGAAGATGGAACTATGATGTATGAACATTGCATACAGTAGTAGGCCTAATGGCTCACTAAAGGAACACATCTGTAACACTGCAGACTTGGATGTTTATGATTACATGGGTCTGTAATTCTGATATGTGATGACACGAAATGTATGGCATGAATCTGGCTTCAATTCACCGCCTCACCATTTGTGCCGCCAGCTTCCCCGGTCTCCAAAATATTTGTGCACCAGGATTAAAGTTGACGTGCCCTGTGCACATTCTTCTGCCAAACTTATTTTTATAAATCACAACCTTTGCATGGGAAGTGGCTTACACCACTTTCAAGCTCTGCATTGTGTGTAAGCAAGTTTATAAATGAACCCTCAGTACTTGAAAATATAAAGTGACGATGATTTGCAGTTACTAGAATGGTAATAATAAGTAATAATAATAAGTAATAAAAAATAAACCAATCTTAATTGTTATTAATCTCTATTTCAAATATTTGAGTTCATCTGTCCAAAGAGCCCTGCATTGATAAAACAATCATGAACTGTGCAACAGTCAGGTTCTGAATTTAAAGACAAGTTTACTGATGCTTGAACAGGTGTGTTATGAAAAATATAAAGTCACTGCATTTGTTTCAACAGAAGTCCTAATATTTAGTTTCCCCATGCTCATGAGGTAAAATAAACTTTCTTGTGATAATTTTATCTATTTCAAGTAGACCCAGTCTAACCATATTGAATGATTCCAAATTCCTCTATGATTTAATTAACTTGTCAGTAAATTGAGTCGAAGCCTGTGATTCTGCATTTGAATCAATTTTTCTTTCAAAGGAGAGATTCACTCCTCTGAAATAATTGAATCAAAGTTGGCAGGCCGCGGCCTTACACTCAGGGGAAAGAAGACTCAAATGCATTGACTCTAGTTTTTGTCTTGTACTCAGTGATCCTGTAAGATTACCATTCTTTGTAAAACCTTTAACTGAAAACTTAAGATTTGCTGACAAATTATCTTTAGACCTGGGAGCACATCAGGCCACAACCTCTTCAAAGTCTTTTTTTAAGTTTTTGTTTAGTCTTCTGGTGTATGATAGGCAGTAGGAATGAAAACTGTAAGATTTTATTGATACCAATGCCATTATCGATTTTGCTTATCGAGCCGATTCTCTAACGATTCCCCAATCGATCGTTTTGAGTAAAGTCAGACTACATAGGTTTTTATCGGCATCAGTGTCAAACACATGTCACACCTGATACTCAATGCTCTGCTGCATAGATAAATGCTTCTACAAGTTGTTTGTATTTCCACCCACTAAACATTTTGAAGTCCATGTTTTTTTGTCGCAACTTGAGCCAAAACTTTGACCATTACTGTCCTCTGTCCAGCATTGACAGATTTTTTTTAATCTCTTTGCTATCTAGTGGCTGACTGCCTTGATTATTAATTCAGGGATAACAAAGTTAAAGTAATTGAAAAGGGAATTGTTCAATGGATTGATATTGATTCCTCAAGGGAATTGTTATCAATTCTAAACTGGAATTGGTTTCCAATTCCCATCCCTAGTAGGCAGAAGTGAGCAAATAAGATCAGTAACAACATCATCATTAGTTTGTTATTTTGATGTCAGCCACATATGCAGGACAAATCAACTGAAATAAGACTCACTGCTCTTCAAGGGGTGCAAATATTGACAGAAATTCAGAATTTCTCACAAGAGCTTCAACATTGAATAAACCAAGACAAATATTCATTCTTTTTATAGCCTATTTATAGCCTTAGCTCTTCATTAAATCATTTATGAAAGGTAAACAATCATGCTAACTCTGTTCATCATTAACTATTAGTATTTTCTTAAATTGTGTGGGTTTTTTGTGTTTTTTTTTTTTCTTTTAAAGATGACAACCATAGGAAAAAGCAGCATAAAAATCCAGAAGAGTTTATCAGTCTTGTGATAGTTTTCATCATTTCAGCACTTTGATCATCATTTCATCACATGCTAATGTTAAAAAAATAGCCATGTAGAATTTCAAATAGAATATATTAAAGCTAAAGCTTAAGTTAGCAAAGAGCAAAAAAAAAAATCACTGAAGTTGTTTCCCAAACTTCTGTCTTCTAGAGGTAAAATTAGGATGCAATCTGAGCTGCAGGGAAGGCGACATCTTTGTCAGAGCAGCTTGTCCATGACTCCCCCATGTGGCTTCCTCTGTTGGCATCCTCTCTGACAGGCAGATTACATTTGCTGTTCAAAATCGTTGTAAGTACAAGCATGCAGTATGTACTTTGGATTAATAGGGAGTGATATATGTGTAAAGAGTAGTGTACTTTATAAACCCTGATGAGTCCTGTGGTGAGTGTGAGGTGCTCAAGGTAAGGATTAGCAGAGTGCTTGTGGCAACGTGACACCTCTTACAGGTGTTCTGTAGTTGGATTTTGTATGTGGGTGTGGTACTTTGTGTGACATTTAAGTCTTATAAATTACTCTAAATGGTAATAATGATGAAATAATACGCTGTTAAAATTGTTGTACGACTAAAGTGTATTTTTTCTATTTTTGTCTGCTGAGTCTGTTTTTTTTCTACATGTGTCTGTGGCTCCCTTCGAGGCTGTCAGCATTTGTTTTTTAGTTTTACACAATGTCACATTCCTAAAGTTGTCATATTGAGTCCACTGAGGTACACAGTAAAAAACCCACAGGCATACCAGTAAGCTTAGACACACCACAAATATCCATGCTGAGATATGACACAGCCCCAAAGTCAGGAAATATAATGCATACTGAGTGATACGATTTTGTCTCTTTGTTTGCTTCTTCGTCTCCTTTGTTTTTCTTTCTTTCTCGCTTGCTTGCTTTCCTTTTTTTCCCACCTCCCTCTCAGTGTCCCTGCAGATTCCCCTGCTGTCGGCTCTCGTCACATTCCCCAATCTGTTAGCCTTCTGATACCGGGGCCAGACTTGAAAGGAAGTCTTAAGGACGAGAGCTTATACACTGTGCCAGATTTTGTTAAATAACTACAAGATGTTGGTGCCAATTCATCAGTAATTGTCCCTTCTGGCACAGTCTGTTGAAAGTCCTGGAGAAGCCTAAGCTCAAGATCACTGCAAGTGTTAATCTTCTTATACTTAAGGTATCAGGTTTTCTTTTGATGTTGCTAAACATGTTGACTCCTATCTCAGCGCAGAAGGCAATCCAGACATAGCTATGAGCTAGATGGGGGTTTGTCTGCCTTCTTCTTCCAAGAATCTCATGGTTTATGTGTTCTTCTGTGAGCATTAATTATGCTTCTAAAATAAAGCATCAACAAAATGAGAGGGTAGAGAAGAAAATAGAAAGGAAAGGATTGATTCTGTGCTAATTGTCCTTTTCTCCTGTGCAATTTGGCTGCCTTGTGTACAGATGTTAAATGGCCTAATTTATTTTCAATGAGGTGAAATCCTATTTCTCAGACTAGTCTGTAAAACAGCCCAAGGTTGTTTCCAAGACCTGCTTTGTCAAAGAGCTCCTTTCAAGATCAACAGAAAAGAGGCTTGTCTCAAAGTAGAAATGATTTAGTGTCTAATTAATTTTCCTGTCCCCGGGGTGTACTGTAAGTTTGGGTTGGTATGACGTGCTTGCTGGAAGATTTCATCAATCCACGCATCAGAGATGATGACCACACAGATCCATGTGCTGGAGAATCTGCCCTCAGGGAGTCAGGTGGACAAACCCAGGAAAGGTAAATCCTCTTCAGGCCCTCCATCCTTGGCATGCTGGGCCCCCCTCAGGTGCTCAGGTGAGCATTGGTGCTCAATCACACATGCTTTTTGTCAGGCAAGATTCTCCCGTCAGTCAGTCAGTCAGTCAGCCAGTCAGTCAAGTAGAGCCTGAGGTTGTGGGTGATAGTGCAGAGGCTGTGGGATCAGGGCGAGCTCCCACATGTGCAACAACACTGATCCCACACGCAGGTGGAGATTTGTCATGGGCTGGTTGGAGCTCATCTGTGATTGAATACGGTGTTTGAATGAGAAATGTGCACACATGCAATAAGAAGGAAATGCATGGGTGTGCTTATGTGTGTGTTTCAAATCTTTAAATGTCTGGACTACTAAAGGACTGTGTACAATATTGGTTCCCAGACATTTTTTTCTTTAGAGCCCCTTCAGTTTCTTCCAAGAAGAGCCCCTCCAGACCCTCAGAACCTGCTTCAAAAAAATATTTGTTATTGTTTAATCCAGGCAGAATGGGCCTACAAACATGTTCATAACAGAAGACCTGTTTTAGTGAACATATGCAAATATGATTTTTAAAACCTCAAAGCTCATGGTGCCTCGCACCCGCTCCTAAAGATCATTCAGGCGTGGTAGGGTGCCTGGACCCCAGGTTGGAGACCAGGGGTTTACATTTTTTTTATCGAAGTATGTAGGTCAAAACACAAACATATTAATATATATTCCATAAATCTTATGTTACCCTCCAAAAAACTCTTTCAATACCCAGACACAAACTTTTCTCCTTCCTCATGCTTCAATCAAAAGCAAATGTCTGTCTGCCTAGAGGGACTCTTTAAACATGCGTCCTGGAAGATTTATAGCAAAGTTTAGAAGTTAATTGTGCGGCTTTGTTATTGGAAAAAGACAGGTGGAGACCCAGCTGAGGCATGTTTTATCAATCTGCCTTTGTGTCTTTGGATGTATCTTAAAGTGTTGGCGTAATACAACCCATGTTTTACTGTAATTTCACTTTTGATTTAGAAGTGTCTGTCTCCGGCAGGCACTGTGTTTAACGGCTGGCTGTGGAGAAAGTGGCTGGAGGTGATTGGGTGTTACCGTTTATTGGTGTGAATGTTATGTCAAAGATGTGTCAGTGCACACGGTCACCAAGTTCATCAGAGAAGGAAAGAGGCGGAGTGTGAGACAGTGATGAGCTTTTACATGTTCTGGATCTAATTTAAAAGTCATGAAGGATTTGTTTTTGTCATGTTCATAACTTTGCTTGCGCTTTTGCTAATTCTTTGTGTTGGTGTGTTTGTTGATATGTTAATTAATTTGCACCGACCAGAAATTTTAATAGAGAAATAAACTTACTAGAAGTCTCTGTGTAAAAACGCCAGTCCACGTACACTGCAAATGTCTTCTAACTGGGGCCAATCTCGGGCCAAAGTGAGCTGGACAAAATCCATTGCAGAGCTCAAATGATGCTCGGTGGGTAGACTGGCATCAGTCAAACCCACAGGCTGCCTCGGGGTCACACGAAAGCTGGCACTTAGAGTTTTAACACACAGACAGCACACACATTATCCAGCTAATGATGGAATTACAGCACTGACTCACCATGTAGCTACATGTAAGCGATGGGGGGGACGGCAATAGGTTATCGTCTAAGAAAAGAGGCACTTTCCCAGGAAAAGCAGCTGTCAGTGAGAAATGGAGAGAGACAGACAGACAGACAGACAGAGAGAAAGGTGGATGTGGATTTAAAACCCCTAGAATGGAGGTTTGGATGATTGTTATTATGACTATAAAACACTGTCATTATCATTGAGTCATATGTCCATGGAAGAGAAAGGGATGTTTAACGGGATGTGTCATCAGTGTCTGAGGTTTAAATGGGCAGCAGAGGTTTATACTAGGAAGGAATAAGATATATACAGACTGTCCTTTCAAACTGGAGCAGTCAACAAACAGATATAACAATTCCAAGAGGATGTAATGGATTATAGTAACTGTGTGTGTGTGTGTGTGTGTTTGTTTCTCTTGCAGATTTGTGTGCTTTTTCTCTTTTACTGAATGCCCTCATTCCTTGTATGGCCACATGGATATACTTAAATGTTTATACTGTTGCATGAATGTATACTTTCCTGTGTATGAATGTGTGTGCAGAGCTTAAAGTGTCTGTGCTTTAATACCAAGAAGCTGTAAATGCGAGTGCAGAGACTATAGGCCTCTATGTTGCGGTGACTCTGTATAAACGCTGTGGTTGCTCTGTTTTCTTACTTTGGTTTTCAGAGTGAATGTCTGAAAAGTTCACATTTTCAGTGCTAACTCTAGGGGAACCATAAATTCACAGGGTGCTTTATTTTTATCCTCTTCTCATAATGAAAGTTCCAGAGAACAAAACAGTCCCAGAAAGGGTGGGGTGGGTTGTGAGAGCGCAGCATGGGGGTTTTGAGGGCGGGGGTTGATTGTGGTTTGGGGACATAAGAGAAGGGTGCAACTACAGTGGACATGCAGCCTTTTGGGAAACATGACTGTGAAGTGTTTCCCGACGCCTGAGCCTTTGAGCAAACAGTGTGCGGGATGTCTGTCGAATTTTTCAAGTGAAATCCAATCCAGCCTGTCTGAATTTTCGCAAGCAACATGTCTCCAAGTTCAATTACACATTACAAGATGCATGACAGTTTCCATTGTGCAATACTCAATCTAACAAGACTGAGCTAAATCAGTCAGGCTTCCATGTTCACACTGGAGTCAGTGTGCCGAGACAGGAGGGAAGGGCCTGCGACAAGAGGCCCTCTTAACTTCACTATTATGGTAACACATACCTGTAGAGAGGCAGACACCTGAGACCCAAAGCAAAGCTGCTAGGGGCAACTAGCTAACACAGCTTCCCTCTGGTTGCACCCTCTTGTACTTGACTGTTGTCAAACTGTTATAGTTTGAGTGCTTTTGTGTTGATTGTGGGAGTTTGAGACATGAAGAGATTATCTGCTGGCTTTACAGCCCTTGGCTAAATACTTGTAATGAATCCCCAAAAGCCGCCTCTTTAATCTCTACATAGAGGACCCAGTTTCTTTTTACTCTATGCAGATGATACTGAGCTCGTCTTGATGAATATCACTTAATCATCAGTGACAGTTTTCAGGTCTGAGGCGTTCAAGTTAGTTTGCTCAGGCTGTCGCAGAGTGTAATTTACAGCTCATCCATGTAACCTCCTTTCCCTTTGGTGGCTGAGACAGGATAGAGAAGCCCCTCTTCACTGTTAAATCAGTGTGGTGGTGGGAAAGCTGGAACCAACCCTGTTAAAACTTGAAAACATTCCCCCTTCAAACCACCATGACTGAGTAGATTAGGCCCCCATCCGCTGGAAAACAATCTTATTTCCTGAAGATATTTGGGGCGTTTAATTCTGAAACAATGGCGGCTGGCGCACTGAGACGCTTTTATTGCATGCTTTTTATTACCATTTTAGAAGTAATTCAAATAAAGTGAATGAGTGGTTCAGTGAAACATGTTAAGATGCACACCAAATACATTTGTGTCAGGCATAATTACTCCCCCAGATGAGTCCTTTCTTGTGTCTACACCAATTAAAGTCAAGGGAATAGAATCAGAGAAACATGCGTTCCTGTGTACTTGGTGTAGCCTTTGTAGGAGCCATGTCATTGATGACACACAGCAATATACATTTTTTATTGGGACATGCATATTTTACAGTATAATCCTTAGCACACCACTGCTTTGTTCACAGTTTGCAGGGAGGTATAAAGAATAGAGGGGTTTCTTTGTGACTTTCGTTATATTAAGGCAAGAAAAATCAATTTACCTGTGTAATTTATGTTCCACATTATTTCATAGCCTTCTAATAGCGCTGGAAGGATAATTTATTTTATTCAGTTTACCGTCACCGCAGTGGGCTGACATGAAATATCATCCACAAAGAGCACTTACTCACAACACAGAGTTAGAGGTTGCGGCAGACTATACAGGAGCCAGAAAAGCCAAATGTGCTTGTGCAGCAAACATGATTGCATGTGGTAATTTCCTGTGCTCTGTCTGCATGGTGTTGTGGTTGAAGGAGTGATTATACTCTGCCAGAGAAATGCTAATGTATGTGTTCACAAGAGACATAACATCCAGACACAATTAAAAAGCACAAACAAGTGTCAGCCAGTGTTTGCGTTAATAACCGGGTTTGGTGGAGAGGGAGAAAAAAAGAGTGTGTGGTCACAAGCACGTGTTGCCTGCGCTCAATGGAAGAAAGAATGGCAGCACGGCAAAGTTCACAGGAGTAACTTCAACCATATCACTCACATCTAATAGCCCTGTGCACTCTGGCTCCTTGTGCTACAAGCACTTCATCATAGTGTTGTGCTCGGTGCCTCTGGTCCTGCTTCCTTTAGACTCAACCTCGTCCACCTAGACAGATGGTGAACATGAAATTCAGTCAAACTTTGCCCCAGCCACTGGTCAAGAAATGCCTGCGGTCAGAGCCAGGGTGAGTGGAAACATGAGATTTGATTGAAGGAAAGCTGATTCGAGAATCTTGCTCAACTGAACAACATAAATGACTGGCAGGAAGATCAGAGAGGTTTAAAGGACTTTTTGTATCCTAATTACCACTTTTCAGTGAAGACTTTGATGTGTACATATCTCTGCATGTTTCAAAATGATCATATTAAGTTGCAAATGTCTGTATTGTTGTAAAACACACAAAATGCATGAAGACATGCACACTGGGGGTTTAAGCAGTGATCTTTATCAGCCTCTGATTGACCAGAATCAGTGTTGGAAAATGCTAATGAGACTCGGAGTTCCTCCTCACTCATGTTTTCCTTATTGATTGTTGTCAAGTACATCTTAATTGGTCTAGTTCTTCAAGAACTACAGTGACTCAGTAACAGTACTGGATGCTATCCATATCAGTTACACTAGGGTTGTACACAGGCTGAGCATTTTAAATCCTGCTGAACACATGTAAAAATCTAATTCAGCTTAACTTGTTTTAAATTATTAAAGGAAATTGCCACACTGGATCCTTTTTAAAGCTCTACTGTTTATAGAGATCATTTTCTAAGCCCCACCCTTAATGGTAACCGTTACTGTATAAGGTTAGACACAAGCCATTGTTGCTGGCCTCTTTCCCATTTCAAAAAATTAAAAATAATTTGTGAATGTCCTGATTTTATTGATGTGATTTTTTTTAATTGGATTTTTAATAAAGAAAAAAAAAATGAAAACGCATCAGATTGTCAAATAAGAACTCAAAATATTTTAAAGTCTGTTAAAATGACTTAAAATGTTACTGCTTTACACTTTTAGTGGCATCTTTTAACATTAGATATCCACATCAACAAAGAACATTTGTATTTGCACCAGACATTTCTAGAATACTCAGTATCATAAAAATTAATATGTTTTCCTTTACTACAGCTGTAATGAATTTTTTATTTTTTTTAATGGGGTAACAAAATTAAGGGAGTCATTTCACTAAAATGCTATTTTAGGGATCTCTGTTATTGGTTGGTCTCGATAGCTTATGGTCATCATCATACTGTAATGTCCATATTTCTGTGTAACTCATTGGATTGGTCAAGTTGTGTTGGTAAGTGTTAACTAACACAACCTAAATATTAGTGATGCACGATATGAAAAATTTCAACAGATACCGATAACCGATAATTTCCTGCTTCTCATGGCCGATACCGATAACCGAAAAGTTCATATTTTTATAATTAATATACTCGTTTTGCATGTTGAAATCTTGAGCCAGCCACTGAGCCATTAAGCTAAGCTTGCTGACCACACTAACGTTAGATGTCCTTATGTCTGTGGTAAAACTTGCATGTAGTCTGTTCTTGTTATGTGTTATGTTATCAAGTTATGGATGTGTGTGGCAACGATACCTTACAGGGCATGGAGGGATACATCCAAGAAGAAGCGACGGCTTGGGAGGGTGTAACGTGGCTCCAAATGTGCTATTAACATGCTCTCAATGACAGAAAAAGGCTGGTCATTGAGCGCTATGAACTCTATCACTCACTTAGTGAAAAGGCTAAATCCATCTTCGTTAATGGCTTTAGCCTTTTCAGTGTCTCTTAATTTTTTTTTACAAATTTCCGACGCCTGTTGAATGGGGACATCCACGCTCCGTGTTGTTGTTTTTAGTGTTAGCACGCTAGCTGCTACCGTGGTTGCTTCGTCTTCTTTCAATACCGCTCTGCCACGATGGCAATTTTTCAGGTGAGCTATAAGATTTATAAGATTTGTGTTAAAACTTGAAGTCCTCTTTTCTCCTCTCAGAGTTCTCGCTGAACAAGTTGTGCAAACAGCAATGTTGTTCTTATCTTCTGCCACTGAGAAAAACAACCACACTGGTGAAGCCATGTTCACTTTTGGTCTGGCAGACAGACAGGGGCAGGCTTGGGTCCTTCTAGTAAGGCACAATAGATGACATAACCAGCGTGACATGTCTTGTTTTGGGACTATGCGGCCTGCAAACAATTTCCCCAATTTAAGTAATTTATCGAATCTTTTTATCAGATAAAATGTACGTATTGAGTCAATAAAAAGTTACGTAATTTAAATATTGTGCATCCCTACTAGCTATGCCTTTATCTTCATTATTTAGATCAAAACACTGTCAAACTGCATTGTTTCTACGAGACTCTGCTGATACTGTCTGAGTTTTTCATGGCCTTTGTTTAACATCTTTTGTTTACACCTGGGTTGTAGGGCATATTGGCAGCGAGGCAGCAGACATTAAATTAAGCCGCAGTGAATACAAGTGGTAGGAGGATGCATTTTTTTAAACAGAGCAATTGACGGGATGTATTCCTGTGTGTTGCAAAAAGTACAGTACATTAACTGACCTGCAACTCTGATGGTGGCTACTTAGTTATCCAGTTTCAATCCTTAAGTCATTTTACCTCGTACATTTGGACTTTTGAAGCCAAAACCTGTCTGTTTCCATCACCACACCTTTCCTCCTGCTTCTCAAACTATGGGCTCTAATTTCTTGGTGCAACTCAGGGTGGCGCAGCCTGGCAAACCCCGCGCAGTGGTAATTTTGTCCGGCGCACCGTCGGCACAGCCAATTTGGCAATTTGGTAGACAATGGGTGTGACGGCGCACCGGGGGGGGTCGAAAGATTCAGCTTGGTGCAGCGACTATTTCGTGCTAAGCTCCAGCTCCAACCTGGTCTATTCTCGGCGCAGGTGAGGCGCACCCCCGTACAGTGGTAATTTGGCTGACAGACGCACAGTGCGCACACGTCACCAAAACCTCACAGGCAGGTTTTCCAGAGTGTCAGGCACATTTCAAAGCAAAAAACAATCACAGCAACCACTATTTAATGTAACCGTCTGAGCCAGCACATACATTTGTATCTATATTAACTGTCCCGTCACATCTGATGTCAGATCAGAGACGTTTGTCATAATGGAAACTCAACTTGACGGCAGCTGGAAGAGTGACGCAAACTAACGAATTCACATCTCTCAGCTAGCCACAAACAGCCACATCACCTGATACGGAGTATCCAGCTTCTCTTATCTCATGAAATTCAAAAGAAAAGAAAAAAGAGAGAGACGCTTGCTGAATAAATGTCACTCAGTGCTTTAAGGATTTACCTGTGATTGCTCATATTTCTCTGTTTTAATCTTTATTCTTAATGTGATCTAAAAAGATAGAGTACATTATTGCAAGGAGGATGAGGAGGGGATATCAGGGGGGAATATTTCACCAAAGGTTCTGCTATTTGGAGATGACAGACCAGGAGTGCAGGTGGATCACAAGCATGTTGAATGGATTAGCCTGCTGCTGTGTTTAAATGTAATTATCACTTAATTTTTTATGACAGAGGAACAGATTACATCTGTCCCACGAGGTGGTCCACACAGTGACACGCATCGTGGCCTCCGATGCGCGGCCCGGTGGCCCCTGCGCTCTCCCAGTTGCTGTAAAAGTGACAGCGGCTCTTACCTTCTTCGCCACTGAGGTGAAATTGTCACTGTGCTCGCCTGCGGTGCATTTAAAGGCGAGGAACTAGAGGAGAGGCGCTCATTTGATTGGTGAAGATTGCACTCGGCTGTGTTAAACCCACTCACGCCTCCTCTCCTCCCTCTCTGCTACTTGCGCCAGTGGGAAGGACGGAGGTGTGGGTGCGCCTCCTTGCGCTGTGCACGAAACTTGCAAAATGCCCTGAACACATCCCGTTGGCACGGCGCAGGCGGGGCGCAAGGCAGGTGCGCCGAGCCTGCGCCTGGTCTACGAAATTAGAGCCCTATGTGTCAGCCTATAAACAGATGAAGAGGTGGGCCCTATACCTGCATCAGCCCTTACCCCACCAATGCAAAATTTGCCCCCTTATTAAGATCAAAGTCAAATGGCCCTTTTCCATTAGCCCTACTCTACTCGGCTCGGCTTTCCCCAACTCTACCCGGCTCTGCTCTACTCGCATTGTGCTGCTTTTCCACCAGCCCGGTTCCCTACCCAGCGGGGGTGGGGTCGCCGTGAAACAGCTGGGCGACACTGTGTTCATGTCATTTTGAGCACGACACAACAATCAAAACAATGGAAGACTTGGAGGCAATAGTATACTTGATGCTCGGTCAGTGGCTTTTTGTTACAAACCGAATGAATGAAAGCAGAAGAAGGCTGCAGGTGGCGAGAAGAAATACCCTTGAGAAGTACAGGAGAGTTTTGGAAGCTATACAACAGTTTGAAGCCGAGGACGAGAGCAATCCGGCTACAAAGAAAAGACGTATGAGGGTAAGCTAATGGAAGCTACCGCTAGCTTGTTAGCTAGCTCGTAATGATAAAGTCCTGTGTTTAACATTGTGATGGCAGCAAGTTATTGCCATAGACTAACAAAGCGTATGTACTGCAGTCCTGTTTTGGACGTTGCGCTCATGACCCATTGGTGACGACATTCTCTGACCAATCAGTAGCCGGCAGTCGGACGACTTCACCTTTTTGCACGTCACCTACTCAGGGTAGGTACTAAAGACTGGTTTGTTTTAGGAGGTACTGTGCCAGTGGAAACGCAATGCAAACCGAGTAGAGTATCCTACCCTGCTCTGGTTCTAAGCTCGCCTAGAATCAGAGCAGAGTAGGTACTAAAAACTGGTTTGTTTTAGGAGGTACTGTGCCAGTGGAAACGCAATGCAAACCGAGTAGAGTAGAGTAGGGTCAAGGCGGGCTGGTGGTGGAAAAGGGCCATAAGAGTCATGGATAATCCCCCCCACCCCCCCACCCCCAAACACACACATTCACACACCTAGACAGTATGTGTGCCCAACTGAAACTTTCTAACCAGGCAGTAAACATGTTTCAGTGTCAAAATGGTGTGTATGTAACAGCTATGTGGAGACTGTAGGAACCGCAGCCTTTCACAATGCTGCATTGTCCTGATTTTTCTGTAGCTTTGCTTTCACATTTAAATTTCTGTGGTTAAATATGTAATCGCCAGACAAGAGAGATTAAATACAAATCAGAAATATGTGAAAGTGATCCAGCTATTAACCTGTTGTTTTTATCATTTTTAGTGCCCCACATTTCTCCAATGACACTTTTGTTAGATTTGGAGGAGATCCTGCCAGATGTCGGTGTCGGATCGCCTCTGGTAAAAACATGACACAACATGTATCAAAAACAGATCGCTCTCTCTTAAAACAATATTGCTCATTCATTCAGTGGGCGATCACATATCGTGTTTGACTGTTGCCAAAACACAAAGTGTCTTCAACTATTTCAAGATTATAGCCTACAATAGCTCCGCTTATGCATCTGTTACCATACAAAGAACTTTTTTTCTTGTTTAAGTCACTCAGGCTCAACGTCTAATCTGATGCGCCTGTTTGTGTGTGCATTTTTCTCACTTCCTTGCATGGCAGAGCTCTTTAACTGGTTTTAGTTTCAGAAAGGGTGTACAGGCCAGAAACTCAGCTTAAGCCCTAAGCTCAAAGCCCTTCAACCTAACATTTCATCCCACTTTTCCCCATCATGCTCTCTTATAAATGTCATTGAATAATAATTGTTCCTAAACCAAGAATTGTTTTTCATTTAGCTTTTAATGCGTGGATATGTTAAGCCTGTCTGTATGTCAGAGTCAAATTGAGTGGTACATCTCTATAGATATAGATATGAGTTTTTTAGAAGGAGAGTGGCTTTAGTGCCTAGAAGTCTTAAACAGAAAAAATTCTATTGGTCTTGCATGTCCAGAATTAAAGCTATTAGTCAACTTTGTCCTTTGTCCTCAAGCATCTATGTTCTCATTGACTTTCTGAAGAACACGGAAAGAGCTCTTCTTGACAAGTTCAGGCACTTAACTGTCACACTTTGCCATCAATGACTGGTGACGTACAAATCACAAGTATTGATCATGACAATGATCACACTGAATGTAGGGCAGACACTAAAATCATATCCACTTAGGCTTAATTGCCCACATTAAAGCAATTATGCACACAAACTAGGACTGTCTAACTGTACGCATATTACACTGATCCGTATATCTTTTTTCTTTTTTTTAACTTAGCGTTTTTATGCATGCACTTTTGGTAATGAATCAAGGTTTTACTTGCTATCGACTGCTTCAGGTAGAACACTTGTAATTGGCCAACTGACCTCTCATCAACTCTACTCTCTGTAGCCTTGTAGGTAAGAAAAAACTCCTCCAGTCAATGACATAATGTGCATAAGGGTTTTACTGTATACGTGCATGTGAGTACTTGTGTATTTACATATGCCAGAGCAGGTGACAATAAGTGACCTTCTAATGAAGATGGTGCATTTGTGTGTCAGTCAACAGGTCAAGGACTGGAGTTGACTCCTCAGTTGTCCTTTCCTTACTGGAACAATGACTTGCAGGGAACTAGTTTAAGAGATTTTAGTTTATTTCAGGCATATTTGTTTACTATTATTTACTTCTTAAATCTGTGTGTATCCATGGTATTTTTCATTTTTGAACCATTTATTTATTGTTCCATTTATTATTGTTAATGTCACCCCCCACACACATCCACAGACACACACACACACACACACACATATATATATCTATATCTATCTATCTATATATATGTATGTATATATATCTATATATCTATATATATATCTATCTATCTATCTATCTATCTATCTATCTATATCTATATCTATATATATATATATATATATATATATATATATATATATATATATATATATAAAATATGTTTGTTTGTTTTTTTTCATTAAATATCAGTAATTTTTTAACAGCCACTTTGGGTTGACAATTCACTGACTGTACTCCAGCCAATGTGATTTCCTTGGGAACTCAGGTTTTCATTTTCTCACCATCTGGCAGTTAGTCACAAAAGAACAAGTTAATTGTATAGGCATTACCATATTGTGTTACTCAAATGTTTGATGAGGGAAATGAAAAGAACATTCACATTCTCAATTCATTACTTTTAACTCATAATTCATGCAAATCTAAGCTACCTTTCACTGTAGTATACAGAGTATTTGCCGAATATTTCACTGTAACTTATAAACATGATAGTAGTTTGTATTATTTACAATATGAAATCTCAGTGTTTCCATCGTTCAGTTTATTGATATATGAAGTTGACTAGTGGGACAAGCTGCCAGTTGCCCATCCTTGTTGTGAATAAAAGAGTTATTTAGCTCAAATAACAGCAACCACAATGCTAAATCTGTTTGCCTGTTTATGTGGATTTTCCTCATGTGTAGCGCCAAGCTAATGAAGATCTACATCCTCGTCTAACTGTTCTTGGTATATAAGCAGAAATATGTAATTTGTCCACCCTTAAATGTCTCAAATAATACATTTACTATACATAGAAAGAATAACCTCGATCCCACTTTAACAGAACATCCCAATTGCCTGGCATTAGCACCATGTGTTTCGGTGTGTTCACCAAAATGGTGTGCAGCTTTACAGCACTGGTTCGCACCATTCATCAGCTAAGAAGAAGCCAGTTAGCCCATCTAGGTACTGACAACAGCTGAGACATGGAGACAGAGGATAATGACTGGGCAATATGCAGGACAAAAGGACAGTCACATTTTCACTAAAAGTTACCGAACCATTAAATCCACTGTTAACTTTTATTCTAAGGTGTAAAGGTGAGATATTGTGATTTTAATGCAACGCAGTAAGAACTTTGATGTGTAAGTTCAAACTGAGTCTTTTTCTACATTATTTTAGTTTACTGTTGCCCACAAGTCTGTGCTACATGTGAACATAAGAGCATTTTCCTCTCCTCTGCTTTTCATATTATCTGTTATCAAGACATTTTTTTTTGTTTTGACATGGACAGACAGTAACATTGATGCTGTGATATTTGAATACACAGGTCCCAAATGCACTGCTGTAAGTGTTTATAGCACAGTGCTAATTTTCAACACCAGTCCATGGGAGGCTTTTAAGGATTAAAATTGTACAAAGAAAAATTAAGAAAAAACAGAGATACCTAAGACACAGTTCATTAGAAGATATATCAAAATTAAAATATCCAGAACAGATAAAAATACAAGTTCAATAAAAATGCTGAATGAGATGGTACCAACGGTGGTAAATGATGATCTGCATTCATTTATTTATAAAATGAGAGGGGTTGACATGTTAGAGGTCTTTTGAGTTTAACTTTGTTGAAATGCACAACCCTAATTAAATGAGCATCTCCATGAACATCTATCTATCCAGTGTGGCAAGCTCCACCCGTTTAACACCTTATAAAAATAAAACATGAAAGCTGCTGTTCAAATTCTGTCAACTACACCAGCATTTATCTCGTTGAGAAAGGTGAAAACTTATGTGCATGAAAGATGAAGTATCATTCATTAAAATTCCAGCATTTCCACAGGCCACATACAGCGTGATTACACACTGATGGAGATTTATGGAAGTGAACCTGCTGACCGTTGCTTCAGGGTGTTCCTAGATAAGAGAGAAGAACGCACAGTGGAACACTATAAATACAACAACACTGCATTCTAGGAGGTTTTTAGCTGTTCAGCATGGAGTTTGTTGAATAGGATCAGTCATTCACAGTTTAAGCATTCTTCTCAGTGAATTTTGCTAGCATGTGAACCAAAACACCATCTTCGAAACATCATTTTACCGCCATTTTGCTCACTGTTGATTCCGTCTTTTGTTTAATAACCTCTTCCCCATTGTGCTTCTTATCTGCTTTAAGATGAAACAGTCTCATAAAAAATGTATCAACTTGATCTGCATATGCCAATTCCCCTGATTGGGTTCCAGTCTCTTATTTTGAGAGAAAGGAATGAAAGCAATATCAGGCAGCAATGAGTGAATCTCAGATTTTCCTGCTTACCAATGCATTTCATTTCAACCATGCCAGTGTAGGAGGTTATCAGAGCTAGAATGGCTTTTTCCTAAACCTCCTCATCCACTCTTTAAAACAAACAGGTCGAAAGCAAGGGACGCTAATGTGTTTTTAAACACAGTAATCCTGCACATCTTTTACATTTTTAGAATGACTTAAGTTTTTTTTCTAAAATGTAAGTCAATAAAGAGTTTTAAAAAGTTTTATTTTAGCCTGTGAGAGGTCTCAGATTTAAGATGGCAAGTTTTTAAGGACTGCCTTTGAGTCTATTTCAAAGACTGCCTTAGAAAACACATCGAAAAGTTGATGGCAGCAATGTGACACCGGTACAAAAGTAGAGCTGGAAATAACAAAGTAGATCACGCTATGATGCATGGTCAACAATACTGATGATATCACAATATGGTGGTGCTGTGATTTTCAGTGTAATGCTAGAGAATTGTACAACAATACTTTGCTGTCACTTTTCCCAAAAATCAAACTTGATTTTCTCAAGCTTCCACATAACACACACGCATTTCCATCAGATCATTTTACAGTCTGTCATGGCCTTTTTCTGCACCTCTGGTGGGGGGCTGCCATTGTTTTGCACATAATCAACATACAGAGGAGCCCAAAGTGCTTCCACGTGGTGCATCTCAGGCGTTTTGGTGTTGTTATTGTCCTCTTGGAGTGATTTTGCTAGCCTCCTCAAGGTGTCTTCTTCGGCTGTTTGTTTCTGGCAGTCTAGTTGCAGCTGTTGTTGAAGTCAAAAGAGTGTTGGCTAATCGAGTTGCGCTTGCAACACCCTCTGCTGGATCAGATCGTTCACTGCTCCAGGTGCCCCAATGTGCGCTTGAACTATTTATTTTTATTCAAATCTTTATTTACAGTTCGAGAACGGATTTTTACCCTCATGCTCGAATCAATGTTCGAATATTAAGTATCAGGTGACAGCTCTGATATGTCATGATATCGGATTACATTGTAAGATAAACGTAATTATTGAACTTTTTCAAAGAATTTGACAAAGACCAAGATCAAGCTATGTTCTCATCTTCCAGATAATATAAACAGGTTATATTAATGTAAAAAATAAATTCATTTTAAAACCCACTTCTATCGATAAATGAATTAAATTAATACACAGGTGTTTAGGACATTATCCCGTACACATCATACTGACTTGTCTTCTATGAATAAATAAACCTGAATAACCAGTACTACCCTAGCTTCATCAACTATTCCTTACATTGTCTGTAACTTCAGCATTTGTCATAACATGTTTAAATTTTCCTCCTAGCATTAAATGGAGTATTAATGTTGATGGGAGGTGCATATGTACTGGCAGCATTATTTTGCAAGGGACACTGATGGCTTTTGCTGTCAAACTGCACTGCAGTCATATTTTGTGACAAAGTACTTGGACTTTTTAGTCTGCTTTTATTGTATTGTAGTTGTTTGTGCTATAGAGGCAGTGGCTCTCAGCATCACCCATACGCCATATTATGTAAATTACACTTATTAATGGCTTCTTTACATAGTAATTTGGGCACGTGCTACTTGAGCCAGCTGTTTGTTCAGCCCATAGGCAGTTCCAGTGGATGGATCACATCTAGAAATGTCTGTATGGCCACGGTAAACCTAAGAAAAACAACAAACAGTGCTGGAAAGACAACGTCACATCCACTCTTTGAGGGGTGTGGTCAGACACAGCTCATGAGGATTTACACTAAACCAGCCTGTTTTGAGCAGGGCTGAAACAGAGGAGTTTATGGGCATGCCAAAATCCAATAACTGAGTAAATTTTTAGGCAAGAAAGATCAAAGTTATACATTGGGAACATCTAGGACTAATTTAAACTTTCTGAAAAGGAGTAAAATATATAACCTTTGAAAAGTATTTAAATGGATATTCAAAGTTTTTAGGGACCGTGAAATTACAACGGTTACAGTTTATGGTAAAATGCTTATGAGCCAAAGCAGCACTATATTTGCAAAACTTCTACCTATACTTTCAATGTCTTGTTATAGCTTCTGATTTTAACTTAAATTCATTGCTTATGACATCCGGGCAATTTACATACATGTCATTTGAGGGAGAAACTATGGCATGTGCTCTTTAGCACTGCATGCTTAGAACCACTGTCAGTGAAAGAGCATGCATAACTAGAAAGAGACAGAAAGTGAGCTTTCTTGGAAAACTTATGTCATCAAACTCTTTCATTATCTAATGCTAACACCCCAGAGATCAACTCTTCCAAGAAGATGTGGGGTTATAATTGCTTTTATTGGTTTGCTGTGTGAGGGAAGGAGCTCTTTGATGTATTTAAGGGACCAACCTAATGAATCAGTGAATGCAGAAACAGCCTATCCAGGGAGCTGATCTCAAAGAGGCTTATGGTGGGGGTGGGGGATGTATACATACATGCATGCGTGCGTGTGTGTGTGTGTGTGTGTGTGGTGCCGTTTTGGGGGTTGAGTTGCAACAGTGCGTTCTTTGGTTGCCAGTGTTGGTGAACAAGCAAAGACTTAATCAAGCACTGTTGGCCAAAGAGCAGGGCATAGGAAGGCATGGGGTGTAATCAAGTGTAAACATCCTTTACAATGTTGAGCGGAGAGATGCGTGACCCTGCAGTTATGGGAGCAGAGTGAATGGAGGGGGGGGTGGGCTTATTTAGCAAATATGTAGACGTGCTTTTGACCCCACAGTGACCGCTTCACAAGCCTACCAGCACACACAATCCACGTCAGTCGTTAATCATCATTTGTGGTGAGAGCAGGCCTTGTTCAAGCTGAATAATACGAAGTGTGAACACAGTGCCTCCATTTTTCAACTTGAATGTTTGCTCTTATGTTGATTGTTTACTCTGTGATTTTCAGCGGTCTTTTTTAAGACTTAATCACAACTTCAGTGCTTTTGTCCTCTCTTTGTGGGGGGAGCAGGGGCAGAAGAAGCTGCACAGATCCAGTTTCCCTCCTGGCTTTTCCCACAAAAGTGATCACAGACTGAAAGTTGAGAGCGAGCGTCCCTTGCAGCAGGTTTACTCGCGTTTCCAGTTTAACCTTTTATTAAACTGTCCATTGTGCTCCTGCTCTGCCCATAGACCCTCTCTGCATTCTCATGCCCATCAGGTCAGCTGGGTTAACAGCCAAAGGGAGGTATCTCGGAGGAGGGTGACACTTTCTTATCTTTGCCCCCTCTGTCACTCTGAAGCCTGTGCAACACATCGGAAGAATGGGAGAGAAGTATATACTACAACCGTTTGATGAGCAGCAGGGCAATAAATTCATTAATCATCATTATATGCCTCATCAAACTCTTTGCCAGCCTCTCCATGGGAGTTACACAAATTAGCCAGTGAAAAAGGCAGTAATTTTAGAGGAGCTAGGTAAGTGCTTTTTGATTGCTTTCTTGAACAATGCTTCCCCTGACAAGCTAATAAATCAGATCTTTCCATACTTAAAGTGCAGCTACTGTGAACCCAGTCTGGGCTCACCCAAACAAGAAAAGGGAAGCTGTGTGAGACAAGGGCCTTCACTACAGCCAGAGCTCTTTCACAGATTTGTTTTGGATTCCTCCTCTTTATTCGGCAACAAAAGAGGCCCCAAGTACAAAGGTTTTTATAACTGAATGAACTGCTGTTATGTCTCCAGATGCAACCAGGGATTTTCTCGTATTGGATCAGAATAACCTCATGTTTGACTTGGATTGAAAAACCTGAACCAATAGTGGCCATATGGTGTCAGATTCAATTAGTTTTTCTTTCTTTTTGTCCCTTTCTTCAAAGCTATTGCATTGACAGATGCGTGGCTGCAGCTGGAGCCAGAGTTCCAACTGATGTCTAAAAAAACTGAAATTAGATTTTTTAATATTTAAAACCATAAAAATTATCAAAAGTCTTTTTTTTTTTTTTTTTTTACCTGTGAGGGGTCTTGGGACATTGATTAAACTGTTTTTATTATACCTATTTAGAAAATGCCACCAAAAGTAGTTCAGTAAGGAGAAAAGCAAAAAATGTAACTTCTCCACATAGTTTTAAAGTCAACCAAATGGTGTAAAACTTTTGACAGGGATGATGTTGTCCATCAAATTTCTACAAAGTGTCCTGATTGCCTACTTTCAGCACCATGTTACTTTGGCTACATTTCTTGTGTGAGAAGTAGCGATAAGGATGATTTTTTTTTTTTTTTTTTTTTTTTTTACTGATTCCCTCTCTGATACACCTTAGCGATCTGAAAAGAAGCCAGTTTGTCTGCCTTGGTACAATTTTCTGCAATGGCTATGGCTGAAAGACTGAAATGCACAATGACAAACAAAAAATGGGAAAACTGCCATTCTCCCAAATGAAAGTTACTGTACAGACAGATCGATATTAAAACTAGTATTTTAAGGTGAAAAGGCAATATGCTTTGATAGCATACCATTAAATTTTTATTGAGCAACATGGCTTGTTAAGTTTGGTAAACTAACAACTCTAATGAATCAGTTTTTTAGTAAATAATGAAAAAAAAGTGAGACCTCATATTTATTAATTGCACTTGTCTGCAGTGCAAAATGGTCTTCATTTTCTCAGTTTGGGTCTTAGAGGGCTCCCAAAAATGTCTGAATAAGTCTTGGATTTCATAATAGTCTTTTGCATGCTTCAGCCCATAAACTGGATCCTCGCTGGCAAGTGACACATACCTACTACGGCGATCATATCCTTTCATCCAGATGGCCATTCCATGCAAGACCAACAAATCATTCATCAGACTGGAAACGGCTCCTTTATTGAAAATGAGGTCAATAGAAGATTTGAGCCTGGTTTGTGGCTCGCCATGTTAGCCTCTTTTAGGTATTAGTACTGCTTAGTTAGTGCGTTAGATGAGAGGTCCCATGCGGGATACGATGCAGTTGGAGAGGTTGGTGAGGGTGGGGGGGCTAGTTAGAGGTGGTCTTTATCTGTTTAAAACCCCTCTCTGGTGAGATTACCTATTGGAGTTGGCTGTAAACCACTCTGTTAATCAGGGTGCAGCAGCCAACACACTCCCACTGGCATAAGGCCACCTCTTGATATTTTTTTCTTTTAAGGGAAGAGTGATGAGGTTCAGAAAGCAACAGAAACCACCAAATACTTTTATTAGTAATCATCTGCTACTTTTGGATTGATGGGGTGTGAAACATTTCACAAGCAAGTACAGACAAGAGCTAAGCTGATCTGTTCCCTCCATGTTTCTGTCATTAAATTTGTCTGTTTGTTGATAAACCCCAGCAGCTACCTGCAGTTATCAAAACTGCTTTATGATATTCTACTTGCATCATTAGCAGGCAATCTGTAACTAAACTGGCACCGAGACAACGTCGCACATGGGGTCCATACAGCTTCCCTCTCTCTTTGTGTGTGACCTAGGGCCAGTCTGGAGCAGGGACTTTTGAATGAGTCCAGCGGTGGTGGCGTCTCCTCCCCCCCTCATTAACACTCTCTCTCAGCACACTGCTGAACTGAGCGTGGCTCAAAATAACTTGGGGAGGAGAAGAGAAAGAAAAAGAGAACAGGCAGTGCCCCGTTTATCTCCATCTTGGGAACTGATCCAATTAAGTAAGTGCCCATTTGCATCCATCAGACTCCGCCAAACTGGGAGGAAAACGGGAAAGCTTGGAGCAAACAAAAAGGGCTAGCAGCGAGAAGGTCCATTTGTGGTGCAAGGTGTTTTGGAGAGGGTAAAGTGTCCCAGAAGAATGAAGGATAATGGTAATGTTACTGGCAGTGAGTCTGTGTGTGTGTGCACGTGCATGTGTGAGTGTGAGTACATGCATACGGGCATTCTAGCGGTCATTAGGACAGATATCTGTGTGGTAATGTGGAGCAGATGTTGTGAAGAAAGGGATCATTTAAAAAGGGCAAATGTAAATAAACAGCCCTGCAGCTCCCTGCCCCTCCCCCCTCCTTGTGGACCCTCTGAAGTCACTGAAAGAAAACGGTTCATCAATCTTCTTCACGACCATTAATATTGTAATGTTAGAAGGCCTTATCATGTGCCCTGTTTAATGTTTCACTCAAACCATATCTACTATATCATTATAGTTTAGCACAGTTTCATCTGGAGAGATACTGACCCTGGTGGAGTGAGAAGAGATCAATACTACATGCCTTTTATGTTAAGTTATATTACCTCATATGTGATGGAATCTGCTCAGCACAATGTTGCACTGTATTAAATAGTAACGTGGTGTTGCAAAAGACTGGCAGTAATCAGTGGGTTTTCCATCCAAATGTGTTGCAATTTTAAAACAAAAAATAAGTGACATTTTCAAGAGTCTGAATTTGTCGTTTCCATCCATTACTGCTATGCAAGTAAGAGATGTCAACATGTTGAGCAGTAGGTGGCGGCACTCCATGAAAGAAAAAAAAAAAAAAAAGAAACTGGTGAAGAAAAGGGCCAAATGCCAGGTTGCATGACGTCCTTTGAAGCTGAAGAATGTACAAACAAAATGGAGGATTTCATCCGTGATTAAGAAGAGTTTTGGACAACTTTTTCTTAGTCTTTTCACGCCTGAAAGGGAATTTGTAGCGAATCTGTGTCCTCTGTTCAAGATATTCTGTATTATGTAGAATTTTGCCACACTGAAACATCTCAGTCAATCATCAAAAAATAACAACTGCTTCAATAGAAATGCAGAAATATATGTAACATTAGGTTAAGATGAATTGGAAGCAAGCAATAGTTACTAAAGTGCAAGAAGTAACATATTAAATCAAAGATTTTAGCAACAGATGCATGTATAGATCAAAAAATGCACGTCGCTGCACCATGATACTGTAAGTACACTAATGACCTCAAATATTGTCAAAAATGTATAAAGTCAGAGAAATCCTTGATTTTTATATTTCTAATGGGAAATGTCTTTGCAGCCAGTATGACAGACCTTAATAAAACAGTCTCACTGACACTGAAAACACATAACCTCTACAGAGTCTTTCACGTCTGGATCTCATTGAGTAAGTTAGAGATCCAAAGTGAACAGTAATTGGTAACCTGATTTTTTGAATATCAAAAGAGTGGTTACAAAGGTGATGTGGTAATTTCCAAGAGCCAGCAACAACCAAATAACTGCCCATGAGGCAAAGTCTGCACGAGAGTGTTGTGTGAGAGGGTGGATTGTCTCTTCTTTAAAGAAAAACAGTCAGATTGGGCTTCAGGCATTTTAATTCTCCACAAACCCTGCTGTGTGTCATGGATTGCTTTTTTAAGGATAGTTGTTGTTTTCTTTCTTTTTTTGACATCTTTTGATGAACTGTCCCTTTTTTCCTCAATCACGCAGATTTCTCCCCTTGAGGAATTTAGCAAAGCAAATCCCAAAGTTTTCAAAGAGCACATGCATGTTACAAAAGACCCAATTTTTACTCTTCTGTCTTTGGTGGGGCTTTTGCTTCATTAAGCACACCAGAAAAATTATTGTCAGTACATTAAGGCTCAAAAACAGTTAGCTAGAAGTATTCAAACCAGGTAAATCTGCCACAGCACAAAGATTTTCACTGCTCTTGATAACTCTCAGAGAATAAACTACTGTCCTCTGTCTCTGCAGTGAAGTTTGCTCATGTTCTTGTGAATTTAAACAAGCTTTTTTATGCTTAACATTTGTACATGCATTCAGGCACAACCGCTTGACATGCTTTCTTCATGCTAAGCTTGACATCATCTTTTGTTATTATTTGATTGAGAGCCTCCTGATGGCAAACTGACACACTGTGAAAATAGGAATGATAATCCAGCAACAATGAAGAAAGTTTACAGAAATGTTTGTGGCAGAAAGTCACTTTTTTTTAATTTTACAGATACCCTCCTAAATTTTCCACGTCATCCTGGTGAAACAACCTGAATGCAGTATTTTGATTCAGTTTTCAAAAGTGCAGCATTTCCACTCAAACTGTTCAATGGAAACCACTCAAATGTGTCAGGAGCATTTGTGCTGGAATTGCTCACCTTGCTCACCATAAAAATGGGCAGAGCCATGCCAGGATGTAGACAAGACCTGGATGGGGCCACAGGAGAAAGAAGCTGCCGGTGTCTCCACCTTCTTGCTGGATGCACACACTTACTGATCTGTAGCTGTGCATACCTGCGGGGTTTGGCGAAGAGTAAGAGTCCCTCCTGCACATGTGTTGGCGTGTGTGCTTTAAGATGTGTGTGTACATGTCACCTCCTTCAGGGCAGGGCAGAAACCCCCAGTGTGGGTGCCGGTGAGCCCTTACATGGCCACTGAACACAGACCCTTTGCAGTCACGGGGTCAGAAGCTCACGCCACACTGCTGTCATAGCAGATTGGTCGATGAGCAGCACCCTTTTCAACCAGTCAAGGTCCTCACAGAGCTAATGTGTGCATTTGTGTCAGGCTGTTTATATGTGGAAATAGCTCAGCTTTTCCCCTTTTCTTCAAGTTTAAATCATGACCCTTTGAAAAATGTTTACATATATATATATATATATATATATATATATATATATAAATTTTTTAATGAATTTGTCCATTCAGCATGCTGAAAATCCAACCATTATCCACACAGATGTTGTATTTTTAGCCACTGTAACTGAATCCCTTACCTCTCCCAGCCTCAACCTCTGGCCTCCTAGGACTTCATAGTTCATCACTCTTCGTTAATGTTTTTCTCCCTCCTCTTTTTTCCTTCTTTTCATAGAAATGTTTTATTTATATTGGGGGGTTGTGCGGGGCACACTTAAACCATCTCACAGCTGAAAATTACATGTGTAATCTCTCCCAGAGGAACTGCACGGAGAAATAGAAAAACAGTGTGTGAAGTGCAAAAAAACAGTGGTAAATCACTCTCTGCCACCTTATCTGGGCCCGCTTTACCCCAGGGTTCAAGAGCATTTTATAACTCCACTTAACATGAACGTTGAAGGTGCCAAACGCTCGAGACTCGGGTTACCTTGACATGAATTTTCAGGATTCCTGAAGTGTGTGCTTATTCACACATGTCAGAGCCTCAATTGTTTGATTCAGTGTTAAGCTAAATTTGTTTTACGGCTTGTACTGCCCAAACACAGTGCATGTGCTGTCTGCAGTCTCCACTTCGCTGTCCCTTGGTGCTGAAACACTATGTCCTTAATTAGCCCTCATCTAGGAAAAGATTAAGATTAAATAGCCAGGAGCTGATACTGAACTGTGCTCTGAACCTCGCTGAAGATTAGGTCTTGCATTTAAAACATGATAGAACTTCATTGTTTTATTTCTTAAGCACAGGCAGCCTTTTCTGTTCAGAGGAAACTGGATCGCGGAAGAGATCTTTTTAAACGTGAACTCTCACACTTTCTAGAGAGGATTCTGTCTTTGTGTCATGCATTATCTTGTGCTTCCTGTTTCACTTTGCTCTAAACAATAATATATGTATAACGTATAGGTCTCTGTGTTTTTTTTGTCTTTTTATGACTTAGCTTATTTAATTTAGTTTCTTGTTCATTTTGGTTGATTTCTTGTATTTTTACAGACCCATCTCAAAATGGGCACTGCAAACTGACAGAGGGGATAAACACTGAAGTGCAGTGATTCTTAACTGGTGGAGCTTCAGGACCCACCACCACCACCACCTTGAAATCTCGTGTCTGAAAAATTCCAATCCCTTTTTTTTTTCTAGCTTGGACCTCAGACATATCTGAATAAAGTGCCTAATTACAAATGCCTAGCAGGGGTGTGAAGATTTATTTATTCTCTATATATCTTAAGACATTACCTTGTGTTCATTAAAATTTGGAGTTTTTATCTGCAGACAGAAAGAAAAATGCATCAACAATTTGAGGAAAGCCAAAATTAACTCGTTATCACTGAAAAATACAGTTAAAGAGATATAAGTCTGCTAGGGCTTCATTACATCTTAGACTTTTAAATACTTTTTCCCCTGGCACACATTAGCAACCCCTGGAAAACAGCTCCATGACCCATTTTTGGGTCCCAAACCATCAGATTGAGAACCGCTCCGTTTGTGTTTGGCAACAACTTGTGAGACATGTTTGTACCTATAAAATTAAACATTAATTTAATTAAAAAAGATAAGGATGCACAATGACTCAGTATTGGTATTTGCAGTTGAAGGCGTTCAATTTTGGTCATTGATATTGGCAGACATGAACATTTTTTGCTGATATGACAGCCGATATTTAGGCCATGCATATTGGAAACATATCATCGCTGTCTGGGACACAAACCTCTTATCTCCATTTTTCATAACTTTTTTTTTTTTTCTTTTCCAAATGGTAGCCTTCCATGTTGGTGAGTGGGTTTTGTAAACTTTTAACCTAATGAAAGTACAAAAAAAATGTTTGGAATCAAGAAAATACAATATCAATTTATTAGCATTTTTTTTTCTTATCCTGCAAAGTAGCAATTTTAGAGATAGGAGGTTTGTGCCCGACAACAATGATATATATACATATATATATAGAGAGAGAGGCCCTTGTATTGGCAAGGTATAAGTAAGTACCAAAATGTTCCACCACATGACATAAATGTTAAAAATGCATTTTTCTTCAAATTAGTGTTTTATGCAAAGGAATTATTTATTTTATTATGACTGAAATTCTACCTTTGAAAACATTAGATTATTATTAATGGTAAAATCTGAGATTGTTTTTTCTTGTTTTTAGTCTGTTCTTAAAACAAGTCGACTTTCACAGGATGAGGAACAGGTCAATTCTGTTGCTCTATACAAAGAACCTGTATAATCTGAATTGGTATCATCTCAAATAAATTTGGGAATATTGGCATATAAGAAATCAGCAAAAAATCTATTTTTGTGCATCCCTATCAAAAACCAAAGCTGTGTTAAATGATCAGAGAAAAAATAATGATTAGAAATAAATTCCTGTCAGATAACCTTCCTAGCAACATCATGTGAAATTTTATTTTCAATCAAGAGATAATCCAAAGAAGAAAAGGAAAACGATCCGCCGAAAACAAATATCTTTCGCCTCCCTTTTCTGATCTAGACCCTCCGTTTTATTTCAGCCCTCTTTTATATCCCATTTGGCACCACCATGAGCCCATGATAGCCTCTGTGAATAATCTGTGTAGGTCAAGTACAGCGAGGTGTCTGTTTACACATTTGAGCTGAATTTGACCCCATCTTCGTGTGGACAGGGACGTTTTATCTGGACGCTGTTTATACGAAGCACCGTAATACGCGGAGTAATCGCGCACTGATATTAGTAGCGCGTTTATCAACAGGTTCCGGTTTCAGCCTGAGATCTGGCATACAGTAGCATTAAAAAGGGCGTCCATGGAGCTGTCCAGTAGCAGGTGTCTAATCTGTGTGCTGCAGGTTTCTTTACAAGCCTGCCTCTGCTGCAAATCTCCTCCCAAAGAACTGATATCTGACGATTGTACTTCCAGAAACCCTTTTACGATGCGTAAACTTATACTTTCATGTTGAAAAGCTGATTTTGTGGCTGATTTAGAACCGTTAGGCCTAATTATTTTTGTCTTTTAATTCTTGATATATTAGACATTGGTTTTCCTCTCATAATCCTGCACAATAATCTCCAGTCACAACTCCAGAAATAAAGGGATAGCTTAGCTTGGGCCACCCCAGCCAGACCGAACTTTCCTTTCCTTTCATCCCACTGCTCCCAAAAGTGTCGAAAACAAACAGGAAACCATGGTTTACTCTTGTTTTTCATTAGTCTTATATTAGTACTTCACCGAGCTTCTGTGCTCTGAAGTAAATGCGTCTCTTTTTGAGTATACGCGCAAACGTAAAAGTAGAAACAGAATTTATGTCAGAGGATGACAAACGCTTTTCTGTCAGTTTCTCCCTCTTTTTTCTGTAGGCCTCAGGGCCATGTGGACAGATACAAATGATTTTTGTCGCATTTATTCGATTTGAAAATCCTTTTGGGTAAAAATGTCTATTTTACCTTTTAAAACAAAAGTTACATAATGGACACTTAAATATATTTTATGGGTATTTTACAAAAATACAACACTTGACAGTGACTCGCGGCTCTCAGACCTTGTGTATACCCAGCAGAAATTGTTCGGATTTGGAAAAACAAACTAAGAAATGATGGGCTAATTGATCTAATGCCAATAATTCGATGATTTAATTTCCCTCCAAACACCCGTAAACTCAACAGCAGCACCGAAGAGGCACACTGACGTTGTCCTCCCTCTCTTTTCTCCTCTTTGCTTCGGATTATTTTCCCCCATTTTCACACATGGGAACGGTTTCACCCCTACTTAGTATTCTCACATTGTAGCAATCCCAACAATGAACCGACACGCCATTCAAGCAGGAGGGAAGCGCAGGGAGCGAGTTGTATAAAGTTGCAGAGAGCAGCTCTCCTGTAGCTGACACTTAGAGCTCAGAGGCTGTGAAGAGCTGCTGGATTTATCGCACAGTAATTTAATGTTTGAATTGACCGCCTTTTATCCCGACCCATTTTTATTATATAATTAAAATAATACTTTTCACTCAGTGAGATTTGTTTCGTTTAATTGAAGGCACATTTAAATAAAGATATCAGCAAAAATACGATGAAACTGCTGTCCTTTGGAAAAAGGAGGCATAAAAAAGTTAAACTCCAATTTAAAATTAATAATAAAGATAGCAATATTTAAATAAATAATAACAGCGCAAAGGGTTAATGCAAATATTAACGTTTATCGAATAACACAGGATGTTGAACATGAAAACAAAATATTTAATCGATAGTAAAAAAACATTTTTAAGGTTGAAATAAAAACAGTGCTGCAAGGCGACAAAAATCCTCTTTTCAATTATGTGCTTTATAATTAAAAGCAATTAATCATATGCATTGATAATATGAGAAGTTGGCTATTAAATCAGTCTACAGGTCTTGTATTGTTCCAAGCTTCCACGTTTTAATTGCACGTTGTCCTTCGTGTTGTTAAATTAAATGCACTTTCTCTAAATTGCGTTCTTTGACTTCTCAATTTTCAGTACCTGGATACACAAGGAATTTTCGTTTTTCTCAAATTTTTGAAGTCTTATTTTGTGTGCAAATTGAAATTCATCCGCCAAAAATTATGATTTTATTTCTGTAATTTATTTATCAATAGTAATCGATTTATTTAGCAATACTAATTAAATATTTTTCATTGTCTAATACTGAGAAAAATGACAGACGTTTAATCATCTGCTTTCTGTCTGACAACAAGTGTTGCTATATCCTCCCAACACTGCCTTTATATTTTCCATAAACTAAATATGACATTATTTTGTCAGCCGACCCTGCGAGTGGCTCGTGCTGTGGTAGCCCCACGCACGCACGCACGCACGCACGCAGGCGTGTGAACCTGAAAACCTTCCCTGCCATATAAACGCCATAGTATTTCCCCTTGTCTCTCACAGATGATTTACGGCGCAGAAATAGTGCTTATATTGTCCCTGCGAAGCATTACTTCTTCAATCAATCCGGAGAAAGAAGAAGAGGGAAAAAACAACAACGTAATTTCTAATAAAACTCTAATACTCTCTGAGGGGACATCGCATCGAGTAGTCCGGCCCCCCCACCCCCCCGGGGGACAAGCATAGGAAAAAAAAAACAAACATAATTATGCTATTTAGCCGGCTGATGTGTCGCAATCACTGCTCCAGCACACTCTGTCAGATTAAAATAGAGGGCCCGTATAGAGGACATTAAGGCTGAGGGAATTAGAGAAAGCTCAGGGGAGATCTCAATCTGGAGAAGGGGAAAGTAAACTATAGAGATTAATGGCGGCTATAAACAAGAGCATGCCGTCCCACTTCACTGGAGGTCAGCAGTAACAACATTAATAATAATATTAATAATAATAAATATAATAGTTACAAAAACAATGACAATAATTATCATCATTAACAATTTAATAATAACAATAATGATGATAGTATTTTTTTTTTTTTGCTTCCTTTAACAGCACTCTAAATATCACAGATCACAGACCTAAAATCATTACAGGAAAAAAAAAAAGGGAATCAAGTCAGGCCTGCTCTCTAAGGCTCGTGTCCTACAACTTCTCAAAAATCAAAGAGGCTTCAAATAATGTTTAAATTAAGTCACATTATGTTTTTTTTTTATATATAATTTTTAGGAGTCTTTCTTTAAATAACTTGAAAGCTCAAGCTTATAAAACTTTAACTTCATAGTGAAAATATATTTAATGAAGAAAACACCAGAATCATTTTTGATACATCTCAGTTTTTCCTTGCATGACAGTCAGCAGTATGTACCGTTTTATTTTGTCCACTTGTAAAAGTTGTTATAATCCTCATAATAACTGTGATCATACTTTGTGCCCCATTGGCTCCACTTCTCTTTAACTAGGCCATTTGATCAGGGGATGGCTTTCCGTGACGGATTAACAAAGAATACCCCCCTTGAAATTAGGAGCAAGTGTGACACCTACCTGCAGAAGTTGGAAGAGGACAGAGAGCCCTGCACACACACTCACAGAGTGCACTCATCTCTATCTGTCTGTCTCTGCTGTGTGAGAAAAAAAAGCTCTGCAAACAACACTGTTTCACATCCAACGCGCCATTAAAGAGACTCTCCATTAATGATATATAATAGGGCAGTATGTTCTAAATGCATGGTCGCGTCCCTTTTAACAGCTTTGCCACGCCTTTTTGGAAAATAGTAATGAGGTCTAAATTTGGCATAAAATCGAGCTCATTACCGGAGTTCACCACCTGATTGCTCTGCATAAAACACGGGAGGTAATTGGGTTAAACGACTGCGCCTCGGTGTTGTTATTATATCAATATCCACTTTTAGAAACGTGCTTGTGTTAAAGGGGAAGGCCCTTGTATTAAAAGAAAAAAATCCAAAAAATAACTCCAACTTCTCATAATATTTCCCACTCATATTTTTAAATCATTTTTAGCACCAACCAAAACGAAATATATTTAAAAATGTTTACATTTCCCAACATCCCTCTGCGTAAAATAGGCCTGTCTCTTCTTTATATAGACTGTTTTTTCCAACTGATGAAACATCTGCCACAATGAGAAATTAAATTAATATTTGGTGTGTATTAATTGGCCTTAAAACATTGAAAAAAACACAATGTCAAGCAACTTCTCCCCAAAAATAATCGCTGCACAAGTGTGTGTATATTTTTTCCATAATTTACTTCAAAGATAGTGTGTTGTCCATTTTAAATACAAAAATGCTACATTAAATATACATGTTAGTCTTTCATACAAATAGACTCAGGCGGCTGCAGCGATTTAAGACCATTCCTGTTACATTTTTAGGATTAAACCATTCAGAAACTAAAAATTTGAAGATAAGCATTTACTCAGAAAATAACTGTTCTCAGGATTTGCTTCATCATTGTTCATATTTTTCTTTTTTTTTAATGCAACCACAAAAAATAAATAAAAGTCCGCGTTGAGTGTAAAATAGCCAGGTATTAAATGTTTGACATACCTTTCTTTAGTTCATAAGGGGAGTCTTTACAAAGATCTACCTGCGTTTGGCCTCTGACTTTCTGGCTCTCTCTTACCAAAGCCTCTGCTCTATTTAACACAGTCTGGTTTAATCCATTGAAATGTGCCGTGGAGCCCGATGTCACCGAGCTGTGGTTACTGTGAAGATGTCCAAAAGTGCCCCCATAGTTCGTGTAGCCGGGGTAGAAAGGGGAGGTGTAGTACAAGGGCCTGGAGAGGACCGTGCTGTTGGGGAGCGGGCACTGAGGGGAGGACCGTGAAGGCGACGCGTTAGTGCCCAGCACTGCGCTCTGGCCCAAACCGGGACAAGACTGCGGCGCGTCTCCGCTGCTTTTACACCTGTCTGAGGACGTGGCGATCTCCGCCAAGGACCACAGTTTGGGTTTAGGAGCCGAGGGGGGCGAGTGGATAACAGAGGTCACGTTGCTGGTCACCGTACCCGGTGCATGGCTCAAGTCTGACGGCTTGTCTTGTTGCTGAACGCCCGTGTTCCCCCGAGGCACCGCGGAGGGAGACGACGTGGTTGGTTTGGCGGAATCCGGCAGCAAGTCTGTAGTCCGCTCCTCCTGGTCTTTTAACTCCGAGTCGCTCAGATGGGGATCCGTGTCTTTGCCATGGTTCTCCTCTTTAAATCTGTCACAGCCTATGTCCCCTGGGTTCAGCAGTTTATGATCTAAAGCACAAATAAAGAACAGAATTACTGCCAAATAAGCGGAACATTCAAACGCAGATAAAACAGGAACATATGGTGGCGGTGAAATCGGATATATAAAAATAATTAGGCTGCTTATGCACGTTTCCTTTAGGAGCCCTTATTATGTGTGTGCTATAAACTGTCCTCAGAAACGTGTGCCAGCTTTTAAAGGTGCATGAACTCCCCTCTTACATTTTTTTAAAAATCCAGACACTCTTATTTGCAAATATATTTCTTGCATTTGATTTCATGGGAATTATAAAGCATTCATCACTCATTCAAAGGCTTGAGATATAATTACCACACAAAGGCCATATTTTTAGTGAATACCCGGCGCACTACACCAGCTGTATCCTTATTATGCAGTTAAAGATAAATTGACTGCTAAACACTTTGCGTCACCAGCAATTTCAGCCCCTGAGAAGTCAAACGAGGGGAGTTCAAGGTGATTATTATTTAAAGCAATTGTCCCATTATAAATAATATACCACCATTAACCAGCAATCAATTCTGCACCCTGAGTGGAAACGACTGCGATGAAAAATTGATGATTTTTTCCCCCTTTTATTTCCCTGCACCACCGACCTGCTTCTGTGTCTGTGGAGTCTCCCTTATCTGTGGGCTTGTTTGGCTCGTCGTCGTCGTTTTTCTCCAAATCGATATTCTCGTCCTCCTCCTCGTCCTCACTCCGGTTCCGCGGGGTCCAGGTCATCTTGTTCTCTTTCTTTAGCCTCCTCCTGGCGTTGGCGAACCAGGTGGACACCTGTGTGAGGGTCATTTTGGTGATGATGGCCAGCATGATCTTCTCTCCCTTAGTTGGGTAGGGGTTTTTGCGGTGTTCGTTGAGCCAGGCCTTCAGGGTGGCGGTGGCGTCCCGGGTTGCGTTTTTACGATATGCTGGGTCACCATAAGGGTATGTGCCCAAGGGTGCTGCGTAAGGGTGGTATCCTATGGAGCCGGCCATCCCCGTCGTGTGATCATAGGGAGAACTCTGTGTGAGGAAAAATAAAAAACAAAATGAAAAACTTTTGACGCATTCATTTCCAAAACGGCTTTAGTTGGTTTGTACACACATACACAAACACACACTCACGCGCACAGGCATAAATTCGTGCATGTGCGCGCGCATCCATACAAAAACAATGGCTTTAATTGGAGCTCAAGTTTAAAGTTGTTTACAAAGTTTGTTCAACTTCATTTTCGACTTGAGATGTCTCAGTGCTTAAAATAATGATCACTTGATGTCAAAATTAATGGGACATTTTTTCTTGCATTAATATAGAACAATTTAAAAATTTGACAGTTTTATTGACATGACATCATTTGGGCCCTTTTTTTTTTCCTTCATTAAGGCTGAGCAGTTTTAGGCCCGTGTAACCACTCTGAATAACCTATCCTGGTTTAAATCACTTCTGGAAATACAGGAAAAGTGAAACACAAATTGCGTCAGTCTTTTTCTCTCATAGTTGTTGGATTTAACTTTTAAACTGGCATTACCAGGATGACAAGAACCACCATCAGTGACCTGAATTGCCTTCAAACGGAGCGTTACTCTCACTCAGCGTGTACGCTCTTCAGTAAAAGCTTTGCCCAGGCTTTCTTTTAAAAACTACAATTTAGTGAAAAGCCATATAATAACACAGTGCTCCGTTAAATTAGTTCTGTTTACACAACAACATGTTCAGTGGGGCTGACATTCTGTAATATATCCGCGCAGTGACGCACATTTCCCTCATAATGACTTGGCACTGAGCGCACAGCCGACATTTCTATAACGAGTTAATATCCTCACTTTTTATAACCCATTAGACTGAATAATCACCTTTAGTTTACTCACCACGTACGAGGTGAATGTGGCCGCCGCCGCCGCGTCCGCACTGTACGGTAGGTGGGAGTTGTAGCCCGGCGAAGCGCTGGTGAACGCAGTAGATCCGGCATAGGGCGCAAAAGCAGATCCCGAAGAGGATCTCCCAAGTTCCTCGGTTCTGGGTCCCGATATGACGCTGGTACTGTAGGCAGGGCACGAATACAGGGCTAGAGACGCGGACGGCTGGTACAAGTAGCCCTGAGGATACGCCATGCTGGAGCCCGGAGAGTGTGAGCCACTTAACTTGCGCACTTTCCCACCTTTATTTTCTCATGCGCTACCACTGCTGCTGCTGCTGCTGGAGCGCATAGAGCCGTGTGTGTGCAGACCCGCTGCCTGTCCCCTTCTTCTAAATGTCAGTGCTGAAGGCAAAAAGTAAAAGCGATTAAATAAAGAGAGGAAGAGATTCTGGAGGAGTTTTTTTTGTGGTTGCTGCCAGCCAGCCTCTGCCCGTCGGATGTTTTGTCTCGTTTTGTTTTTCTCTGCTCCCTTATCTGAGTTGCACCGTCGCTCTCATGCCCGCGCAGAAGTTTTTTTTTACCCGTCGGACGGGGGCTTTGCTTGGGAAAATGTCCTGCCAAGATGCTAAGTTGAAAAATTGAGGATCCTGACGCCTACTACGCTCCTCCTCTCGGGGTGTAGTCACCGAAGGAAAAGGCGAGCTTATGCTGGGCAACCACAGCCCTGCCCAAATCCATGCTCTCTCTCTCCCCCTCTCTCTCCCTCTGCTCTCTCTCTCTCCCACTCTCTTCCTCTCTCTCCCTTACCCCCTCCCTCTCTCACTCTCTCTCTCGCGTTAACTAACAATCCTCATTCTCTATTTCTCTATTTTTTTCCTCTTTAACAAGTCTCGTTGCAGTAAGTCTCAAGTGCGCCTGGCAGCCCCCCTTTGGATGGCGACATCATGCGAGTCTGTCAACTCCCAACTCTTTTTTTCCTCTAATACGAAGCCTTCACTTTCACACTTGATCAATAACAAATCGGCTGTTGTATGCCAGGATATGGGCTTGCAAGATACCGGCAGGAATTAAATAGACGCTCCACTGCTGTGTTTTGTGTGTAAAAAAGTCGTCATTTAAGTACGCACGATAAATCAACAGAATGACGCTCCGTGATCTCCGTGCGCCTCGAGTTACAATCCGCAATGGAAGTTTTCAGACGGATTACTACGATTGTGTACGTCGACTTTCTAACACCAGACGAAATGTTGCACTGGTAAGATTTGACAGCTGGAAAGCGAGAGTAAAAATGGCGCAAATCAGCCCATCCACTCCGTGTGAATAGTTTTGTGTGCGTATACAAACTTTGCTTTATCAACATTTACATGTTGTGATTGTTGAACTATGTTTTGTCCGCGCAATCACGTGTGTTTGATCGATTTACTGCGGCGACGGCTAAATAGTTTTTGCAACAGATCCTGGAATAAACCAGGCAGATACACACTCTCAGAAAGTCATAAACCCTCAAGCCAGGGCAGATTAGTGCCAACTACACCAAATCCGCCTGGACCACGGGGTGTAATCTCATTTGATCACTGTAGATATGTTTCAGAGCTGAAATATCGGATAGGCTAAATCTATTTAATATGGCACACTTATCGCCAATTACGCTTTAGTATTTAATCTGCTAAATCTGCATGGTCGGAATGAAAATAATAATAATATTTATTATTATTTATATCAATTATTATTATTATTCAATATCTTTATTATATAAATTATCCAGTTGGATGAGGAGTAAAATAATTCAATTAGCATGCCATTTTAAATATTATTCTCTAAGCTTTATATTCTAAGAGCCATTTTCATTCTGCTGACTGACTCTTCAGTTCAAGTCTCAGATAAGCCGAAAGGGATCGCTGTAGGCGCTGCTAAAGAGTGTGTGCACACACTGTCACGTGTTTTTTTACGCTCTGAAAACCTCCAGAGAGCAAAGAGTGATGACGCTGGTACAGTGTGAGCCGACGCACACTTTAGAGAGAAAGAGAGGGAGCGAGGGGGAAATAAAGAAAGAAGGATGGATACACAAAGCGACCCTACAGTGTAGCCTAATCAGATGACAGTGATACGATGAGAGTCATTTTCACAGCCTCCTGTAGTGTTCAGACAATCAACTCATTACTGGAACTTTTCTCACTACAGCAGCTACAAGGAAGAACCAAGTGAATCTGCTGGTTCTGACAATTATCCTCCTTACTTATGTCATGCGTAAGCTGCACCATTATTCCGCTTAAAATGAATTCGTTGTCCGTCATGAGAAAAGTTTCACAATTATCTGTAGAAATACAAACA
Organism: Cetoscarus ocellatus; assembly: GCA_037902135.1. Lineage (NCBI taxonomy): Eukaryota > Metazoa > Chordata > Actinopteri > Labriformes > Labridae > Cetoscarus > Cetoscarus ocellatus. The sequence continues at coordinate 2,332,147 of JBAMNC010000388.1, read as the reverse complement.
GAATGTGATTTTTTTAAAGCATAAAAGAAGCAAAAAAAAAGTTTCAGGGGAAGAGTGCTTGGGCTTTGTGTCATGCGTCCTGGTTCAGAGTGACTCTGAAGTAGGAGGAGGACGCATAATTTGAGATCACGGAGCCTATAATAGGAGCAGGTTATGAAAGCTGCGTCCACCTCTCAGCACCGCGCTGATAAAGGAGAAGATGTAGGTAGGTGAGTATAGTTTTCCTCCTATTATCCTTTAAAGATGCATCAAATAATTTTGGATGCGTAAAAATATGATTTTTTTTCTTATCATCGCTTATCACTTTAAAAGGAGCATCCGATTTTACGCATGAACACGGCTTTTACGACTAAACGTGGCCAGGAAGAAGAAGCGAATGAAAGATGATGCACGTCAGTTAAAATGCCTGAGGAAGCGAGGGTAATCTAAATTGGATATAGAGGGTATTATTACACAACATTATGCGTCGTGGAGGTCTAATTGCGCGGCTGGGCGAGTTAAAGAGTCAGTTAATGTCGAGTGGCGGACAGGTTTCTGGAGCGCACAAGGTCAGCTGTACTGCTCCCAAGCCTGTCGTGGTATACAGGAAAAAATGCTTGAAGTATTCATGGGATTTTTAACCATTCTAAATCTGTGTCCTAAACCGATTAGTTGACACCAATTTTTCTTTGATGTATTAGCTGAGGGCTTTTGCCACTTGGAAGCCAATTGAAATTCAAAACAGTTTTCACTCCAAATGCTTTGGGGAGATCTGCTGCAAATAATGGATGTAATTTATTTTTGACCTTGTGTTTTTTTTTCTCTTTTATTGAATAGGGTTATTAAATGATTTAAAATATTGCACTATGCTTATTTACTAAACAACTGGCATCCTGTGCAGCTATGGTTTGTTCTATTTATGCTACAGGCAATTGATCTATTGCATATCTGCATTTTTAAGAGTGACAGGCATGGCATAATATAATTTTTGTTTTATTTCAGTGTCTAGGACATGTTTCTTTACATATTCTAAAATTTCTGAAGTGATATTGATAATTATTAATTAAAAGTTTGTCTTTTGCATTGTTCAGATCCATGTTGAGGAAATCTTCACATGTCATGAAGCGGTCAAGGACACACCACTCTTTTCACACTCACACACATTAAGCTGGAAAACCTTGGCAAGACCACAAAAATCAAATTTATCGTAGTTCAAAATAAAAGTTATTGGACGTGTGCATTGCCCCCATTAAAGCTTATCATGTTTCTGTTTCAAATTATTTATACATTTTTTTCCCTTTTATAGTACTTATTTTGTTCACACACTTCTATCACTGCTTGCAAATAAATGTATTTGACTTGATGTCAATATATCGGCTCATACAAGGACCCTCACCCTGTTCTGCTAAATAAAGAAACAAAACAAACAAATAACGCAGAAGAAATAAAAATAATGAGGGGCCCCGAAAACAGTTCTGTATGTTTGCTGGCAAGCACTTCAATATGATAATCTCAAAGCAGTACAGTTGCATGACATGTGTCTGAACAGAATGACATTGTCAAGTACATATTAGAAAAACTTGACTCTGGTTCAGCGACAGAATACCATCTAGAATAAATTATTTGTGTGTTGATGCTGGGGTGAAATCAAATAGGATAACAATTTAAAGCAGCATAGAAATTCTAAAATCAAATACATGCAGAGTTTATGGTAAAGGTGTAAGTAGGAAGCTTCACATATGTGCATATATGTTTATGATTAAAACACAATAGAAACATCTAACCATGCACAATCGCACAGTGTAGCTTAAACAGCACAGCTATGTTTAATGTCTGCTGATAAACACATTTTACATGAATTTTGTCTTACATTCAGACAATTCCCTTCCAGTAAGGTGTCAGGAGAGAGAATCTGTTTTCTGATATCTTTTTTTCTTCTCGTCCTGTGATCTCTTTTTCTTTTATTGAACTGAATGAAGATGAATGGAGCGAGAGTATATGTGTGTTTGTGTGTGTATTTAGTTTACTCCTGATGGGGGCCTGCCTGCCCTCCCTCTCCATCCTCTCCCCATGATCCCCGCCAGGCTGAGTGGCAGGGCTCTGGATGGGCTAAGTGATGAAATGATGACCCTATTATGAGAAGCGATTCCAAAATGAGAGGTATCAGACAAAGATTGCAACCCTTCTCCCAGCGCCTCGCCATCCCCCTGCACCACACTGGCAGCTGTGCAGATGATGATTGATTTGCTCGGGACGGATCACAGGAAGCAGGCATTGATTTTTCAGTGTTTTATCAAAAAATATTTATTTACAGTTGTATCCATGGGCTGTATCTGGACTCACCCCATATCCCTTTTTCTTTAAATGGCGGGGGGGGTATAAAAGGGGTAATTCTCCCTACTCCATGACATGACAAATGACCTGTAATATTATTTCAGAATTGAGTCAATAGGCTCAGTGACTAAATGAATATTGATTGGATATAATGAAGCCTGAGTGTGACTGTGAGCTTTCAGCTCCAGACTCCACTGTCAGCATCTATACAGTGACTCCAGACCTTTTTAAGCACACAGTACAGACACGCTCCTACAGCTGGGACAAAATAAACCTCATGTTTGTGGAATCACAGATGGTGAATCCACACACTCAACATTCCCTTATTTCTCTCACTGGTGTGTACATGTATGTTTTGATTCATGATCTGAGGGCTCCCATACCTAACTAGCATGTTTGTTTTGTAGGTGCTATAGGTGCCTGCCATATGGTAATCATCTAAAACCCCATTGTACTTAAAGCTCTCGAGGCATGTAGGAGGTGCTCCTTGCAATGCCTTCATGAAGGTAAAGTGATACAACGAACAAATCAAATGACTAGCAGAATGCTAAAACCACAGTGTGGGAGCTGTGCCCCAGATATTTGCTCTGACTTAATCCAATTGAAATAGTATGAGTGAGTTGCAGGGGGCTCCCAGGTCTGTTGCTTGCTTATGTATGTGATGCATAATAGAAGTTGACGAGGTTGGTGATAGATCACAGCCCAGGTAATGTAAACACATTAATCCCTCAGGGTTCATGTGCATGTTCTATCTCTCTTTTTCTCTTTCTCATTCTATCAGACCCTCTCTCTCCCCCCTCTTTCTCCTTTTCTCTCTTTGAGCCCCCCCTCCCCTCCATGTTCATCATCTTCCCTAAATGCGTTAGTGGAGCACAAACCAGAAGCAGCCCTAATCTGTCAACATGCCCTTTAATTGGAGGGAGAAGACAACACGTGCTTCTGGTTGTGCCATTCCTAAGTGCACATGCCAAAGAAACACAGAGTTCACGGAAGAAGTGATCCCGGGAGAGCAGGGCATAATTAAAAGTATCTTTTAATAGGCTTGTAATGCTGAGCCTGACTCTTGTTGCCTTAAGTAGAGGGCAAACTCTGTGGCTGGAGACGGACATGTGAGGGGCTTCTGCTGAGGGAGCCTGTAAGCGATATGTCGCCTGGCCCGTCATCAGACATGCTGTCTCTGCCTCAGTCACCACACTTGGGACAACAACCACTTTCCTCCTCTGCCGCGGACACCTCGGCTCACCCATCCCTATGTTCTTTTGTTCCCCAAATGAGGGACTCTCCTCCGCAACATCACCTCTCCTTGCGGGCCACTTTGGCAACTTGTGTTCTACCTCCTACTCACAGCAGCGAGAAATGGGACTAAGGGCTTGATTTGGGGCCTGCTACACTGTAATCAAATGAGACTGCTTAGGGGAGAGGAGAGGGAGGAGGTGGAGTATTATGTTCTGTTGTGCATTCCACTGCAACATTGTTGCTTTTTTGTTTTTGTCAGGGCAGACTTTGATGCTGTATCCCCTTACCTTTGTAGTCCCGGCAGCCATGTTTCATAAACACAGAATGGAAACATCCTCAGCATTAGAAATTTAGATTGCCGCTTTCCTTCTGCCACTCTGCATTCCGCACGTGCCCAGTCGCATTCTCCTTCTCCCTGTGCTGAGGTATCAAGTTTCCCCCCATGCCTCTGATACATTTAAACATCTTACAATCAGCCCTTTCTATTAGACGTGTCTTGTATAATCTGTGGAAACAACAATGCCAACATGGCTTCATGTTCTTCTCTCTCTTGGTACTGACATATTTCGCTGCCACTGTTTTGTTTCAGGACAATTGAACATGAAGCTGACTGGTTTTGTGTGTGTGTTTGGGAGGGGGGGGCAGGTGTAACATTTACAGCTTGACTTTATATTTGAGAATGTAATATTGATTTCTGTAGTGTAAGCTCATATTGGGAATTGGGAGATTTCATCTGTCTTTGCAGTTAAAATCTTGATGGGATGTAGTGTAATGTTACCAAATACACCTCAACTTTTCAAAGCCCAAATCGTGCAGCTCTTCCTCCCACATTTCATTGTCTCATTGCATTTTCCATAATACTGTGTATTCTCAGTAGACTAATGTTGCACATAATTGAATATTTAAATGCCAAGCATTTATGGGAATCATGGCACAATAATGAAATTACTTCTGCAAAACAGTTTTTATGTTACACATTTATTTCCTTCCTCTCTTCACTTTGCTGAGCCCCAGGTCTTCATCTTTTTACTCCTCTTCATCTTTGTGAGTATCACTTTTGTCCAACATCTGACACACTGCCCTGGGTGATGGGGCCAGACTGGAAGAGCTGAAGCGGAGATGCTCTCCTTAATGCCTGACACCTGGTGCAGATTTGGAAGGGATTGCACTACAGGTACTGTTTTACCTCCTCCCCAATCCCAGAAAGTCCCAGAGGTATTTCCTCGTCTGTCCACGGCTGTGTTTGTTTCTCCTCCGCTTTGCCACCCAACTCTTCAGCCTGTGTCTAAGTCGGCCCCTGTGTTGGGATTAGGGCGATGAAATATGACGCCAATCATCCCTTTGATACACACCACTCTGATTTGTTAAGGTTTTTTTTAAGGCCTAAAAGATATCATCAGGATTAAATTCTGTTGCAAGTGTACCAGGTCTTCGATGTGACAAAGCTCATGATGAAAGAGTTCTGTCAGCAGGCCAGAGGTTTCACATTATTCAGTTAGTTCTTATAACAATAGTTGTAATTGTTAGGGATGCATGAAATTTGATTCTTGCCAATACCTGAAAATCAGACATTTTTAAACTTATTGTAGCTGATAGCAACACTGATCCCAGTATATTCAAGCCATTTGTTTTAGTACAAACAAGCCTCGTGTGGAAGCTTTAACCAGCACTGCATAAACCGTGAGATCTGTAGAGCCCTAAATAAATAGCCACTCTTTATGAGGAGCTTGTACTTCCCAATTAAAATAATGTGATTAAACACCAGGTTTTTGCAAGTTGATTCCTCAAGATCAAACATAGCACTTTAAAGTCAAAACAATGAGGATACATAAAAGAAACATGCTTCAGCTGAAGCAGATGTGTTTTATTCAGTCTGAAGAAATTCATGATGACATTGTGCTGATAATAAGACATATTGGATGTTGATATCAGCAGAAATGTCCATTTCTGCCAGTACTGAAAGACATATTTTCTTTTTTTTACCTCCGCCAAGGAGGTTATGTTTTTGCCGGCGTTGGTTTGTTTGTCTGTTTGTCTGTTTGTTTGTGTTCAAAATAACTTGAAAAGTTATGGACGGATTTGGATAAAATTTTCAGGAAATGTGTGGAGTGGGATAAGGAACAAATGATTAGATATTGGGACTGATCCAGATCACCATCCGGATCCAGGAATTTTTTAAAGGATTCTTTAACATTGCGAGATAGGACCATTTTCAGCATTTGTGCATATAACCCCACAAAAAACCTACCTTGGCAGTGATTTGCGCTCTCTGAGTGCTTTCTAGTTTTAACTATGATCTGTTGATACCAGTGTCTTGATGATAATATTGTGTATCTCTCATAATTATTTAGCAATAATAACTGATATTAAAAAATTCACTATAGTAACCTCATCAAGGATCAATTCCCACACATCTCAGCCTTGTATCTGTCTGTCTCTGTTGCAAACAGACCTCCCGCCTCCGCCACACCCTCTGTCAGGGTGTGCTTTACAACTGGACATGATACTCAGGAGCGTTGCCGCTCACCTTACAGCTTGCAGGCACATCTGTGGGCTGTGCAGGGACAGTGTCGCTAGCCAACATTAGCACAGCAAGGACATCAAAGGCTGGCAGCCCAGACCGCACCACCTGAGCATGTTGATTGCAATGCACCATGGTATCCCCTGACCTGGGAATGAAGAGAGGTTTGTTTTGCCAAGCAGAGGAGGAAGAGCAGATCAGGCATGTAAATATAAAAGCAAATTTAAAGTGTTAGTATTACAGCTTGAAAGCAGTATTTAAATTTCAAAGGTTTGAGATATATCTTTTTTTCTACTTACAGGGTCTGAAAGAGTACAAAAATATGTACTCAAGTTAAAGAACAGCTACACTGATGGGTTTCCCTCAAGTACAACTTTAAGTAGTGCACTTTGAATCTACTGAAATAAAAAGTTGTTCAGTAATGGGCTCAAGGTACTGAGGAATTTCTGAGTCACAGAGTGCTGCACAAGTACACTTTATTTGATGAAATAAAGATAGAATACCAAATATTTAAAGACTGTCTAAAAAAGTTTTTTTTAGAACTGCTTTAAAAACTAAAAATCAACAAATGCAGTCATGTATATAAAGAAATTTAGATAGCTTTAGAGTATTTATTTTTCTTTATAGCTCATTTTACCCTCAACATGTGTTCAGCCCTTGTTTATAGTCCTGTTTCCTTTGCACTAGGCAGGGATAGAAGGTAACTCATTACATTCACTCATTATGCTGTTATTGAGTAGGTCTTTGTACACTTGTATTGTTTGGGCAGTTTTTAAAATCAGTACCTCAACTTTTACTTGAGTAATAACCCTGTCCTCAGGGGTTGATCATACTTTGATATGGGCAGTTAAACATGAAGCTTAAAAAAATACATTTGCAGTGAAGTGCAAGAAATACATGAGGGACTATTGATAACAAGACTGCCTCTTTATAACCATCATCAGGCAACAGTTGTGTGAAATAAAATGCTTTATGTTGATTACTTTTAAAAATTTAGTTTGTGTAATGGCTTTAATGATATCATGATTTTTAATCCTGAGACCTCAGTCTGCAAAATTAAGGAGTTTTTCCTCCTCTTTCATGCAATCACATTGTTGTAAACTCAAGCAGAGCATTTACAAAACCATAACAACAAAGTTGTGAAAGATACTCAGCAATAATGTAATAATCTTTCCAGGATATTAATAGTGAATTTATTTCGAGCATCAGTGAAAGCCAAGCAAGTGCACACTTTGGTGAGCTTCATAGGCACACTGTTTATGTTGACACATGCAACTCTCCTCCTGATGCAAATGCAATCTAAACATTAGGCGAAGGGAAGGCAAGCGTGGCCCATAAAGGCTGTGAGCCCCAAACACTTTGAACAGACAACTATCACTAATCACTCCCAGAGCAGTGCGGCGTGTAATTACTCTGCCAAACGTTTGCCTTTCACAGCTTAGCACCGGGAGCCCTGACCCTGCGCTTCCCTGTCTTTCCTCACCACTGTGCATGTGGATGGGGAGGACCCACCCTCCCCTCCTCCCCTCCTCTGGACCGATGGGGGTAGGCAAGCTGAGCCTCCCTCTTAATATTTAGAGAAAGAGCTGAGGAGGAAAGAGAGCGGGAGTAAGACAGGGGAGGGAGAGGACTGAGGTTGGTGCTTCCGGCTTTGTGGGAGCCCATTTAAACAGGCTTTGAAACCCTAGCCATCCGGAGATCAGAAATAGCCTTATTGACTGCATGGGCCCAGAAGTGACTGAGCACGCAGGGTTCTTAGAGTTCACCCTTCCTCACTGCTTAGAACAGGAAGGGGGCATCACATGCTCGGATCGTCTACAAAGACCCAGGACATTAATTTTACATCAGGAGAAAAATAATATTGTTCTGGCTATTTTTAGCAGCACAAGAAATTTGTGCATAATTTCTTTGTGATTTTTTTTCTATTTCAGGGTGAAGGCCGTTTGATTCTCTTCACCCTCCTCTCCCCTCAGCCTTATTTACTTGTATTAGTGATGTGGCTGTCAGTCTGCACTGTGATGTGTCCTGTGTCTGGGTGAATGCTGATAAGATGACACAATGCAAATATGAAGTGTGAGGGAGCTGTCTTGGCAAGCAGGTAGGGTGTGTGTAGGGACCTGGATCCCATAATGACTATTAGCTGGATTTCACAGCCTGCCTCTGATCTCTTGCAATGACAGGGGCCTTTTATAAGAGGATGGGTGTGCCACTACCCCTCCTAATAGCTTGCACAAATGCACTGAAAGGCCCACACTCACAAAGGGTGATAATAAAAGATGGTGTAAAATGTCATATAAAGTCTATATTGTATAAACAAGTGCCTATCTGGTCATATTGTATCATTAAAATGTGTTTTTTTTTATTTATAAAGGGATATGTTTCTGTTTATATTCATCAATAAATCAATCATGTTCATAGCCCTCACATTATGTGTATTAATCTTTTTAAAGTTGTCTAATAATAATAATCTATTTTAAAAACCAAAGCTTGTTCATTTAGCATCTCTTAATAAACCAGGACTTTACAGACGTGATTCAAGAAATACAAAATCTAGTGGCACAGTAGAATTTAAAACAAGCTAAAATTAAAAGTAATGACATGACAAAGAGTAAAGAAAAAAATATGAACATTATTTTAGATTTTTTAAATAAATGTGTTCACACGCTAATATTGACAGATAGTTACTTTTTTCCTGTTCATTTATGAGCCAATATGGCAAAGGGGCTTAATTTTGTGTAAAATGTGTAGTAAGAACTTCTACATCATATTAATAAGTGCCTTTGTGCACATATTTTATCACTAAAATGTGTTTTTCATAGTTCATCAAGTTAATTTTCCGTGCCTAATCTGAGTCAAAGGCTTCATATTCTATGCAACATGTTATGTGTGGCTCTCTAACATGGTTACAATAACGGTCTATCCTTCTATTATCTATTGTCCCTTTTGAGGTCACAGTACAATAACAATACCAAACTGATTTTTTTATAGCAGCTTTGAAAAACAGTTTGTGAAATACTTCGTGGACATGATTAAAAAAATGTCAATGACACGTCAAAATAACAGCAAAAATGTCAAAAAAAAAAATATGTCAGGGAAAATGCAAAGACCAGTAGTTTCAGATTTAATGTGATTGTCTTCACCTTTATCCTCATCGTTATCCTCTTCAACTTCAGGGGTTGTCCCTCCATAGCCGTCCACTCAAGAGCAGCAAGTCAGCAACCTCAAAGAGGTGACATCTTTTCAAAAAGGGCCTTTTGAGGCATAATTTCAACACTATAATGTGTTTGTTCCTCAACCAAGTGGTTTTCTCTCAGGAGGTTATGAATAAATTAAGATTGGGCCTTATGCATTTGTTTTTCTTTTTCTTTTTTGTTTTTTTTGTTTTGCATAAAGCTCTATAATGTTGCTGTTTTTCACAGACCTAACCTGACATGCCTTATGGACTGTTTTAAATGTTCATGGAGCATATTTCAGAAGTCAATCTGTGCATCAGCCCATATAAAGTGTTTGAGGAGGGCAAAAACTTCAACTCTGAAGGTGATTTAATGATTTTTCTGTCAATCACTTTGATTACAAACCAATCAGATGTTGAAGTGGACTTGTGCTACTGCTAAAAATTGAAATGCATAGCCCAAGCCAGTTTGTAAATTAATCTCTAGCTGAAACCTGTTGAAAGAGGTGCAAAGATATATATTCCATCAAGAAACGCTCAGTTTCATTATATGCATATTTTGTATTATTTATATGATTATTTACTTGAAGACATGTCTAGTTCTTTTAAAATGGCCACTATAACAACCTCCAGGCTAACTTTTCATGAGCCACCATTGTTAACAGGCATTTAGTCGCTTCTTACTGTTGTCATGCCAGAGGCCCCTTACTCTGTTTCGTCACAGGATCCTGACTGGCCGGTGCTTTATCATGAACTCCAGCTTGGAACTTTGCAATAAGGATCTGCCCTGAATATAGACATCTTAAGGCATAGCTAGTTGCTCACTGAGGTTAGCCCAAACCTCCTATCTCCAAAATCATTACTTTTGATGAAAGTAAGAAATCCTGTATCTTTTTCAAATTAAAATGTCCTAATTAGCTGCCTGCCTTGCAATGCACTCTCCATCAGTACGTGCTGTTAAAATTTTAATGTTTTGAGAAGATCAGGATGGTTGCGATGTTTTAAACCAGCAAAATTGGTCCTAGGAATACTTGGCATCTGTGATCAGAGTGATCAAATCCAGTCATTAGGCACCTGTTGACAGCTTTTAGACTCAATAGAGTTTCAGGGTCTAGAAACAGGCTTGTTTTGATACTTTTCATTGATTTAGACAGATATGGAGGTTTACCACTAGCACTGATGCATAGTGGAAAATACAAATCAAAATGATGGAACGTGGAGATGCAAGCTTTCTGCCTGACAGTGGGAATATAAAAAAAATATGTGCCTTTCTATGTCTATTTTTATGACTAAAGCATGGCTTTATTCATTTATCTTGTACATTTACTATGTTTAATTTATGAATAAATGAAGCATGGGCCTTATATCTTTAGCATATGCTGTCTCAATGGAAACACATTCCTTTTAAGCAGAAATGATCGTTTCAGCTTATTATAGGCGCATAATGTATCCTTATCTTAATTTAACTTCTAGTCGTCTTCAGCATATTGTCACCACTGTTGTACAAGTTCATTTAGTCTTGTGGTAGCTTAAAGGGCTCTCTTGGTTTGCTGCATGATCTTGTAAAGGCTTTTCGGAGAGCCCAATTTTATCACTGATGTAGTAATTTCACTTCATCAGTCAGTTGTGACTAAAAATACATCAGGGATTAGCTTCATGGCCAGACTATCTCACACAGCTTTGATAACATAATGGGGGCTGGTTGCTGGTGGTTACAGTCATCTGATATGAAGGTTCATAACATTCAAAACTGCACTTAGAATACTACAGGGTTTTTATAAGAAAAAAAGAGAGAGTGATCTTGCTGGAGTGTGATCTTTTTAAACTCTCATAAAAATGATGTGTCTTCCCTTTTAATTCCCTTTGTAAGAGCATTTTGCAAAGATGAAAACAGCACCCACCCCCACTCCTTCCCCTTTTCTATTCTACACAAATTAGCTATGGTCCTGGAGGGCAAAATGACATGAGGTTACTGGAAGACTGTGTGTTTAATTAATTGAAAAATGCTTAAATTGCTTTTACAGTTGTTATGTGGAGTGAAAAAAAGGGAATCCATGTTGCCAGTCCTCAACCATAATTAGCACCCCTGGGAATTAAATATTTAGCATTAGCTGTGTTGCAGCACTTAGGACACAAATTTCTATTTTAACTATGAAAGAGAGCCTGTCTTAAGTGCATGAGTCTGTGTGGACAGCTGTGCAAAGGGGAACAGTGCAGGATATTTCAGCGAGACACCCCAGTGGCATTCCGGGTCCTTCCACATCACATGTGTAAGAGATATGGCAGTTGTATTCCCCAGGGTTAGGCATTACTCAGAGTATTTAGTTTTCTAATTAGGCTGAAGGCCTTCGTCCATGCCTGCCACCACCATGGGAGCCAATGAGAGTTTCCTCCCTTATGTGTCAGCTCTCTCTCTGAGACCCAGAGAGGAAAAGAGAAAGCGGAGGAGGGAGAGAAAGAGAAAGCATGTGTGAAAATGAGAGAGGGATACACACATGGTTGAGGGAGAAATAAAAGACCTGGGGAAAAGCCTTTGTTTATTCCAACTTTAATTACACATTGCCTTTAATGACTCCACTGGTGTGTTTGAGGCTGCAGAGAGAGAGGCAGGCTGTGGAGCCTTAATGATCTGTAGCAGTGGATGTCAGCCGAGCCGTTGGAGACTTAAAGCCCATTTTTTAACAGTCCCTTTTGGTTTGGGCCTAGAGGCGACAGCGTAAATGGAGTTCATGCTAAGCTACACTAGAATGGACTCAAGGACTACTTAAGCGTCTGGTCAGCCCTGTTCACAGAGGAGTCCGGGGCCATTTGGAGGCATCAGCAGTTGACCGCAGCAACTGTTGGACTTGTCAGTGTGCATCAGGTTACCCACTAATGAGAAGTAATAAGGGTTATCCCAACTATATAAGACTTTGATCTTTGGGCACAGTGGGATTGGACATAGAGTTGGAGAAGGTACACTAAGACTAGAACAGGAATTTGACCTCCGTTTTCTGCAAGTGCAGAGAGGGGTGGAGAGAATGCAACACAGAAGTAATTTAAAGTGCTAACTATAGAGTTTGGATGAACCTTTTTGGAGTGCAGTGTAACGCAGGCTCAACAGAAATGTTATCTTGTGCTAGTCACCCATGGGGAGGGACACCACCAACCTGGAACGTCCAAATTCACGGTGGTCAAACACAGTTGCTGTCAAAGTACTTTATGTTAGAGTGCTTTGCTGCAAACACTCTATATCTTCCCAAACTTGGATCATGCACTGGGAAAGATACATTAACACATTACCAGCTAAAGCAGGTGACAGTACTGGATTAAATCACTGAATCATGTTCAATTAACACAACAGAACGTGTAGTGCTGTGTTATTTGTTTTGACACACAGTTCTCTGAGAGTTAAACCACCTCAGCTTCAGTGCAGAACGTTAAAACCCCTTGTTCTGTAAAACAAATTCTGCGGATTATTTGAAGCTCAGAGAATTAAAATGGAAAAATCCATGCGTAAAATTACCGTCCATTAAACTTCAGGCAATATTTTCCTCTAGAGGGAAATATGTTAATTGGGCCTCCTAAAGTAGCTCAATCCTCAGGTTATTTAATTTCCCCAAAAAGCCTTAGCTGTGCTGATTTCAAAGGGAATATGGGTGTAAAACTTTTCACTCCATCAAGGGGAAAATAGCAGAAGCAGGGAGAAAGGGAAAAAGCAACAGTGAATGTTGGAAATAGATAAATATATGTTGTTCAGTGAAAGCTTTATCATTTGACTCAAAGGAGGAGGCTTTCTTTAATCTTTTAACAATGTGGTACAATAATTTTCCAAATATGTTAATGTAGCAGCAGGGCACTAAATCATAGAAATTGCGGTGTTTCATGCAGTCGTGAATAAAAGTGAACTAAGCTTGAACTTCCAAAGAATCTTTGTCTTCTTGACTGTCATGTCATCTAATTACTTCTGTGTGTTTTTCCCAGAGCTTGTGTGCAACTCGGTCACTGGCCCTTAGTCCTTCAGCAGCCTGGTCAAAAAGACATCCTAGCAGAGTCCCAGGGTGGATGCATCGCCCACGCACACTGCCCTCGCCAGCTCCCAGAAGTCTTTGTGGTAAACCACTGACCGTGCTGCTCCCCATTTTCCTGCAAGCCAGCAAGTAATGTGTCAGAAAAAGATTATTGATAGCCCGCAAAAGAAGAGCCAGAATGTTGTTGCCTCTCTGCTTCAAGTTTACAGAACAAAACAAGTGCTTAACCATCAGTTTGAGGGCTGCCTGTGAGAGAGCACAACATTCATGTTATTCAGTGATGTTATGTTTGGATAAAATGAATTACAAGTGGAACATGAGCAGACAACAATAGCTGCTATTTGTTTGACATGCTGCTTCATTTTCTTTTACATTTGTACCAAGATGGGCACTTTGTGCCTTTGTGTTTACTGCATGAAAATCGCCAGTAAGGGTGGTGGAGGGCATACTCTGTTTGCCCCAGTTCACAATCAAAGTAAGCTTTCCTTTAATATAGCACTTCTCCCTGCACATATTTAATAACACAACAGTGAAATATGCATGTATGTTTGGATACAAAGCACTGCTGCCTCTTTCCAGTGGAACCCCATTAAGAAGTTCCTCCCAGACCCAAAGTATCATATTTATCATAAATATATTTACAAAAATATATTTATTTTTACTCGAGTTAAGTGGAAAGGGGCATCTTCTTAAAGGTAAGGTTTGGTGTTTTTAAAGAGTGTTTTTGTCTAATAATTGATTGTGTGTCAATTATTATCACAATTCTGGCTCCTAGCCCTTTCTGTTGACTATTTCACATGTACCAGGAAATTGTCAGCCTCAAAGGGATAATTTAAGATTTTTTGAGTAGGGTTGTATTTGGCACTGTTCAGAAGCACAAACATGAGCCACAGTGACAGAAATCAGCTCTGATTTTGCATTAAGAGAGCAGGCAAGGAATCTGGGGTAATATAATGCAGATGGGGCCGACAACTCTGCGCAATTCAAATAATTTAAGTGAAACAAGCCAAAAAGCAGTGTACTGTGGTTGCATGCTGTATTCAACATATTTACAACATACACTATATTGCCTGAAGTATTGGCTCGTCACAAGGTTTAGGAGTGTTTATGACCATTCTCCCAGAAGCGCACTTGTTAGGTCACACACTGGTGTTGGACGAGAAGGCCTGGCTTGCAGTCTCTGCTCAAATTCATTCCAAAGGTCTCTTATCAGGTTGAGGTCAGGACTCTGTGCAGCCCAGTCAAGTTCTTCTGCACCAAACTCACTCATCCATGCCTTTATGGGCCTTGCTTTGTGCAGTGGCAGTCATGTTGGAACAGGAAGGGGCCATTCCCAAACCAAAGTGTAAAGATAACAAAGCTTAAAGAAACTTTGTTGATTATGTAAGTCCGACGGGGACTGACTTCTATACATTCATGATAGACCTGTTTACTGCACATCAAACAGCTGTAGACTTTATTTTCTCATTTTACCCTCAAGAATCTTTGGCTCTGTTGCATGCATAAGACACACTGCATTATTACAACGAGGAGAGCTGGAAAAAAGTGCAAACTGTCTCTTGTCTTCGTCAAGTTATGGTCTTTAAACTGAATTTATCAACAAATGTATGTATGTCTAATGGGCTCAGTGTGTTTGGACCACCATCCATAATTGTCCACTGTAAGTACATCTATGTATGCCATTTTTGTGAATTAGTGCTTATGTAAGACATCTGTGTATGCTTTCTTAGTGCACTATCTACTCACACACCTGCATGTGCAACCGTGTGCTATGGGCATTGTGCAATATTATATTCAACATAACACTTTATAATCCTGGGCAGTAGGGTAATGTGCAATGTAATGTGCACTTTATATTTATGTGCAATATTGGGCAATGTGCAATATAACGAGGACCTGAGCTCCCAGGCAGCTAGCACTCTGCACTTCAGCATTTGGCACTTTAGCACTATGGCACTTTAATTAGCACTTTATAATTCAGTGTGTATAATTCCCCCAAACTCCCAGCCCATTTTTTACTGGACTGTAAGACGTTTCAGGTTGTCTATGGTTTATGTTATGTTACTTGTCTTTTAACACACTCTTTGTGTTTTTATTCGTATGTCTGTTTTGTTTTATGTATTGACACCATCCTGCTAATGGGACTGGGGATGGAAATTAGCCACCTGGCTATTACCCCATGCATTTACATGTCAATGTTCATTAATGCATACTGTCCCAAAAAAAAAAAAAAAAAACCTCAAATGCTCTGATATTTAATTGTAGTGGTGTGCTGCTGTGCATCCCATGTGAATGAAAGAAGCTCAGTAAAGTATGGGTGTTTGATCTTAAGGATGTGCAGCAATCTCTGAGGCCCATTTCACACTGGATGTGTTTTACTTGGATTACAGCAGCTGTGCGTGCATGTTTTCATTTCAGCATTTCAAGTAATGAAGTCAGAGCTCTCAAAGTGCAAGCATGAGCCACACATCTCAGGTGCGTCTCATGCCAGAACTGCTACACGCCACAAGCGCATGCAAAGAAAACACACCCAGTGTAAAACTGACAAAATGCTTCCCCAAAATAGCAGAAACACTCCGCGCCTCAGAGGTTGGACTTTAAACTTACAAGGTTTAAAGCAAAGTCAATTTCTGGGTCCTCAAGTTAGGGACACGCAAGTTTTTTTACCTTACCACTCCTCATTTTCAGACAAACACACTTCTGAGTGCAAACTGCAGCAAATGATCCATTGCTATTTTAACAGTATGAGCCTATGGCCTATGAATAACACATATATCATGCGGAAATTAGTGATGACACCTGCACTTCATGCCAAAACACTTTGCGCTGTGCATACAATAGAACCCTTAAACTGCTTCAAGCTAATCAGTGTTATTTCTTAATGCCTGGTTGTGCATTTCCAGGTCATAGTGCAACAACAGGCTGAACTGCGGGATCAGTTCCAGCCCCAACTAGCAGCTGGTGGTAACACTAACATTTGACACATTTTTGGTCCTCCCAACTAAGTGCATCATCAAACCAAATAAAAATAGCAACAATGTTGCAACTTCAACCTGAATCAAAGCAAATCTGCTAAACTTTGTGTTAAAGCAACTGGAAAGTGGGGTTATTGTTTTGCTGTTAAAATAACTCAATAACATACATTTTTATAAATAATCACTTAAACTTATTTGGGATTTTCCTGTTTATTCCAACAGTTTTCAAAAGACACATTGGTTGTAGTGTTTTGAATCTTATTTTCTGACATATATGTAATTATTTTATATATTTTCTATCAGAGTTTGAAGTTGTATAATCATATATATTTTGTCTATGTGTTTATTGTTAAAATGACTTTTTGTTTTGCACTGATTGTGGAGGAACATGTGAATGTGAACTGTTATTAGTCCTGTCAACACCCTGGCCAAAGGGAGAACAGAAAGCCATTACATATAAAAACTCATGGATGAAAATGAGCAGGACTCATTCTGCCAGGATTGGGATAGGGCTACACTTTTTTTTCCTTTTCAATTCTGACCCAGGATTAGGATGGAATGGGATTGTTTTTGTGGGAGTGTGATGGGACAGGAGTGAAAAATTGTGACCATGTCACCCTCCAGTGGCTACTTTAACTATGAAGCACTGAATCATTCATTTGAGTCATTTACAGCGTTGCCGATTTTACCAGACATGGTCAAACTTGTGCCAATCTGGCATGAATATCGACTGAGCAGGTGATTCTCAGAAGCTTTATTTACAGAATTGACGTCACACTTCATCCGCCACACAACAGCTGCCTGCTTCACTTAGCTGATTGCGACGGCAGGCCTGCTTCCATGTGCGGAGAACCGTGATTTAACAGTTGGGGCAGCTTTATGCGTATTTAGCTGTCCTGATGCTAGAAATCAACACTGACACCCTCATGCAAAAGCAAACACTTGTTCATGCAGACTGACTGTGTTGGGACTGCTTGAGAGAAATCCAGCCCTTTGTTCAGAGTTTTACTTTTAAATGTTGATCGGCCAACATATCCGTGCGTTAGCTTACCAGGAGGTGGTGCACAGTGTGTTGAAGAGACAGAGCAAGGTTCGCCTCAACAGTGAGGCTGTTAAATGGGAGAATGAGTGAGTGATTCAAGTTGATGTGTATATACAACAGTGTTTTTCTGTAAAAGCTGTGTTTATGTTCACTGCAGGCGTAATTCACAGTGTGTGTTAAAGGGCTCTAGGCTATGCAGACGTACGACTGGCACACTATTTCTCCCCGTTGTGAGAACAAAAACAAAAAAATTTAAAATCCAAGTATGAGAATAAAACACACCATCTTGACACTACACAAAGAAGGGAAATGTTTGAGTATCATGTCAAGGCTAAGTTTTATTTCACACCCTACATTATGTTTTCTGCTATACTCTCAGTCAAACCCAGATGTCAGTAACTTATACAAAGCCAGACATAAGCAGGGTATCATAACGCATAATAGGAATAATGGCCCTTTGATTTTTGGATTTCCTATTGGAACACCTGTCACTTTTTGGCAAGGGCACACCCCAGCACCAGGTCTCCTTTGGTAGCGCTGGGGGAGGAGGAGTGTGTGCATGTGTGTGTGCGTGAGCGTTGAATGTGCGAGAGAGAGTTGAAGATGAAACAGCCGCCGCAGAGGCAGTGATCACACAGACAGACGGGGTGAGTGACAGACAATACCTGCTGTAAAATTCCCTCACATCTCCCCTGATCTGTATTCATAGATCTCGGCTGCAACGCACTGCAAACTGAAGCCCACACCAACCGGGCTCTTTTGGCGCACCGCCCCGCTCAGTTTCACTCTTGCAACTCACTACACAGACCCCTTTTTCTCTCCTTTCCCAAAATATTTGCTGTCTTTTGTTCTTTGTCTAAATGATGCCTCTGATCACGGGGTGAAAGCTGAAAGGAGCTCTCTGACAAAATATGGACTTTTTCCCATCTCTTCTAATCGCACCTAATTCTGTTCCTTCAAATGCAGGGCTCCCCTTTAAGTGCGTTCTTAGACTTGAATACCTCCGAGATCAGTACTTTTTTGGCGACTTTATTCGCTGGCAAAGGACTGCTCCCACTGCTCAGCATGATAAATGATAATCCGTAAATTAAATGTTTATTTAGCTTTTTTCACCTGCTCGCCACACGCACCATTCTCAGATAGCACATTCTCCCCCCTTTTTTCATCACTTTCGAGGAATATTTTGCCTTTTTTTAACACTGTTAATACTCCATGTACTGTAAGTCTTTCAAAAGAACTTACACTCGGCCATTATCAGCCTTTGTTTTTGTAGTGTTACAATCCCCCCTCCCCTCTTCGTGACTGACTCCAGGACTGAAACTTCCTGAAACCTAAGCTGTGGTACAACAAAAACACACACACTCTGAGGACACCACAACACAGTGGCTGCTCAAACTGGATTAGGTTTGTTGTGGCAGATCTAGGTTTCAGGTTTGACTTGAGTAATGTGTCGTTTAATTTCTTTGGGAATTGTTTTGACAAAACAAGTTAGCGTAAAGTCGGAAGTGTCGTCTACAAAAAAACAAAAAAGGGTGTGTGTGCATGTGTGTGTGTGTGTGGAGTGTGTATGTTTTTTTTTTTTTTCCCTTCACGCTCGTGTGAAGCATATGTCAGTCATCAGTGAAGTGTTACAGTGGAAGTGACATCAGAACCCTGGAGGGCTTGCACTGCGAGAGAGGCTTTTTGATATGATTTCTGAGAACAGAGAGTTTACCGAAAAGAAAGGAGTTGTTTGCGTCTGTGTTGTATGAAAAAAATGGCTCTATACAAACAGTGGTGATGAACTGGAAGGTTCTCTGCTCCTTTTTTTAACTGGATCTTTATCATTGTACCTGTCAGCAAAGCTAAATGCCATGATTTGCGTCTCCAAATTACACAGTGAGTGTGACAAGGGTAATTATTGTGAAGTTAGCACAAACAGATGGAGAGATGTTTGTCAGCCATGGTTATAATTACAATCATTCTGTGATACTGAAACTGAACAGTGCTGTATTTGATTGACCTGCATGTTGGAACCAATTTACGCAGCTGCTTTGCAGCTCTCTAACTTGTGGTACTTGCTGGTTCAGAGGTGGACTCTTAGAGCCTCTCTAGACTCCTTTCCACCCCAGTGCAGCTCAGTAGTCAACAATAAATATCAATAGATTGTTACTTAAAAGAAAAAAAAAAAATCAAAATCTTTAGTAAAGGGGTTCCATTTAAACCACTGATGCAACAAAATGCACAAATTGCATCACTGAAGATAAATATTTTTCTTATAAATCTGATGTTTGTAGGTGTTTCATTCTTTCCAAGAAAGTAGTAAATGTAGTTGTCTGTGTTATTGTAAAACACAAATTAGAAACTATTATAGCCTGACTAGGCAGTCAAAGGGTTTCAGGGCCAGTCAGCGATGAAAATCGGTTTTCATCTTATGTAGTGTGTCATAATGAACGAAAGTTAAAGACCGGTCTAAGATACTCACAACTTCTTGTCAGCAAGTTTAGAGTGTTTGATTTTTGTCCTGCCTCCTAAAGTTTATATCTTCATGTCAGAGACGTTGACCACTGCCCAATGAAAGCACAGGGAACACAGCCTGCAGGATGACCTTGGAGATAAACAAACCAAAGTTCTTGCCATGAGAGTGAAGAATGAAACACAGGAACGTTTGTTAAGACATCACCACAGAGGGACGACTGACACAGACTGAAAAGTAAAATGTTAGAGAAAGAGCAGAGGCAATTAGCTATCTGGTTGGTAACTGCAAGCATAAAACATTCAGCCAACAGTAAATTCAACACAACCTTTGAAGAGACAACAAAAGTATAGTACTGTTTATTAAATATGTTTGTTAACTGTCTTCAGTGTCCTCTTTCCAACGTCATCGCATTGTTCGTAATTTGCAGTCAGTTTCAGTCGTGTAGTTTGTCATGTTTGTCACTGCACAAATGTATGGCCCGGTGATTGCCTATGATCTGACATAGTGACCTTTGTAACAGACTAAAAATTGTAAAGTCGGACCCAAACATGAGTGCAGTGACTGGTAATATATTTTAAATGTTTATTACAAACATGTAACAAAAGGCAAAAAGTAGCATACAATTAGACAGACAAAAAGTAATCATTCCAAACAATGAAACATGTAATGCAGATAAAGCTCTTTGACAGTGAGATACATATGTTTAGCATGTTCAAATAGTAGTGAATAGAAGGTAAACCATATTTTATCCCATTCCCTCAACATTAAAATTAATCCTTTCAGCTTTTAACCCAACTAGATATGCATGTTTGCTCCGTGGTAACACTTTTTAAGGTCACAATTCACACTATTAATGACTTGCTTATTAACATGATGATAAACTGCTAAATTATCCTACTCCACTTATTTTATACTTTTTTGGCTTTCAGTCATTAAACAAAAGTTTTATTTTAACCCTTAGATGCATAAGTGGGGTCAAAAGTGACCCCAGAGGTTGTTTTTTTGCAATATCTTTGTAATTTAAAATTCTTATTGCTTAGTCTTCCATGTATTCCTCAAATAGGTTGTCTTTGACATGAGGCCATATTTGTATCTCATTGTTATATTTTTTAAGTTATTGCATCAAAAATGACCCCAAGCATTTTCTATGGAATTTCAAAGGTTAACCCTAGAAACCTTTAATTTCTATCAACTGTAACTGCCAGGTATACATTAACTGTCAATCCACACATCTACTGGCAGCAGTCTCACCACCCTGCAGATTATTATTACACAGCAACATTCATGTAAGTGTTATTATCATTTTTAACCTCTTAATACATGTGCTTTTAGAAAATATGAACTTTTTTCCACATCGCCCACGCTTCGCCCATGCCTAAAACCACCACTGTTTATAGCCTTCTGCAATAAAATGTAACCCATTAGGTGCCCTGTTATAATATTATTGATAACTCAGTGATATAAGTGTGTGTGTGTGTGCGTGTATGTGTATGTCTGTGCATGTACTTGTGCAGCTACATATTGATTCATATTTTGTCTGCCAATCAAAAAATCATTTTTTATGTTCTCATTGAGAGTATCATGCTAGGATGTAATGATCAGCTTTTCTCCCTCTTTCTCTCTTTTTCACCAAAATCGTTTGAAAAAGAAAACAATGAAAAGAAATCACTTTTGACCCCACTCATGGAAGAGTATAGGTATTGGTAGGTCATGCATGATCATAAGTGAAGAACTTCATTACATAAGTTTTGATATTAATTATGATTTAAATCATCTTTAGATTATATGGACCTAATAAGGGGGTGGTACAGCACAAAAGTGTTTCCGTTCTTTATCACTCTAAACAAAAAAATGGTCAAATCTCATTTAAAAAATCACCAACGTCTTTTCTTTTAAACATCTATTCAACCCCTAATGTAGTTGTTCTTACCCAGAATGTGTTCCCCAATCTAAAGTGAGATCTTTTTCCAAACTTATTTGCTAATTATTTAATATTTTATTCTTATTCTAGATTTGCCTTCTCTTCACTTCAAATGCTTTCAATTAAGCACACAACTAAAGCAAGTGTCAATGGAACCTATCTCTGAATAGTCTACTGAGTGCACAGGTTTTCTTCTGTGGTAAAAAAGAAAAGTCAGCACAAGTTAATATATATCCTTTGGTATGCACCATAGTTGTAAACATTCAGTTAATCAGTTAATTTTTTATATTATTGATATTGTATAGAATTAATATTGTACAAAATTAGTCATGTTAAAACTTCAAGACATCAAGACTTCTTCCATGGGCATAGACATTTTTATTCAGCATTATGAGGATACTATTCATTTGGTACCACAAACTTGTAATGGGCAACATATGACAAGTTAATGATGAATATTATTTGAAATAATGAACTACAGCTCCTTAATTTAGTATCTATAATCAGTAATTAGGAGGGTGTAATGGAGAAACTCTTGGAAAATGGTATATTTTGTATATATTACAGTCTCTTGTCTAATAAGCTGCCAATTCACTACCATTTACCATGATGTCAGTGATGAAAACTTTGATCTTAAAATAAATAATAGCCAAATATAGTTGAACAAGTGGTGAATACTTTGTCCAATGCAGTTGAAAATATCTGAAATTAATGTCTTTCTTTGATTTTTCCTGTAAATGTAGTATTTGCATTTGCATTTATGATCAAGAATAGGATGCTTGGATTCTGATAAAAGATGGTATTTGCTCCCTCTTTTAAAATATTATAAATAATTATAATTACCTTGTTGTGTGAATCCTACATTTTGAACTTTGTGGCCCTTTAACAGTAAGAAAAACCTTGATGTGGCCCTCTTGGTCACAAAGTAGTCCATACCTGTGCACTCAGAGACGGTAAAGTGGCCAAAACTGACCACATGTGGATAGTTTGGACAAAGCTGCTGATTGGCCAGAGTCTGCAGAGCTGATCTTTATCCTGGCTTGTCTCAGGCTGGAGGTGATGATGCCCACAGCAGCCAGAGATTGATGGGGGGCCAACACAAGCGGCGAGAATGAGCTCTGGCCTTTGAAGTCGTCCACATGGAGGGAAATTGATATATCAGTTTAAGCCCTGGACCCTATTAAAGGAGCCCCCGTCAGGTTAATGTGATAGCCTCTATGTTACCCTCGGACCCATTCAGGTCAGCCCTAATTCCTGCCCTCGCTCTCCGCAATCTCATTTTAGTTTCCCATCAGTAATGTTTTTCCATCAGAGGAGCTCTGCTGGGGAGTATATCACACAGGCGAACACTGGGCCATCTCTCTCCCAGAGTGATTTAAACCTCCAGCCAGCACGTTAATCACCAGCCAGAGATTCCCATGGTTATTTGTACAGGTTGGACGGTCTTTAAAGTGGGCTCTGTAGTGGTATACACCTCCCCAGACAGCACTCCGGCATCTCCTCTTTTTCACAGACTCTCTTCTTTACTCAGTTCGTCCTCTTTAAACTCTGAGAACTTACCCCCTCATCCCCATGGTCAAACAGCTGAGCCGGGGCCCCTGGTCTGCCGGGGTGAGCCCTGTGATCATTCATATTTAATTGCATGCAGAAATACATTTACATTAAAAATGCAGAGCGGTGTCTTTTTAATTCAGACACAGTGTATTCATTATTAAACCATTGTCTTGGAGGTCAGCTCACAAGAAATCATCTGTCCATCAGATCCAGGACGTTGTAATGCACCTGGGTTGGCTGGATCATACGCACATTTTACACACTTCTATTATTCACTTTGATTTTCTTCTTCTGTCATAAGTCATCTGGCTGCTCTGAACTACAGCATCAAAAAGAAATTTTACATGAGCCCAATAAGACTAAAATCTATGTCACAAAGAGACAGCTGACAGTGGTCAAAAGCTGCAGGTTATTAGAAATTCAGATGATGGTACCTGATGTGATCTTATTAAAGTTCAGATGATGAAGTGAACTTTGGCTCTCCTACAGTCATGCCATCAACCCCTGTGTGTTTTTACTTTTTCTCTTTGGCTAAAATAAAGAAAACCAGTACACAAATCTGTCCTATCACTGATGGCTGTAATTGAGGTATGCATCACGTTTGTGTGAAGCTGAAAGAACATTGTTTTATTTAAAACATAGTTAGGCCTTTTCTTGATTTTTAGAACAGCTAACGTTAAATTAAGTGTTTTTACTGTTCTAATTAGATGGTTGATTTGATTAGATTTGGTTAGTACAACCATTAGCTTGCACAGCACGCATAATTTTGGATTTTAAAAATGGACTGAATGACATGTCTACGTCAGCATTCTTTAGAGCAATACAATGCAGATTTCACACATTTAAGAAATGTTTTGTGTACAGATTTAATGAAACATTTAAAAAAAAGTCAAGACAATTCGGGGATGCACAATATTTGATTTTCAAAAGCCAATATTTCCACATGTATTAAGGCTGATGCCTATTTTTTTCTTTATTACACCTTCATTAGATGCAATATGTATTTTTACAGATGGACATTTTTTACAGAGCTTGTACTGACTAATTTAATTTAATTTCACTATATTTACAACAGGTTGCAAACAATCAATAAACATGATGCTGACTTGTAAATCTATAACATCTGCCCTAAATCTCTGCAGAGTTTTTCATATCTGGTGAAACTAATAATTAACTTTTGAGAAATTATCTGCAGATACATCACGCTCATAATTCTGTACATCATTACAAATTACATATTTTGTCATCAGGAAACTGAATTAGGAGAGGCACAGCCTTTACTGTTGCTATAAAAGTTATAATTTGTTTTTATACTGTGCTTTAAATGCAAAATAGTTTGACAAACCAACAACAGTTGTGCGATTTCTTTGAAATCATTTTGTATCTTAGTTTTGGAATAGGGTCTTTTAAAGGAATTTACAAAATGTAATCAGCCAGTGTTCAATATGCTGATGTTTTATAACTTATTTGAACAAATACTGATATAATTACTGATATATTTACACTTTTTCATTGTAAAGAACAGCCATTCTGCTACGTTAAAATTTTCCACCTACTCTTAATTTGACTCTTTTTACTTCAGGGTTAAATAAACAAACAATAATTGATTCTAAACTGATAATAAACTATGATTTAAAATAAACTATATTGACAGTAATTAGAAATGCACATCTTTTTACGTCATTTACATTTGATATAAACTATATTGTAATGATAACAGTGAAAATATTTTTATGGAGCTTGAAATTTAACATAAAACTGAATATGCTTCAATTCTAATAACACACTTTAAAATGTTTGGCATGAGGATGAAAAGAAAGGAAAACAAATCATACAAAACATCCTACTGGGATGGCTCTCCTTAACGTATGACAGACTTAATTATTATGCTAAAATTAAAAGCTAAAAGAAATGTTGATATCTGCTGATATGACTATTGACTTTTGTGCTATTCTTTGCTGATATCAATATCAGCAGATAACACTGTGCATCCTTAATCACATCTTCTCTCATGTACTATATTTTGATTCTTATCACAGATGTTGAAGCTTCTGTATGACAGTGTGTTAATTTAAAGAAAGTCTGTAGAAAGTACTTATAGAATGAATGGAATATTCAAGCTGCCCAGTGCTTTTAGCATGTCATTGTAAAGTATGGTGCTCCTGATATGTATTGCATAACTTCTCAGGCACAAAAGACCTTGCAGTGTAAGTTAATATGGCTTTACCTTGTATGCTTCCTTTTTGAAAGTTTGCGTAATTTGTGAAACATTTCACCACTCATCTTCACAGGGTCTTGACTTTTCATTTTTTACTTTTAAATTAGTAGCTTCTGTTGCCTCACGTTAAAAACATCAGTGTCATTGCTACATAACAGAATCTCTTGGTGCTACTTGTTCTTGGCCTTCCTTATATTTCCACAGAGCACCCTGTACCCCAGGCTATATAAAGAAAGAAAAAAAAAGAGAAAACTCTCAAACAAATTTGTTTATAACAGCTTCCTTTTTAGATCTACGGGCCCATGCATATTTTGTCTCGTCTGAGTCGAGAGTGTTGAGATTAATCCCATGTTGTTCCTATTATTGGCCTCTCCTGAGACATTATGATTTGAATGGCTGTCTAAGCACCATCAGATCCATCAATTGGATTCAAAGAAATGTTATCCATTACTCGCTCCAACCCGGCAGATGTTGAGGTTTTTGTAAGTGGAATTCCTTTATTATGTTAATACCACTGTTTTGTCACATGCACCATTTCCATTTGAGAGGGGTGGAAAAATCATCAGATGGATTTGGCTCTCTCAATAAGAGATGTTTGACATTCAATGAAATGAAAAACATGAAAAAACACATTTCAATGGCAAGTGGCATATGACAATCACATCAAGGAGGCCTTTTGAATGAACTGAAGATCACAACATAATTGTGGCAGCATGTTATGTTTTTAAGACACTGCTTTGTATAAATTCTGCATTGATTATGTTGTTTTGAAATGTACAGGATACAAAGAAATGGGACATTTTGTTACAACAATGCCAGGGTTTCTTCCTGATTTTACTGGACCTTTTTGTATCAGAAGAACTGGCAGCAAACACACAACCATATGGACCTCAAGCCTTGAAGAAACATAAGTGAGAATTATCCATTTTGTTCTCAATGTTTTCAGGGAAATGGCACTGAGATACCTGCTCATAGACACATGCCGTCTTGTTTGCACACAGGGTGTGTCAGGGAGTGAGAGTTGGTGCATTAATGAGCATTATTTGCCAAGAAAGATCCTCTGTGGCACTTGTATTGAATGTTTACTTCTTTCAAGCTGGAGAAATTGAATTCTAATTGACAAGGAGCAAGCCCAGGTAATAATAAAGCTAGTTAAGTTTAAGAGGTGCATTTTATTTTATGGCAGACTGATATGTATGTGCATAATACATGTTTGTGTTTCTGTCTGTCTGAGTTAGAGACTGAGTGCATGTTTGCTCTGCAGTTGTGTGCATGCTCATGTGCAGTGTGTCTGTATATCTGCTCGTGTGTGTGTGTGTTAGTTGTAGGCTCAGAGGCATAGCGTTGGTTTGCATGAGGGAGTGTGGTGGCAGAGACCTCCTCTGATAGGCCAGATCCAGGGTGCACTGAAGCCTTTCGCATATATATGGAATTTTTGAATATCTAAACCATTATTTAGCATCCAAATCAGTTCTGCTTGTCTGACTGATGGACAATTTCAGTGTGACCCCAGTCTTTTTGCATGTGACCTATACTGTCGGGATTCTTGCATATTGTTTGGATGTTAACGTTGACTCCTCTTCCCTTTTTTCCTCTCTTTGATCCTTTTAGCATGCTCTTTGTGTAGGAATTCATGAAATATTCATAGCTGGACTGTGGCGTTTCCATATCTTTATGTACAATTATTGGCAGGCGTCCTGTTATGTCGAGCCATCTTAATAGTAGGTACTGGGCTCGGTTAAGTGTGACTTCAGATTTTTCTGACAGTTTAGCCAGTCTGTGTTATGAATTGATAAGGTGGGGCATTATATTTGCAGATTGCGCTGCTCAGTTGCCTTTTTAGCCTACCATTAATATTAATAAACGCAAATAATGTGTTTCACATGACAGGCTATATGCTCAAGAAATGAAAAATAGAGAAAAACAAATATTATTATTATTATTACTATATTATTATCAACATGATATTATTATTATCAACATTAATATTAATATTATTATGCTTACTTTGATTGTGATAATGGTTATTTTGATAATAATAATAATACTAATAATACTAATAATAATGATAAATGGTAATAATTAT
This sequence comes from Cetoscarus ocellatus, assembly GCA_037902135.1. Taxonomy (NCBI): domain Eukaryota; kingdom Metazoa; phylum Chordata; class Actinopteri; order Labriformes; family Labridae; genus Cetoscarus; species Cetoscarus ocellatus. Next base: position 2,304,641 of record JBAMNC010000388.1, on the reverse strand, counting down.
TATTATTTTATTATTATTATTATTATTATTGTTGATATTATTTTAAAAGGAAAGAGGGTATAATGATACTGTACTTCATTAAAAATACAGCTACTTAAAATCTTAGTGTCTGTAAAGAATACTAAAGTTTAAGTATATGTATCATGTTAAATAAAAAGTACTTTATCTAAAATTTACTGACAGGTGTTGAGTATTTTGAGTACATGTTTCTGTTTATTACAAAAAGGACAAAAGTTGATGTGTAGGGGGGTCAACTGGTTATTGTTTAAGTATTTTCATCCGATGTTCAATTGAATATATGGCAAAGACAAGATATTTAAAGTTCAAACTAATGAAATTGTTCATTTATATATTTTTGCAAATATTCAGTCATTTAAATTGATGCCTCCAATATATTCCACGAAAACCTAGGAAAGTTGAGAAATGCTAAAATTACCTCCCACCTGTTTGGAGCAGTCCACAGGTGAACAAGTTAATCAGAAATGGGCAGGTGTCATGAATTGGAAAAGAAGCAAGGCAAAAAACAACACTGAATGCCTGTGACCTACAGTCCCTCAGGCAGTACTGCTTTTAAAATCAACAAGGTTATTTTTAGGTGGGCTCAGGATCACTTCCAAATACCTTTTGTCAGTCAGCACTGTTCGTCACTTTATCTACAAGTGCAAGTTAAAGATGGATCTATCTGATTACAGACACTGAATCAGGTGGATCCAGCTGCTATGCAAGGTTAGGGCATCATGTCCTCTGGGCTAAAGAGGGAAAGGACCACCCAGATTGTAGTTAGCACAACACTCAGAAGCCAGAATCTGTGATGGTACAGGGGTGTGTCAGAGCCCATGGCATGGGTAACTTGCTCATCTGTAAAGGTGCGTTCGCGCCGAACGCGACTTGGCGACCGAGATTGCGTCGGCCACTCAAGTCACGTCGCCTGTCCAAAATGGCTCATTTTGTCACCGTCGCTCAGTGACATCACGCACTCTTGAGATTCACCGTGATCATATCATATCATACAATAGGATGTATTAGCTGACCCTATTCCAAATGTAACCTTTTCACACACCTACCAACCACAAAACACTGCAGCTGGACCTGCAGCAGCATCGTCTGCGAGTTCTCTGCGGTCCCGTCAAGGCGGAACTAATGCACTCACTAACTAATGTTAGTGACACGGACATGGATTTTCGCTCTGTGAACTGGAGTAAAAACAGTCTGTCAGGGGTGTCGTCACACACACACACAGCACTGACTGGCTCTCGCAGGCACAGCCACACGCAAAATCACCTGAAAAGTTCAATTTTTTCAACTTTGGCAACCCCGCTGCGGCTGTACATTGACTTTACATGGAGAGTGGTCGCCCAAGTTGCGTTTGGTGTGAGTGCACCTTAAGAGTAATTCTAAAAGGTACATAGAGGTTTTGGAGAAAAATATGCTGCCATCCAGGAACATCCCTGCTTTTTCAGGAAGACAATGCCAAGCCACATTCTGCATGTGCTCCAACAGCATTGCTTCATGGTAAAAGACTTTGGCAGGCCTGCCTGAAGTCCAGACCTGTCTCCCATTGAAAACTTATAAACATGCCCCTGATCCAGCTCTTTTTGAATGTGTTGCCTGTATCAATTAATGTACGTTAACACTGACCCAGATAATACAGCATAACCACAGGAAGGATATTTGCTAGTCACCAAAGCATCCCTGAACCCCTGCTTTGTTCCCTCCAATAATCACCCTCATTGTCACCTTAATAGAGTCCTGATTTGAGCTATGCTGCTTGTGTCGATAATGCTAACAGGGTTAATAGTGTGTTCCTCTCCATCATGACCAGTGCTATTGGCAGTTGGAGTAATTGGACAGAGGATGTCATTATCATGCCCTGCGTGCAGCCGAGGATTTAAGGCAGCACAGGGGCCCATGGTGTGGCCTTGCTGTGCGCACTGCTGTCCTCTGGAGTTTCACATGTAAATACTGTCTATTCTCCCCGCATTTAATAAATGTTTCTGGAGGTTTATTAATGTGCAAATGGGTGCAAGTGCTGCCCCCCCTGTGCTGTCACAACGTGTGCACAGAGGCACAGAGCTGTTTAAGGAGAGGAGATTCACAAATCAGCCGGTGTGGAGCTAAGCCTGTGGCTCTCTCCACCAGGGAACCACTAAGAGTATTTAATTCTCCCTCTACCCCTCTCCCCCCACCTCCTTCGTATGTGTGCATGGGACCCATGTGTGTGTCTTCATATGAGTCCATTACCTGTCCAAGAGTGTCCATGTTTTCTCATTTGTACCGTTCTCCACAAGTTCTCACATTGCCTCTTTAGCCTGTGAGTGGCAGCGACTGCGTGAGAAAAATTGGGCCAAAAGATGGGAGAGACATCCAGATATCTGGTATCATGCATATAGTTCCTGCACTCACAGGGGCATATAAATGGGCAAATCTAAAGGATAAAGGCTTCCAGGATCCAGCTATAGTCATATGAATGCAAATAGGATTAAAGTGCCAGCTTTGGAGGCTGATATACAATTCACAGCTCTTATAGGAATGTGGCTGCAGCCAGACCTCAAACAGCATCCTCTGCTCCTGGAAAATGAGGATGTGAAGATGGCTTTCTTGTCCCAGCGCACACGTACACACACTTTTTCCCCCTACTCTAGAAATGTGTCTGACTGTGATTAGCAGCTTGGATGGCTCCTCTCATTAGCATTCACCATCTCATCTTTCAGGTGTTTTTCAGTCAATATTAGTTTGATCTTTGTCTGGGGGATAAATGATTGGCTTGATGTAGTGCGCATTTGTTTTTACAAACCCAACAGTGAACTACAAAGGGCTTTTCATTCAGGTTTAGACAGCACTCTAAAGGGTTTTTTTCTCCTCTTTTTTTACTTGGCTGATTTAACAAGCGTTTAAACCGAGTGATCTCGAAAACAAAAAAAAAAAAAGAAAGAAAGAAAAATGTGTTTCATGCTGTGGCTGGCTCATTCTGTTTCACTAAATGGTTAGTGAGTGCAGTCAGGGCCTCTGTGTCCATAACCTCTCAATGACTGCTGATAGCTATAAATATTACTTGACGTTTGGCTGCTGTTTTTCTTGTCAGAGGAGAGAATAACAAGGGCCATTCTGCTTCATATATTTTCACTCATTAGGTTCTCTTTGAGAAACTAAGCCTCATCTTCCTCTCTCTCCTTCTCTCTGCCTTGCTTTCCTTCTCCCCCGTCCCTCCCCATGCTCTTAGCATGGCTCTGTCAGAGACCAGGCCTGCTTTATCTCCATCCATGAAGTTAAGAAAGCTGGCAAAGCTGTAAATTTGGACGCCCTTCGTTAGAGGAGCTCCCCCGGCTGTAATTCATCTCAATCCTCAGCGGTCTTTAGTTCCCTTTCAGAGGCTGTAAAGTACTGCCTAACACTCACTGGGAGCTGGGGGAGACAGGGGGTACAGAGGGCCCAGGGGTTACTAGAGAAAGGCTCATGTTTGAGGGGACAGTACAGGATCTGTGACATGTGGGGGTCAGGTGACAGACTTGGGGATGATGTATGGTTCTCATGTGACACGGTGCTAACAAGACTTGCTTTGACAATAGGCCTCCTTTTCCCCTTTCTCCCTGCTTCATCTCTTTACTCCCCTGTGTCTGTGTCTGTGTCTCTCTTCCGATTTTAAATCATCAGGTGTCACAATGCTTTCCAAATTTATGCTTTGATATGTATTCGCATCAGCAACAACCAACAATATGCACCAAAATTCCAAGATTATTGGGATAATTTGAGTCATCTAAAAGAGATGTAGAAATTGTCAATCTTTATAGTGAAATAAGAAATGATTGCCAAAATTAATTATCTAATGATTAAATTATGCACAATTACATGTAAAATTAAGACTTTGAACCAATCCTTATGTTTTCGTAACCTAACATGTTTGGTCCAGAACGAACAAACTGGCTTGCTTTTTTGATTTGGGTCAGTGTGAAAGCTCATTTGAACTCTGGTGCGGACCAAAGTACTGAACTTGGGTCTGCCTGAAACCAGAGGTCTTGGTAGACTTCCAAGCCCACCATGGTTCAGTTTGCAGTGGGTGTGAAAGCCAAACAAGGCAAGTGAACCAAAAAGCAGTGCATTGTGGCTTGCATTCAGCTGAATATGACAGCAGTGAGCCAGCTAATGTTAGCATTCACCAACAGAGAATGGTTAACGTTAGCATTGGTAGCATTACCAGCCTCCAGTTTTCATTAGTATAACATCTGCAAGTCCATGTGGAATATGGTTACAAAACTCTCCCTTATATATGCCAAATACAACTGTATCTTGATTTTAACTGTCAAGCTGCTTCAGGCCAACCAACATTATTGGGCAAAGCTGGTATGGCAAGAACAAAGACCACATCAACAGCCCCAACGAGTGGCTAGTTACATAACATTTGATAGGCTTTGGTCTGCCTTACAAAGTGCAGTGTGAAAGAAAACCAAACCAAATGAAAAATAAAGCAATGTTGCAACTTCACCCTCACACTGAACTAAGTCCCCAAATTTTAGATGTGAAAGCAACTTTTTTTGTGCCACATCCATCTGGCAAGACCAGATTAGGGCTGGAAAGTAGATTGAGATTTTAAGATATATTCATATATTCTTAAATGTATGAATAATATCTTAGATATTACATTACAGTTATAGTTTGAAGCCTCAAACTGCCAGCCAAGGTGATAGTAAAAATAAGATTAACATAACAGAGTGATTTGTGACACAGACAGCCCAGTCTCAGTCAAGTCTTCTGTGTGTTACCCGTGGAAAAGACACACACACACACACACACACCCACGCACAGACATGCCCACTGTATGTGTTTACAGTCAAAGTAAACTACAGCACAACAATCAGACAAAAGTGTTCTCTTCACTGCAGGTTTGACATCTGTAATGAAAACAACATTTAGGGAGCTTCCTTGCTTTGCACAGTGTCCCTGTCTGTTTGTGATTTAATCACAGACTGTGGTGGAAGAAGTTGACTGATCCAGTACTGTGGCAACTTAAGTCTCCATCACAACAGCCTAAACATTTGCTTAAAGGTGTATTAACCTGTGACTAATTTTTTTCAAGTTCAAGATGGTTCATAGAAGCAAGCTGAGGCTCTAACTGTGGTCAATAAGGTTGCTGAAAGCACTGAAGCTTTGAACCCGTTGAATGCTCTATCCGAGATTAACATGTGACTCCCATGTTGTCTTTTCACAATGAAAGTGTTCGCTTTTAATTTAAGTTGAGCACTTTTATTTCAAAAGCTAAACCAGGAGTTATTTTGTGTCAGCCTACCACAACTCAGGAAATGAACTTACGAATTTGAACCACATATTCTATCACGAAAACGCATAGACATGCTTCTGTGATTCTGGGCACAAACATGAATCAGTTATGCCGTCATAGTAGGGCTGGGTATATCCTGCAACCTCACTATAAGGTAGGAATCCTGATACAGAGCCTGTGATATATGTTTTGCAGTGCTAATAAGTTGTTGACGTTGACTACATCATTTACAGAACTACCATCATTTTTTTTTTTCATTGTAGACACAAAAACAACAAGGACGATGCTTAAAGGATCCCACGACTTACCCCCAAATTTCACATAGAGCGAATGTGCCGCGAACCGCCAGCGAATCATACTGCGGGGCACTTTGCTCCCTCTCTAGTCTATCAGAGCATTTAACAGCTGGCACTCCAGTCCGGCAGCAGCGCCTGCCTAAAGCGCCAATGCGCTCTGTGTTGCTCGAGACATGCCGCAGGTCAGTTTTTCAGTGGACTGCTGCAAAACCTTGTAAATTTCCAGTCGGTCAGAAAGCACCAGGAAAGGAAGTCAAACGTGTGGAGTATCCGGTACTTTCAAAATGAAACACAATGCAAGGACTCCCAAACGTAAATTTCCTCAATAGGTTGTCATTACTACACAACCAGAGGCATGAACGTCAGGTCAGCAGTCGGTCAGAGGGTCCCAAAGGCAATACGACGTCATGGACAAAGAAAAGTTAATCATAGAGGTGGAGAAATGTAAGATTATATATGATAGATTATATTATATATGGTTGTTAATTGCAATTTGAAGCAGAAGCCTTTTTAGTAATTTGAGATTGTATTTGTGCAATTTAATGATAACTCTCCCTCTTTTGCATGATATACATTGAATATGACTGAAGACAACAAAGTTTCACTACTTTTTAACTGCAATAAATACATCAGTGGAGATTCTGTCATTTAAGTAGAACTATATTTTCAGGGGTGACAAAATTTTTGGGAATCTCAATATGGAAATATTGACAGTATGGAAGATTTTGCATATAAAATTGTAAAAATCAATTTATTATGAAAAACTTGATGGGTTTGGAGAACACAAATCTCCTAAGACATTTTGTAGCCAGGTTATTAGTGAAAATGTCAAAAATTGACCAATCTCATTATACAGAAATCCCTGAAAAAAAATCTGGACCCGTGTCTGGATTTGAATTACTGCCAAAATCTATTTACCTCTTCTTTGTGCCATGACCAGCATTTCCAGAAAATTTTACTAATATCCTTTGATAGCTTTTTTGTGATATCTTTCTCAAAGACAGAAAGACAGACAGACAAATGCTAACAAAAACATAGAGTCCTTGGTGGAGGTGACAAAAGTGCCTGATACTGGGCGTCAGGACCCTCTGTTTTTGTTTCTGTAGTTTAAAACATATGTCTGTATCATTTGATTGAATCACAGAATAATCCTGATGATGAGAAATTTTTGGTATTGTGAAATCCATATGTCATTTATTTGAAGAAAAATATGAATAACATTTTCTTCTATTGTCATTTATAATAAACTGTACTCACTGGTCCACATTGCCAAGCTCTGGTACAGATACACAATTATTTCATGATATAAAATGCAAAAACTAGGGCTCGGATTGCTTATAATATGTAAAAATAAAATACTTGTACTACCTGCAACTTTCTATATATCTCATTTTCACATTTAACTGATTTTTCATGCTTTTTTTGGCAGAATTATATTTGCAACTCAGGCTGTATTTTTGCTTTTAATGTCTTTAATATGATATTTAATAGGAATTATCCACTGATGGCTTAAACAAAGATTTAAACATTTTTGGTTAGAAATTAGAGTTATTTATTATATATGTTTTTTTACTTTTCAAAGTGCAGAATTAAACAGTTTAGAAAGTGTATTAATTAAATTTTATTAAAATACACAGAAGGATATGATAGTGACAGATTACATTAGTTGTGTTTTACATCTTTTTGAAAAATATGGAGATAGTAATTTGCATGTGATAAGATAGCACAGTTCATCTCTTTTTTTATATCTCGCACATCAAGCTAGAGCGGTCAAATTGCACAGATGGCTGTAGTGTGTTTGAAACAGAAGCTAAAATCTCACTTACTTTATGAGGAGATGACCAGGCTTATTCATGTGTTAGATCAGAGTGTGAACTCAGTGCAACTATGTTCTCTATTTTGGTCAGCTGTGCATGAACATCCTGTAAAACTTGTTCTGGCTTTGTGGCAGCCAGGCTTTATTTAGGGGTGAAGGATAGAGTGAATACAATCCATGAAATGGTGGCTTGTTTGAGGAATCATCCAATGGGCAGTCAAGGAGGTATTAGGTACACAGGTAAGGTGGTCACAAATATCACTTAAAGCTGAACCCATTATGTCCCAGTGTCTGCCCAGCGCCAGTCAGTCTTCAGTGAACTTTAGATTATTTAAGAATCACATGACTTGCATGGTTTATTTTCCTATCTGTCTATTTGTATGTTAGGAAACTAGCCAATAAACAGTCTATTAAAGCTGTAATCACCACTGTCACCTGCCAGAGTAACTTAAAGACTGCTTTGTTGAAAGCCCATGTGGGTGAGACGGCTTCATGTTTTTATTGTACCGGCAACATCTGGGTTCACAGTTGTGAGGTTAAAAGAGAAGGCTGCTGCTTTAGGTCAGAGCCTAAAAATAGGACAGTCTTCAGAAGTTGTGCCACAGGCAGCCAGGAAACGCTTTGATTTCTCTTCCCCCTTTTTTGATTTTATAAGAATATTCAATAAAGCCTCTGGATCTGGCAAACAGGTGGCAGAGCTTAGGTTCCCTCACAGTGCTAAAGCAAACTTCCCCTACATATTTTAGCATCACAAAGCGCTGTTACAAATGCAAAATAGTGGTCTTCTTGTAGTCTGTATAGAAAACTATGCATTTTTATTGTATCCTCTGATTATGTGAGAAAATAATCAGAGTAAGTCCAATTTTGTTCTAGAAAGATGAAATACAAATCACCTCGTTTTTCTTATTCAAGAAGACAGCTCAGTAAGGAGCAGTCTAGATGAAATAAATCAGAGTTTATGCTCTCCAGTGTGTTTTAATGTGTGTGTTTGAGAGCAAAGTGATGCACATTGTGCCTTGTCTAAGTAACCTGAAGCCAGGCTTAAGGGCCCACCTGTCTCTAGTTGTGGACAGACGAGGCCTGGCTGCCAGGCGCTCCATTCATCCCGACTGCTAATACTAATACTAATGCTAACATTAGTGCTAACATTAGCTACTGTTCTTGTTTCACCCTGTCAGCCTCATGCCATTCCCCTGGCATGAGCCAAAAGGGAGATAGATAGCCTACTTACGCTGATGGCCTTGCTCTACACGTATTATATTAGGCCTGGTCATAAATAAAATAGAATATGTATTTAATGACACATTTTTAATGGTTCTCACATTCTTATGGTATATATAAAATGCCCATGGGAAATCATTCTGTTTTCAACCCCTCCCCTAACTATTTAGAAGCTATGGGCAGCCATATTACATTGCCAAGAGACCATGTTAAGCTTCAAGACTTGAACATCTGCCAAAAGAAAAAAGAAAAAAACTTAAGGAAGTGCAAGAACTGCAATGGAGGGGATATTTTCTACAAATAACTCAAACAAATATCTGGAACATCTTGAACTTATCCTTGCCTTTTTGTGGTAAATATACCAAGCTCACAATACAAAAGGTACATTAGCCAATGCTTACTGAACTTATGGAAGATATCTTCTGCAAGCCTCTATGGGGAAGCAGGTTTAACTGCAAACACAACATATTGCCTCCTCTGAAAGGTGATCATTTCATATTTTTTTGGCAAACAAACTCCCTTTTACACCTATGGCAAATAATGAGAAAAATTAGTTTCAATTTGGGGTTTTGTTTTTGCTCATGTTCAATGAAAAATGGTATTTGCTCTTGCTGAGCTCAGTTTTTAGTTGGATTCAGCACTTGACAGAAGTACTCTAGTCCTTTGATAGGCCAAATTGTCCATGCCTGTCATATTGTAAACTGTATCTCTCAGCTTTTAGGTTCTGAAAGGTAGGACAGAAAAAAACTTTTCCATTCAACAGAGTTGTAGACTGTACTAAATGTTTATGAGTTATTTATTTATTTATTTAACAAATTGTATATTAACATTATTGTTACATATTAGGTTTTTAGAGTCTGATGGTCAGTCCAGGGCTGTCGGTGTAATTTCAGTTCTGCGTTTACTGTACAAAACAACAATGACATTCCTTTCTCAAACATGCACAATACTTAATCCACAGATATGTGAGCTTTTACAGCGCAAAATACAGCCAAATATGGAGTTACAATGAAAGTATTACATAATATTAATGTAAAACTGCTTGGCACTAAATAGTGTGCCTCTACCTTTTTGACCAAGGTTTTCAGACCAGGTGTGTAATGGTTGAGTCTCCCTGCTCCCACAGCTCTGTGTTTCTATAGATTTTTACCTCAATAAAGAGTTTCAATAGAATGTCTGTAAAAAGAAAAAAAAGGAGAATAGGTCTCCAAATAAGGGACCTGCTTCATTGAAAAACTGACCTAACAAAAATAATGAAAGGGGTATGTATAAATAAGGGGAGTTTTGGCACAAATGGGAAGAATAATTTGACTGTGTCTCCCATGTTAGTGACATATGCCATGGATGTGGACATACTTTTCTGCTGAAACAAGGTAAATATGGTTCTTTGTTTTCCACTTTTTATTTATTTTGATACAGCTGCAGCCTGTAGTAAATGTAGACAAGCCTCCTATTTATGAGATTTTCAGCATGTAAAACTCCACTGAGATATGCAGGCCATGCCATTACTTGAGCACTTTGACCAGACAATAAATCATCTAATAAATCTAATAAATAAATCTAGTAAATCATCATCATCTAGTGTAAAACTGCTGTAAAACTTATTTTCTATTTCAAAAGGAGTTTCTTACCTTTTCCTTTTTTTCATCTTTTTTTATAAAGCAAGAACAAAAATTATCTGCTGCATGTTGTATTATAGTTTGAAAACAATGAAGACCGTAGAAAAGGATGACATGGCATTTAGGGTGTGCTCCAGATATGAAGGCTTTGGTTCCCAGAGATGTAGTATGTATGACCTGTGGCACCTTTCATGCATGTCATTTGACTTTCTTCACTATCCATTCTATAAAAAGAAACAAAGCCCAAAATGAGTCTTGGAAAAACAAAAGATAAGCATATGAGGACATGTTGAGAACAATGTGTACATTGTTCTCAACATGTCCTCATATGCTTAGGTGGAACAATCTTTTTCCTCTCTTTCTCAAATGATGGATGGATCTTTACTTTGTAGCTTGAAAACAATGCATGTAACTGCCTAATAGTGATACAATTAACATGGGTGCATGCAGCAAGACCCCCAATCTGATCCATGTATTTGGCCCAGATATTTGCCTACGTAGCTCCGCCCTTGCAATTAAACCATTAATCTGTCAGTCTGACTTGAAGGCATTCAACTCAGAACAAAAGCATTTAGACTAACACGTTAACATAGGTTTTGAATGTTCACTTTTAGTCAAACTTACTCAATAAGTTGAATAATTTTATGTAGCATTGTGGAAATGTAATAATTTTCCCTGTGACGTTTGATTCATCTAATGCCAATCGTGCAACCTTTACAAAATCAGTATGTGCTCAATATGGTTGATGCTTGAGCCTCAGGTTAATACATAATTTCTATGAGTTGTCTTTGTAACTTTGATAACAATCCCACATTATAAAGCCAAAGGAATGAGCTCTGCTGAAAATGTGTGAAAAGATAATAACAAGTGCAGCTACAGCCAACTAATTAAGTTTTAAAGCAGGTGTGACCTTATGAATGAATAAAAGACAAACAAACAAACAAACAACTCACAGATCTTCCTCGTATATATATAATAAATTGAACTTAAATGAGGTTTTAAACTAAAGCTCTCATCTGTTTGTAGGGGGAATTTGCCAAATTAAGTGTTCAGGGCAACAACATGTGCTTTAATTTGCCTGGAAAATGGGTTGCGTGGTGAGATCTATGGTTATGTCTTTGAGTGTTAACTTTAGCTTGTTCTGTTTTTTTCTGGTGTAATTACAGCGTGTTTTCTTTTGGCAACATGCATCCTGGAATTAGCAAATGAATGTTTTAACCCGGGTGAACTTCCACACTGCGTTTCATGCACTCCCCTCCCCATTACATTGTATGGATCTGGAAATGAACACAGCCGCTAATGACCTTTAGCATTGCTGGCAGGTTTTAAGTGTGATCAGTGAGTATATGTTTAAGCGTGTTGTCCTGCGCCTCAGGAGATTACAGTAACGATACCAATTAGCCCAATCTCATTAGCAAGTGAAACTCCACCGAGTCACACAAATTAAGGACCCTCTCTAATCTGACAGTCCTAGAAATGGTCCTGTGCCCTGTGTGTGTGTGTGTGTGTGTGTGTGTGTGTATGATAGAGAATGTAAGAGACAAAGAGTGTGGTCTTCTTTTTGTTAACTGTGGGCTTATGTATGACCTATTAACTCTGAACGTGTGTATATGTTGGGCTGTGTGTGCATGCAAGTGTGTAAAGCTATAAGCTTAATTACCAGTCAAGGATCAGACATAGCTCCTATATGTACACACTCCCTGCTTTCACACAAACATAGTGGGGCACACATGCACATGGCAAAGCATCTTCTAATGTTCATGTGTTTGTTTGGGCACTTCATCGCCTGGTGATTTATTTATGAACTCTTGGAAGACTGCTACTGCTCTCAATCTCAGGTTAAAGAGTGTCATGTTTTCCTCTCACTCGCTGATACACCCATATCTTTGTGTTGAATTTTTCTGAGTTTAAAGCTGGAATAGGTTTGAGCATTTTTTTTCCTAAAACCAAAAAAGGAAATGTGTGCCAGTCTTTCAAGTCTGCATGATATATTTTTTTTTTCCAATATTTAAAATGCCAATGACTTTTAGATGAAAGGCTCTGGATACGTGTCCTCCATTTCATCGTAAAGAACACACGGTTTCTCAGATATGAAAACTGACCTTTTACTCTATTATGACAGTCTATCTGTATCTGAAACAGGGCCAGCTGTGGAGTACGAAAATATTACACTCAAGTAAAATAAAAGTTACTTTGAGTCAGTTTGACTTAATTAAAAGTAATAGTAGCTCCACTCACTATGACTCAAGTAAAAGTAAAAAATACTTAAAGTGTACTCAGAGTTCTGAGTATTTTATGAGTATAGTATTTTATTTATTAACGCTTTTCTGTGCATTCCTTGTTTTCTTTATATATAACAATACACTATATAATACGATTTGACTAAAAATATTAAATAACCCTGCTTATCAGTTTGCTCTTATATTAATAAATATAGAATATGTCAGTCAAAATGTACTTGTTAATTGTGTTCGATATGTTTTTTCAAAAGCAAACTGTATTTGAACATACAGAAATATGTGAACCTAAAACCTATTCACACTTAATTTTCCTGAATTTAACTGGGTGAGGTGCATGTGTGAACCCAGGTATTTTCCAGAAAATTCAGAGTTACATGTGTGAAAAGGGTTTCAGATACACCCCTCACCCTGATAAATGCTTTATCATTTAATCTTGATCATAACTGAATTTTGTATGCAAAAATATTTGATAAATTAGCTGTTCCAAAATGCAACTGATCCTTGTAGACCTCCTGTATGTGATTATCTCAGTACTGAGAATCTGTCCAGTGATGTTTTAGGTTTGTATAATAATTTTGTATTAAATACTGTGATAATAGCTTGCCATTAGTACCAAAGTCAAAACTTTGGTATTTGAACAATACAAGATATGTTTTAAACTCCTACGTATAAAGGAAGTGAAAGAAATTTAAAACCTGCAAGAGTACAAGAGAACTAAAACACTATAGAATCACAGTAACATTAGCATATACTTGGTTACATGACAATCACAATTTGATTCAGGTCATTAATGATAGATAGGTTTTTTTGTTTTTTTCTTCTTTTGGAATTCGGCGATGAAAAACTAGAAGTTATTTTGTTGAAATGTATTAGCATTATTAGTGTTTGGAAGACAAAGTAAAACAAGCTTCAGCTGCATCACTGATAGCTACAGACAGTACTTTAATAGCTGCCTTTCAGACAGTGGACTGTATGGGGCCTCAAATGAAAGTCCTCAAAATTGTGACATAACTTTTGGAGAAGGTTTTTTTTTTTTTTCTTTAATTGATGCTTTTTCTCCCAGCTAAAGGAATACTTTAGAGCATGGTCACTGGAGACAATCGTGAGAAAGTGCTTGAAGTTAGGCATACACATAAAAACACATTCTTTGTGCACATAAGTAAAAAAAAAAAAAAAAATCAAAAATGACACCTCTATTAACCCATCCTCTCTCTCTCTCTATGTCTCTCCGTCTCTCTGTCTCTCTCTCTCTCTCTCTCTCTCTCCAGGCCCCCCACATCTGATTAGTGTCTATTAAAGATCAGAGCGGTGAGGAGGAAGTGCCCTGCTGATCTGGGTGCCGAGTGCAGTGTTATCTTTGGAGGAGTTTGGCCGCCCCGCTGACACACCACAGAACCTTATTACTGTGTTACTGAGTATATCAGAGCACCACCAGCACAGGTTGGATTTCAAACCTTAGCAACAGGAGAAAATATACTTTTAAAGGAAAGACGCATTTACTTGAACTATGGATAATTAAATTGGGAATAACCCCGGTAATTCCTGCTGCGATAAGTAATCTGATTAGTTTAATAACACAGTGTGGAGAAATATAAGGGGAATTTGCTGAAGTATCTACAGCGGAGGTGCATTTTTGAATAAAGAATGTTGAATCCTTTTATTTTTTCATGACAGATTTATGGTAGGGATGTATGGATTGTACTAATATCTCATATGTCAATATTGCCAGACTTAAATATCAATGGCAATACCAAAGTACTATGTTTTGCTGATAGTGACTCTATATACTTGATGCTTCACACTGTAGGATGAAGCAGTATGGTATATTTGTCAATTCTAACTCATTACAGTGGATTTGTACTTTCTATGCAATATGTGAGGCAAATATGCAAATCATACATATACTGCAGGTATTTTACATCAGCCAGTACAGAAAATTGAACCTTGAAAGCAATTATCTGCCAATATTGACATTATGCAGATATCCCATATCAACTAGTTGATAATTGGTAACTGAAAACAATATTGACATTGGTGTGGTTCAGACCTGCTCTTATTGTAATAGGCAAATAAAAAATAGAACTGGGTGTTATGCATATAATTAAAGAGAGAGAGATGGATAGAATGTAAAGGTGTAATAGTACTGAAGCTTTAATGGCTCTTAAATATTGGAATAAACATCCATTGGTATGAAAACAAGCTACCTCACTGTCCCCCTTTCAACCCTGTGAAACACTGATTGAATTGGGCTAGCTTTTGACAAATGGGTTTGTCTAATAGTTGCTCACTCTTGCTAAAAACATTATTTTCATTAGCTGTCAGTGGACATGTTTAATTCTGGTTCACTCCTACATATTTTGAAGCATCATCTCATTGTCTATCTTTGTTTATTTGCTGGTAAAGAACTTTGACAACTTTTTTTAAGGTACTATAAAAGAAAAGTTTATTATTTAAATGATTTCCCCCTGTGTTTAATAGCTTGTTACCATTTGGCTGGTTCATGGTGTTTTCAATTATTTTTGCCTTCAGTCCTTGCTCCAAAAAAGTAAAAATACTATATATGTTTTATTTATATCAGCAGTCCTAAACCTTCTTTTGTAGGGTGGGGGCAAAGAAATGCATGTTGTGCATAATTCAGATCACCATTATGCAGGATCAGAGTAAGCCACTGGCTTGTTGCTAAATAAACGCAAAGAGACATTCACAGGGAACTCACTTATTTCATCAGCTGCTAAACATTGAAATTCAGGAACAGTCCGCTGCAAGTCACCTGTTGACAAGGTAACTTATTAAACCACAAGTCATCTAAAAACAGTGTTCACACAGTGCTAAATTTCATCAGTCATCTGAACTGACCTGATGTTTCTATTGAGTACTGATAGCTATTTTATTTGTTCAGAGAGCTGAACTGCTGTCCTCTAAATTAGGAAGATGAGCACTTTTGTGTCCCACAACTGCCTTTAATGTCACACATCACACAGTCAAAAATATTTACAGCTAAATTCAGAGTACAGGTGGATGAGTATGTGAGCACAAGATTTAAGAGTTAATCTGAGGTGTTACTTTGTGACTGCAGTGACAAGAACAGGGAGTCTGTGTGATGTCTACACAAATGGAAATGTAAGGATCAAGTCAGTCTTTCGAAGTAAAATACCCTCCTGTCTCTTTTATTCAAGGTAGTGTAGTGAAATTAGATTTCCATCTTTATGGCCCAGCACTAGTCTGCTGCTCGGTGTTTTAGAACCTCTATTTTTTATGATACTCAGTGTATGAAAACATTGGCTGTGCTTTTGCAGTTTACACAAATCAAAGTTCTCATGAGTAACAGCTGGAACTTAAGAAAATCAATACAAACAAAAAAAAAAACATTTGCACATAGTTTGTAAATATCAGCCACCAGGAGCCTCTCAACTAAAACAGGAATGAGAGACGACAGGTAGGCAGGCCAAATACTGTCGAAAGGCAGAGAGTGACCTGCCATCACCCTTGTCAGCCATCAAGGCTATCTTTTGTCAAAGATGGACGATTCAATTTGACAAGAACTACGCCTCTTTAAGTTAATCAGCTGAATGACAAAGTGGTGTTACTGTTATGTAAATCAATTTCATATGGAAATGAGAAAACTTGTTAGAAGTGGACTTTATGGTTCACGCTATGTGGTATTCACAAAGCATTCTGGGATTTCTTGCGACATGACATGACATCCAGTGTTTTTAAAACAGTGATAAACAGGTTGTGTCTGTCATGATAGCTCAGTCAGTATAGTCACCACAACAAAACAACAGTCCTATTACAATTATAGAATTTTTGAATTTCTTCTGATTTGGAAACTTTGGGATCTACTTAAGGGAATGTAAAAGTTTAACTAAAAATCTAGACGCAACACAGACTGGGTCATTTTTGAGATTAATGTAGAAAATTAGTTTCATATTCTGAAAACTGCACATTTACATTTCACCTAAAAAATTTGCCACAGTGCAGATATACAAGCCTATTTTTGTCAAATGCTGGCTGTATTTGGCCTGGTAGGTACAGACTTTCACAATATGGTGTGCAATAATGACAATTATGATATTCTACTGCATTGCTAGTGATAACAAAGCTGAATTGATTACATCAGATACACACCAACTGTATTCTTTGTGTTTTAGTGTACACAACACAGTTGCACCTCATTTTTTATGAGTAATGAGTTATGATCAGTGACACAGAGATGCCAATCTCATATATGTATTTAATTTTCTTTCAAATTGTAAGGATGATAAGTGTTTATTATATCATGTTTTCACTTTATTTAATTTTCCTGACATCAAGCTGTTGTTGTAGAAAGTGTCATAATTTACCCTCTAAGAAAGCTTACAGCACTCCAGTAAGTCCCACTAATGCCAGTTAACCCTGTGTTTCCCTTTCTCTCATGCCTGGTCTCATTAGGTCAGGATTAACAGGGGATTACTGTGGCCATGGGCTACTTGCTCTTTAACACTAATATCTCCAAGAGATGCTCTATAATTTCATTTTGAACGCCTCAAATGACTTGAAACAGGCGGGGGTATCTGGGCCTTGGCAGCTAATCAAAGAAAATAACTCGGGGATGGCTTTGATAGGGGAGCACTTTCCACTTGCGCCTTCGTAGAAGCTGTGTTTATTTATCATCCTCGGAGGCAGGAAATTAAAGCTGGCGTGTTTAGTGTAATTGGTCATTTTGCGTTTTTCACATATCATCAGGCCTCCACAGATTAGCACTACCTGTTATTGCAGAAAATAATTTCTTTGAGCCAAATGACTTGAGGGATAAAGGGTATTATTTTGACTTTGTATTCAGTTTCATTTCCCTTTTTTGTCTCTCTCTTGCTTTATTTACAGTTTGGTTTTTCAGGCTGGAGGAAGAGGATGAGTGAACACCGGGGTTTAGAAGGTGTGTATGAAAGTGTGTGTGTGTCAAGACACTTCAAACTGAATCAACCAGCACATGGGCCACTCGCTTCAAGGGCCTGTGACAATCATAGCATAAAATCCAAGAATCTTATAACACACACACGCACCCACATACACACACAGATATGCACACAGTCTGTCAGGCAGGCTCAATAGAGAACCTTTTGAGTCGTTGTAGGTGAAGTTGCTGCAGCATCTGTTGCTGTTTGTGCTGTTGTTTTGGGTGAGATCTGTACCCAAAAAGAACTGAGCAACCTCCACAAAATGTCTCTGATTGATCACTGTATTCTGCCATCATATTTTGTCACCTTATTCACTCGGAAGAAATCAAAACACTTTGCTTTCAAAAATCTAAAATATGGAGAACGGTGTCACGGAGTAAATTGGCATCTTTTTGGTTTGTTTGTGTGCCTTGTAACTCTACCTAACAGCCACCAGGCCACAAGACAACTGAGGAGTGATTTCAGTAACACATCTGAAGTCAAGCAGCAATATAACACCGCCTGCCAAAATGACACTCAAGTGAGCTGTAATGACTACATTGTTTTTACCGCTTCTCTCTCCACCCGTCTTCTAAGCAGCAGGCAAACGCACCACCATAAGCTAGCGGCACACCGCAGTCTGTGTGCTCTGAGAACTTAAGGAGTTTTGAAAGTTAAAAGAGGGCTTTTCTTCTCCCTGATACTGTTGTGATGTTTCCCTGGCTGTCTTTTGTGTTGGAGTGCACTAGACGATGCTATTATGTTCCAGGTAAAGTAATATGACTGTGACAGGCTTCAGTATCCATTTGAAAAGCACATTTGGAAGACAGCCTCGTGTAGTGCAACGCCTCCCTTTAAGAAATGCACTTTTCCCTTATGCACACTTTCAAGAATCTTGTTAAACACAAAAGGAGCAGCACCTGCTTCTGTGGGACGAAGTAGGGGGGGAAAAAAGAGAGAGGAGAAAATAACTTTCAAAAAAATATATTATGATTGTGCTCGCCAGGTATATGAATGTCGAGTTGAATTTGGTGCAAAGCCTGAGACAGTGCAGTAAAAGAGCTGAAAGGCTGACCTTGAAAAGTCTGCCGTCAGAATCGCATTAGTAGACCTGCTTCTCGCCTGTCAAGGTACGGTAGAATCACGACATTGTTTATTCACTTTGATTTGTCAGGGATGCATGCAAGAGTATTGACAAAAGATCTCTCCTTGCAGCACCTCCTTCCTGTATCCCCTCTGTGTATCCATAGCCGCGCTGGGTGCCATGTGTCCCACATTTGTGCCCGTGCGAGGCCCTTCGCTGCTGCCCCCCCTCCCCTAATTATGTACCTCTGCTAGTGGCACTTAGGGAAACATTGATGAAATGTTTTATTTTAAGGGTCAGTGCTGCCCATTAGAATTAGCGCCGACATGGGCTAAGGCGTTTGTCATGCGTGTCACACATCGCTCTGTCTTCAAGCCCCCCCCCCCCCCCATGTGCACTCCATCTGGGGGGGAGTTGGCAGGCGGCAGTGGTGCTGGTGGTGATGATGGTGGCAGTGAAGGGGCTGATGGGGGGTGCTGTCCATACGGGGGCTGTGGTCCTCTCAGTGTGGCACATCAAACTCTATAAAGGGAATCATTTATGTGCCACTCCCTATTACTGAACAGCATGGAGACAGCTAATGAGGGCCAAGGCAAAAGGAATATATCCACCACTTTGCTGTTAGACAGACACTGGCAGGAAAAGAAAAACCAGGAGTCTTCAGGGAATCATTGTTTTCAGGGGAAAAAAGGGAAGAACAAAAGGAGTCTATGTGTGTGTGTGTGCATGCATGTGTGTGTTTTTCTCACACCCGCTTCATCTATCAGTTTATTTATTTAATTCCTCACCCGCTAGCATTGTACTTAAGCTATGGTAACAGCTTGAGGTGAAGATTCTGCAAAACACACATCGTTTTGCACATTCTGTGTGTACTTGTGTGTTTTTCTACTTTTTTTCCACTCACTGGTGAATTTATGATTTACAGTGATGATGGGAATAAGTGTGTGTGAGTTAATGTGTAAATAAATGTAAGCCATGGATGTGGGTGCTAATGGACGCCTAGGTATGGCCATGTGTGTTTGCAGGGTGTGTGTGCACATGTGTATACGTGCACATGTACGTGAACTCACACATGCACAAAAATGGTCTAGTGGTGCTGATAAAAAGGTAGCTGTGACATTTCCAATTTGCCATGCACCAGCCCACTCCATTTTCTTCCCTGCTGCCTCTTACATGGTAGAGTAAGCCTCTAGGATTGACAATAATTACAGCCTGCATAAAATGAAGAGGGTAATATGAACACAGCTTTGCCATAATTGCCTTTTCATTATTTGCTAACAGTGAGCTATTCAGTCATAAGAAAGAGATTGCATAGTAATTGGTTGACAATGGGAGGCTGAGGCTCTGTTCAGAGGCTGTGGTAATTTTTGTGTTGCTGTGAAGGTTTTTTGAGGGGCTTTTTTTATTTAAAATCTGAAGCATTAAACTGTAATTTAAAACTACAATTTCCAGCATGAATGAAAATCTGGGTATTAACATGAGCTCCTATTTAGAGTGGAACATCCTATTAGCAGTATTAGCACTATTTGGTAACTTTCCATATGGGCCGCCTCTCAGCCCAAATGGGATTTGAGACAGCTTTGTTTCTCTCTCAGTCAGTCTCACACATCAACAACACAGGCTTGTTTACACTGCTGGAAATTTCCTGTGTAATGTGTGAGTATATACAAGTGTGTTTGTGGTAATTGAGGGTTAGGGAAAAGTTTGACAGGCCGTGGCGCACAAACACACAGGACGCAAGTGCTTGCTCCTCACAGAAACACACACCATACACACATCAAAATGCAACTCAGTTGTATTTAACTAATAGATTATGGGCAGCAACGCTGTATAAGAGATGCATAAAGTGTTTGTTAGCAGACATAACAAAGAAAAATTCATTTTTCAAAGCAACCCTTCTCATGTTGGATGACAAATGCTTTCCTTCTGTGCAAAAAGAGACCCAATGTTCTTTTGGCCAAACAGGATTTTGAGGTTATGCCTCGTTCTCTGGAGATGCTATGACAATATGATGTCAAGGACGAGCATAGTTTGTTTGTGAATGTCTCTAGAGAGAGAACAAAATTCTTATAATCATGTATAAACTTAAAAAGAATTCCTATTACAAGTCAGAAAAGAATGAGGATATCATATGTTTGCTGTCTCCAAAAACTATATTATGGTATGTGCATACATGCACATCTAAAAAGCTCTTCAAGTAAAATATATGATTGTTTTTGTTTGACTTACCATCTAATTGTGATAGCTTAATCTTAAAATTTTTTCAACAGTTATCTGGTAGAAATGCCAGAATATCATAATTATCTCTCTCTCTCTCTCTCTCTCTTTCTCTAATAAACATATCAATATAATTATCATAGAGGAAATGCACTGACTTTGTGCGCCAGACTGGCAGTTCCACCAGCTGAGTGGCAGTGAGCAATGTCATATGATTAATACTTAAAAATAAAAACTGTTAAATACTAAAATTCAACTGTAAATCGCTGTGTTTTAAGTCATTTTCAGGAGGATTAAACACTTTTGATGATGTTCATTGTGGAAAATTTAGATTCTAGTCTAATTTATGTTTAAAAGTGTGTAAATACACTTTTGGAGCCATACAGTTGTGTTAATGATGCAGCATTAATTTGCCATAGGACGAGCTCTGTGGTAACTATGACCGGTATTTGTATGATTTTGTGTGTACTCAAATGAGATTGATGTACCCAGACTTTCTCTAAGCAACAGGATTTTTTAATATATAAATGTGCAGAAATTCGGTTAATAATTGGCCCAATGGAAGTCTATTTGATTTAATCATTTTGTGGATTTTTGTTTTAATGTTTAGACTTGACTTTCTTTATCCTTTATTGTGAAACCAGCTGTTGTAATTGGATTTCTTTGGGTTTTATGAAGGCTCCGAGCATGAAAACATGACCTGTTGTCCTCAGCGCGTCATTTTTCAAAATATTGATGTTTAATTGTATGAATTGCTTGCCGAAAGTTAATGTCCTGATTTTTCTTTAGAGAAAAATTAAAAGAAAGAGGAAGGAAAAGAATATCCATATCCATCACTATTTAATTCATTGTATTTAGTGACATATTTTGTGTCAGTATTTAACCTTGCCAAATCCACACTGAAGACAAATATGCATGATACATTTTACTCAAAGAACTGTGAAAAATGTTCACAGCAAAGGATTCTGCAGGAGGAGAGAGACAGTGAGAGACCGAGACTGTTTGGTTTTGGATCTAAAAGACTGGAATTCCTGTGAAATGGTCGTTTGTGGTCGAGCCAGGTCGAGGCAGCCCTTTCTTTATTTGGAACAAGGCTGGCTGGCACGAGACAACTCAGCAGCCCCTCTCCCTCTCCTCTTTATAGACATCTCCTCCCCACTCAGACCTTATTCTTCACTGTAGCTAACAAACCCCTCCAGTCAATCAATATTTATCTTATATAGTGCGCCGCTCCTCAGTAGCCATAATCGTTTAGCTCAAGTGCTTGCATGAGTGAGAAATAAATTACATTTACAGTGCTATCATTGAGGGCCTGATGTTTCCTAGGCATTAGCGGATATTTAGAGATGGCCGAACGTGGTAGGACATTAAAGAACAAGGCTGAAGGAGATTGATTAGATGAGCAAACAACAGGCCAAGCAGATGTAGAGTGTAAGTGGAGGTTAATATGATTGCTCAACTGAAGAATTATCCATCTAAGTCACTTAAGCTAATATTGACTCTCAAGTTTGGAGTTTAGTTAAAAATAAGTGGTGTAATTCACTCAGGGTGGCACCAGCCCAATTCCCCTCGTAGAATTGTTTTAAAATGTATTTAGGTTTTTATAAAGCATTTTATTCTGGTGTAATATGCTGCCTAATTTAAAAAGGAAGAAAAAAGTATGAATGTCTAACCTGGTAATACTTTCTTATAAGTCGTGCTTCTCACCATTAACATTTGCATAATACAAACTAATTAATGGCAAACTGACAGCTTATTGGACATTATTAAAAGCAGGTTATTATCTTAATCAGCATCTACTACATCACCATATTCTGTAGAAAAAGCCATTAACTTATGTTTTTCCTTGATAGCTTCCTAGTTAATGCTTTTTGATGATGAGAATTTGCTATTCATAGATCCATCCCTCCGTCCATTATCTATACCATTTGGTTCTTTTAGGTGTTAGGGTCTGGAGCCTGTTCCAGCTGACACTGGGTGGGACTCGATACACCCTGGACCGGTTGCCAACATATAGACAGACAACCATTTATACACATATTTAAACCTACAGGCAATTTAGAGTCACCAGGTGGTCAAAAAAGCATGTTCTTGGTCTGAAACCAGAGTGCCTAGAAAAAAAAAAGACTACACATGCACAAGAAAATAGGCAAACTCCAAACAGAAAAGCCCCTAATGACTCAGGGAGTCAAACCAACAATCTACCTGCTGCACCACTATGCAGACCTGTTGTACTTGAATTATGACCTTAATTTGCCTCATTCATTTTGACCCTCATATGGTAGCAGAACCAACAAAATAACTGTCCTCCCTCCCTATCAATAAACTATCAATCAAAATGGTGTACTCTCATGACAAAAATCACAAACTACTAGTTTCCGTAATGCCTACAATACTCCTAAATATATTCCATAATGTAAAGTGAGGACTTGCACAAAACTAATTGTATGTTATTTTTCCTCTCACTGTCTATTATTTGTTTACAAATCTGAAGTTGCCCACTCTTTACTTTGATTACATTAAATATAGCACACAACCAAAACATTCAGTGGGACACGTCTTTAAAAAAAAGTTGGTGAACAGATTTGATTTCAATTGTGAAAAGTCAGCACAATATGCAATGGACCACTTTAGACATTTTCAAACACAAATTTATAAAATATTTATTCAACTATTTTATATTCTTTTTATTAATGTTGTTCATGAAAGTGTGCAAACAAGTTTAAAGTGGTCGAGAACAAGACCTTGCTATTTTTGAGGAGTGCCTTAAAAACTCTATTGAGTCTTAACTCAATAGAGTTATTAAGGCGCTACTACGGCGAGAAGTCTGTGATTTAATACTTTATACCACTTTATTAACTCTATTTAAAAGAGAGTGATCATTATAAAGGTGATACAATAATAACATGAACCATATTAAGCAAAACTATTTATGACTTTTTACCTATAAATTATTGGAATATAGAATAATTACTAAATAATGTCCATTAAGATGCCAGTATGTGACCACTGCTAATGCTAATGTTATGAATATTTGTGAGAATCAAGACCTAAAATGAATTTATTTTCAAATGTGGTGTGGTAAAGTTTGGATGACTTTCTAATTAGCAGCTAGTTTAAAAAAAAAATCTAAATAATTTTCAACTGAGGGAAATGTAAACATAAGATTCATAAGATCATGTTGCCAGTATTTAATCTGTCTGTAATCTCCATTTCTAGATTTTCTGGTACAGTTGACTTCTCCCTCTCTTCTTCCTGTGATCATAGCATTGGTGCCCCAGCCAGCTCGGTGCTCCATGCGTCTGAGGTGCAACTTGGTGTCATAATTATCTAACAACAGGGTTGCTGCTCTTATTAGTAATTAGCTCCCACCAAAACTGATTGGTATGGGTTCCTCCGCTCATCCCTTTTAATGTTTAAACATTTACTTTGTGCTTGAAGGATTTGTTTGTATATATCTTGTGTGTGATGAGCGCTTTTCAAGTAATTGGCTCCTAGGGGACAACACTTTCTAACAGTTAAAGAATAATTACAGCCCTATGAAATGTTAAACTGCCCCGACTGTCTTTTTGCAGGGGCTTAATTGCATGCAACAAGTAAGGCAGGCTTTTCATTTTGTTCCATCACAGGAACGGACTGAACTCTCATGGAAATACACAGAAATTTTGTCGAGTTGTAAATAGCTTCTCATATGGTAATTTTGTAGGACACCAAAGCAGTTTGAAAGGCGCAGCTCTCATCGAAAAGCAATGCTGCCAGTTTTTTTAATGTTGTGGAGAGGCAAAGCAGGGCTTGGTGTCTGTGTTTTTATGCTCTAATGGACTTTTGCACATATTCATTATAAGAGAATCCTTAAAAAGGGAAAGACAACATAAAATACCTAAAATTACTGTCTTCAGCTATCTAAGGATACATGGTTGGATGAGCCTGTTTTTTTTTAGCCATCCTCTGTTGTTCCTTTGAAAACATAAATTTCACTATACCACTTAAATGTCTGTACAATTTAGTTTTATATGTTTTTTAAAATCTGCTTTAGACGAAGAAACATATTTTTAAGTCTCTTTTATTCGAATTTTACAGCTCTGAGGCTGGTTTGTGGACATTTTCACTTGCTCTCAAGCATATTTCTAAAGTTTTATGTCTATTTTCCATCTTACAAAATTTAGATTCAGTACGATATGCTGCACATCTGCAGATGCTTTTGTTTGTTGACACATTTTCAGTAACTAAAGACAATAGTGGGAAAAAGAGGTCATTTGGACCAAGAATATCATTCTGGTATTATTGCATTGGATATTCACAATACAAGATAAATGATGTGGTTCTTCTAAGCCCCAGGGTGCAGGAGGTCAGCCCATAGGTGATATTTTCACACTTGCATAAAGTGGAGATTATTCAGATAAGCTGTCAGTTCATGGCAACAATGAATATGAATTGAGCCATATATTTTCATATATTGTGTCTTTGTGTATTCATTGCATTGCTTATATAAGTATTGCCGTACCTTAGAGCTACTATTTTGACTGTGCATTGCTGTGAGAGTCAGCACTGCTTTAATGTCAGTGCTAGAAACTTGTTAGTCGTGAATTATAATGACCAAAAATGTGTTTACTTCATATTCACAGACTTGTCTATGCTCTACGTATGCACTGCAGGTTTAAAACATTCACCAATATGTTGTCACTTTGCATGAATTCTGTCTTTCCCACACACTGCTGTCACTCCACATGCTAATGATTTAGTGTTTACTGTGTGTTTGTGTTTTCTCTTCTGTGTCCTGAAATAGTGTGTTTTATTGATTTTGATTGAGCGAGTTCCTGGCTAAATGCACCATTGATTTAAGAGGAGTGGATGGGCGTTGCGGTCTGCATGCCTCACATTCCTTCTTGAAATACAGTCCTGCTTCGGTCTTTACTGGGGAGGCCATGCAGGTCTGACTGCAGATAAACTGAGGATTTCAGTGTGGCAGGTTACAGCAGACTGACCCTACCGTATGGTCCTCATCATGCCTCATCCTCTTGCTTTTATGGGCACCCTGCTGTTCTTTTCAGAGGTTGATGAGTGTTGGATTAGGTTTGCCTTACAGGTATCCATCATCTCTCAGCTCCTAATAACCCAGTGTGACTAAAGCCATTCCCCTTTCCCTTTCCTTTCCCCAGCTGGATTGCTAGGGTAATATAACGCATTGAAGTGAATTGCACCGGGCTCAGTTTGGCAGTGCTGGCATGCATTATGCCCAGTGGGCCCTTTGTAAATAAAATGTTATTACACGCCTGGATATTTCATGCCCTGTGTGCACATAGAGCTCACTGGTGCCATACTTCCACAAGATCACACACAGATGTTAATCAGAGATTAACACACACCCAACACAGGACTCAATCAGCCTCTCAATTGCCATGCTTCCTAAAACACTGATTAAGAGAAGAGCCTACCATGCAGAACTCTGCTTTGGCTTTTTTTATTCAAGGATCTTAGATGCTGATAATTATTTTCTCAACTAGAGAATAGGCGTGTGATCTGTGAGGTATGTGTTGTGCTGATGCAGTCATGATGTTCTGGAGGCATATTTATGTTTCAGTTTCTCTTCCTAAAATAATTTAATACTTGTGTTAAAACAGACAAATTTCAAACTTATTTTAACCAAGAAAACCTCATTGAGATTAAGAGTTTGATTCAAAGATGGACTAGTGAAATATATTAAATGGTCCATCTGGTGTGCCAGATTATTTAAACACAGCAAACAATCAAATAAGGGTGAAAATGAGGAAGTTCAAGCAAATTGGGCTTCAACATGAAAAGTATATGGAATGGTTGGCCCATGCAATCAGTGATTACGAGGTTGCCCAGACAAAAATGAGAAAAAAAGAACACTTAAATTGGGGCAAGGCATTTGTAGCCTTTAAGTCCCACAGAAGATCATAAAACTGCTGGTTCATCACAATAGAGTTATATATTTATTTTCTTAGTCCTAAAAAGATGTCAGTGACCACATCAAACTGGGCACATTCAGCTGAATTTCTATTTTTTTTTTTAAGATTACCTAAAATGTCTCATAAGGTATGTCTTTGGTGAAAATCTAAATGGAGAGTCTATTGTTAGAGCATTTTTCAACTTCAGAAAAAATGTGTGACCAGTCACAGCCATTGATGCTAAATTTGCCACTTGATATGGTCTGGTCTTATAGTGTAACATCGGCATGACTCACGATGCAGATACTCTGTTTAAAAAGTAAAGTGAGAAAAAATCTGGAATGAATTGTTAGAAATGCTTGCTGACTAGCTGACAAGTAAGGCAATCACAAGCAGCAGCTTTATTGGTAAACTTTACAAAGAAGTTAAGTATGTTTCTTTAGCATGTTGTCTCTACCTCACCTATGTGTATGTGTGAGTTATTGTCAGAGGGCTACTGTATGTGATAAGAGTTGGAGGGTTGTTGGAGCTAATGGCCACATGGTTTGCAAAATACACTTTTCAATAGTTTTTATACAAAGATATGAGTACTTGACCTTTTAACAGACACTAAGCGCAAACTAAAACTGCAAGCAAGAATATCTGCTTGTAAACTCCAGTTGAAGGAACATGTCTAGCCATTTTTTGCAGCCACAATAAACATTAGAGCACAGTTCTAGAAAGCCAAAGCCACATCCACCTCTTGAGAGGGGCATGGTCAGGCAGAGGTCATGGGAATATACACCGAAACAGCCTGTTTTGACAAGGGATGAATCATTCAAAAATATTTTCAGTATGCATCTGAACCAGTGAAAACTTGGTGTAAAGGAGTGAAACAAAATTAAAATTGGAAAAAGTAATCCCAGTAAAAAAGGATAGTTTTCAATTTACATTTTAATGAATTTACATAAAGGGCACTGTATTCATCTGATAGAATTTCCTGAAAAATCACAATCAATATCATGTTTGGAAAGAATGTTTCATTATATGTTTTCCAAATAATATATAAAGTTCTTCCCTACACTGGAGTAATTTCAAATATCCACCTAAAAATTAATAAGGACATCAACATTTCCCACACTCCAGGCTGTAATTCTTAGTGTGACTTTAAGATTTTCCTGTGAAAGAGGAGCTCTTTAAGTGTTAGATAGTTTGAAACTCTAATGACACCTTAGTGTGGGCCTTGCAAACCACTGAGGTCTGAGGATGTTTAGTGGGACTGACTGAAATAGCCTTGAATATCCACAAACAGGAGAGCTAACTTGGCGTGCTTCATTGTTTTCATGACAGCAAAGGTTAATTTTGTGGACACATTGGTTGGGCCGGTCCTTTGGGAATATGTATTTATGTCAGAGGAAGACATACAATGTTTAATGTTTAATCCAACTTAATTATGTGTGTTTGTAACTCAGCACATATTTGATTCCATGGTAGCTGTGATGAATTTGGGAGATAGTGCTAACAGCCTGTGCCTGCTAGACTGAGCCCCGTGATCCAGAGGGGAAGAAACACAGCCCATGGCTAAACAAATCCTCCTTTGTTTCGGGGTGTGCTGAGTGATCTCCATTGAGAGGAGGGGATGGGTAAACACTGCTAGCTCTATAGCGCAACACATTGTAAACACACAGCGCTCATTAACTATAATGAGATGTTATGAGCAACCCTTGAGCTCATTGTGTGGCTGCTACAGAAGAACCTGCCTGCTATTGTTGTTGTTGTTGTTTATGCAAAGCAAATCATGGCTTTAGGTAGAAAAAAACACGTTGTTCCTCTTACAGTTTTCACCCACTAATCATCAACGCTAAGGGAGATGGTTTAGCAAACACCTTGGCCTGTGCCTTTTTTTTTTTTTTTTTTACTTATGCCTTTCATGCCCTGTGTTCACCCCATCCTTTCAAAGATCTTTAGCAGGTCTGTATCAAAAATCTGTTACACAACGTCCAGTTTATACAGTGCATTAAAGTCCATTATGGGTATTTGGATACCAAGAGATGTTCCTTTGTGCTTTTTGTGCACAGTGTTAAATGCACAGTGGAATTGGTTTGATATTCAGTACTTGAGACATACTAAGCTCTTCAGAGATGCCTTCATCCAGACCGAGGTGATTACGTAAACTCAAAAAGTGCTTACATGCATTTAACACTATCCTATCCATAGATACGAGCTACAGTAGTTTACCGGAATGGGTCTCCCTTGGAAAACAGATCTGCTGGTCTCAATGGGACTGACCTGGTTAAATAATGGTTAAATAAAAATAAAAAAAGACAGCAAAAGTGTGGTTTATTTAGCCACTCATGGTGATGGGAATTTCATATATCTCTGTAGATTCAATGATTTTGCCTTGCTTAGTGATAATTGACAGTCTTTTTGATATCAAGCAGCTCTTTATTTGGGACAATGTTTGTTGGGGCTGCCTGATTATGGCAAAACTCACATATCACAATAATTTTTATAGATATAATTATTAGATACGATTAATCATTGATTTCACAACTTGTGCATTAACATGTTAATCGAACGCAAACCCTCTTGACAACTTATCATTCTTTACACTAAAAATAAAAAAAAAAGATAATAAGTGAAAAATATAAATATCTTAAATAAAGACGTATGGAGAAAAGGAAGAAAAGTTCACCATGTTACATGGGGCAACATCTGTTTAATTTTGACTATTTTGTTTTCATGACTGTCAACCCATACATCCCCCTTACTCAGCATATCCAGGGCTGGGTCTTGGAAGTAGGAGGCCAATCAGGTAAACCCAGATGTTCCTCTTCCCTGCAACATTTACAAGCTTGCTTTGCATGATTTAGAGGTGCTCCTGGACTAGATTGGATATATAACTATCAAGTTCTAGATCTGCCCTTGGTTACCTCTTAGATTGGCATGGCCAGAGGACCCCCACAGGAAGGCAACCAGGGGGCATCCTATTTAGATGCTTAAACCTCCTTAATTGGCTCCTTCCTACTTAAGTTCTCTCTGGTGTATCTCTTAAGCCTAGCCCAGCCACTCTCCAGAGTAATCTCATGTTACCTATCTTTATCTGTAATCTCATTCTTTTGGTCATTACCAAGAGCTTACGAACATATTTGAGGGTTCGAACAAATATAGACCAGTTATTTGAAATCTTGTGCTGCAACCAAATTTCATAATTTTGGAACTTTGAGATTAGTAACTTTAGTTAAACTAGTTAAATTAGTTATCCAGACCCAGTGTTAGTTTGTTCATGCCTGTCTGTCAACAGTGCAAGTGAAAAACAAAGAAAAAGATTGCTCAAATTGGAAGCAGCTCCTGTTCTTCACATACTAGCATAGGCTCAAGAAGTGCTTGTTCACAGACAACACATTGAAAAAACAGCACAAGACTACTTGCTTGTCACATTTCATATTTGATTGAATTTTTATTCCAGCACCCCACGGTTACCCCTATTGCATTTTATGGCTTGCTTAAAAGCAAATTTATAGAGAAACATTGTCATCTTCATTGTGAGGACCCCCTGGCCTCATCTGCAGCAGTGTACAACCCTGTTTCCTTGCAAGCTCTCTCCTTACAGGGACAGAGCTGACCAAAATTGTTGTAGCTAATGTAATTTACTATTGACATAAAGTTGATTCAGCCTCACTTCAATGTTCCCAAATTATCCCTTTCAGGGGTATTGATAAGCATTGTGTGATTGCACACAGTCAACCTGGTATCTGAATGACCAGTTCATATGTAAAACTGTGTTAATTCATTTTATAGACAGGGCCTTTGTATTTAAATGTGTTCATAAGAGGTAAGTTTTACCAGGAGTGGTTTTGAAGGACAGTATTGTTGTCCAGAGTGTCTCTCCATTCTTAGTTTTAGATTTAATGAAGACATTGGACACATGCTGAGCAATCATGATCATTCTCGCTGTTCTTCCTGCTATGGCTGTCCAGCAAGGCCTTTCTGCACACCCACTCCCTTAAAACTTCTTTGTCTGGATGTTTGCTTACAGTGCAGCCAGGCTGCCTCCCCAGCATGCTCTTCTTCATCTGTCATTTAAAGCAGCACTATCTGGGGCTGCCTCCATACAGCACTGCTTCATATTTCAGGCCTAATTACAAAAGTGCCATCAGATGCTGGCAAAGCAATGTTGGAGGGTAGAAGCCTAACATGCATGGCTAGCATAGTCTCTTTGATGACAATGAGTGGCTTCACCTTGGTTGTTAATTGCCCCCTGCTCAGGTCCCCGGCTTGCAGTTGCTGGCTCCTCCTCTGCCTTTTTCTTTCCTTTTCGTCTCCCTGCTGATTGGAAGCCATTGCAATTGGCTGACAGTTGGCTGAGATTTCTCAGCCACATGCAGCCTGACACCCCTAATTAGATGCGCCTATATGGCGGTTTACATTAGACAAACATTTGCGCAGGCCATGGGAGATGCCAGCTTTTGTTTTGAGACTTACTAACACATATACACACTCATAAGCACGCACATTCTCACAATCTAAGTTTGCTCATTTGTGCTTGTTTCCAGACTGTGTGTGTTGTGTGTCTGTCTGAACCATAGCATGGATTTGGATAACTGTGCAGATAATGAATTTTAAATCCTATCCCAGAGATGGCACATTGGTAAGAAACCCTTAAAGTTAATTTGCCTCCTGAAAATCATTAACATATTCCTAGTTGTTGGCATAAGGGCTGTTGAGAAGCTTCACTGGTTGTTTTTGTTTCGTGCCTGCAGCTTGCCAGCAGCAGAGTACGGATTCACAGCGACTGTCTGCCCTTTCTCTCTCGCTGTAGAGATGCTCACTTGATAAGGCGTCTGAAACGATATACCTAACACCCATGCAGACATATTTCCATCAGGCCTGCCTTTTAATTTTCTGAATAAAAGCCACCCCTTTACACCCCTTTACTTATCAACTCCCACGATCGCTGGTCTTTTCAAAGCCAACAAACCAGGTTTCAAATGGCCTGTTCAGACTGTGACAAGATGTAGCTCATTTCCCTCACAGACCCACAGCAAGGTCACCAATCTTTTAGATTCATTCTGTGGGAGGAAGAAAGAGAGGAGGAGGAAGGGGAGGGAGCTGCAGAACAAGGCCCTGTCCTCTGCCTGGAGGTCATTCCAAAAGCCAGTCATCATATTCGGCTGGATAAGGGAATTGGATAGATAAGTGTGTGTGTGCGTCGTGTGTGTGGTGTTTCAGCACACATTTGATGACCACCTATACACTGAGTAGCATTTACAAATGTCCATCTTTGTGTGGATTTTTATGTTTGCTATGTGTAATCACATGAGTCAACAATTATGTTCAGGTCTGTGTGTGTGCGTGTGCCTGTGTGTGTGTCCTGTAGACCTGATAGAGAGGTACTACATCATTACCATATCCCCACCGTTGGCTATTCTGGGGGATTTTCTATAATAAGAGGGCCTTTTGTACTTTTGCCTGTCCTCTTGTGTGGCTGCTGGGCTTGTCAGCCTGATAGTTTAATCAGCCAACCTGTCATAACCAGTGCTGAAGTGGGACTTTGCCCTGTAAATGCAGATTTATATCTAAGTTACATCATTGAATTACATTTTCTGTCTAAATAGCAGAGAAGCTGGTTGAGGGATGTAATAAAGCTAATCTACATACAGCCCTGGGTGGATAATCACATCTAATAAGTGGGACTCACGCCCCTATTAGCAGGGAAACGATGGGGGGAGGATGGAGGACAATTCAAGGAGTCAGCTGTGCTTGCTAATTATCTCTTTGCGGTCCTGATGCCTTGTGTGTGTTTGTGTGAGTCCTGTTGTGACATGTGAGAGTGTGGATTTAGATTCCTGGGCTTGTGTTGCAGGTTTACTTCCTCTGTCGACAGTGGAAGCTAGTTCAGTGGTAACAAGTAGTTCCAAGAAGAAGTTACATCTGATTTTGTTAAGTATACCATATTTTATTCCTTTTCAACAAATGTCATGTGGTCACAGGTGTCACCAGAGCACATTTATTAAGTTTTTCATTAGAGAGCCTTTTGTGTGTCAAAGGTAGTGGGCATATCCCCTAATGACATCTTTAGAGAAAAAATTTAAGTGGACTGTGAGCAAACATTTTTGAAATGTGGAGAAAGTAACAGAGGGAAAGGGCGGATTTTTCTAACGAGCAGGGGGGCATGGACACATTTTGTGTAAAACCATAAAAAAAAGTTTATTACTTAATATGTGGCCTTCAAACTGTTTTAAAAATCATACTATAGATCTTAATGTCTTTGAAACAGATCTCAAGTAACATGGGTTGTATTTTTTAATGTGTCCCCAGCAGGGATCCCAGACCTCAGAAGCAGAAGTGTACTTAAACTACACAGTTGTCAGTCTGCTGCCCTCTGCATTGCAAAACCACATTAGCTTTTCATGTAAAGCCCTTCTCACAATCCTCATTTCCTTTGCTTTTCTTCAATGCTCTGACAGAAAGGCAGAGAAAAAAGGGAGGAGAGAGAGGGGAAGACTTTGAGTTTGAGGCTTCAGGGTTTGTGTCCAAACCCTCAGTGGTTTGGCTAAATTATAAGCGTACATGCCTAATAACTAGTCTATCCAGGGCCTGCCAGGGGCTGCATCCCAAAAATAAGCTCTAACACATTGAGAAAAATGCCATCTGCTTTAAATGATGGCAAGGTCTGATCTCAGCGCCTTCTCCTTGTGTGGGTGGAGGCCCCGAGGTGACAACCTCAACACCTCTTCTCAATCTGCCTGTTCCTCTGACCCCCCTGGCACTACACTGCAGTGTGGCCCTCTGGGCACCATTATCCAAAACTAAGGCCCCATGTCAGACTGGACCCTGTAGCCACAAGTCCTCCTGACTCAAATCAAAGGGATGATTAGTGACAAATATACAGGGATGGTTATGAAGGGATATAGCAAGGATTGGAAACAACCACATATATTTGTCGAGCCACACAGAGGGAGTAAAACAATCTAAGACAGGTCTGAGTCTGGAGGCAGTCAGGCTCCACTCTGCTCCCCTAGATGGAGCTGCTGAGAGTGAAGATATTCATCCCACCTTGGCCTTAACTCTACTCCTTTGATATCAGCTCTCTAACATTTCCACACAGCAATTATTAGATTGTTTTATTTGAAGGATACATTTCCTCTTTACATAGGTCACATTTTTATCCACTAACACAGGTTATTTAAACTTATATGAATAGAACCATAACCACATGCAACCTTTTTTTTAATATGGAGATTAGACGCTTTATCTCCTTAGCATTTGATTTACATTTGGAATTTTATATGTCCACATTCACATTTAATTATTCAGAGCCCTACTCAATTCATGTTTAATTAATGAAAATTAAATATGAAATTTATGAAGCATTAGACATGAATGATTTTTGTCATCTTACATTTTCAAACCATGCAACATGTAAAAGTTGAAGTTTTAATTGCTGTACAAGTCTCTCAAACATATTTTTATTGTTTAAAATTTTAATGTATCTTAAAATTAGACCTTTTAATCTGTGCTGTGCATTGTCCCTCATCATCTATAATAGCCATGTTAGATAATGACATTTTCCCTGATACAAAAAGACTCCCTATCCTATTCTCACCCAGTGTGTGGGTGAAAAAAAAACAATCCAGAACCAGAAACAACAGCTTGTGACACCTTACACAGCCCAGTGCAGAGTCTTTACTTTAAAATGACATGTTTGGGTGAAATTCACAAAGACATTATCATCATCTCCGCTAACTGTGCAATCTCAGAGCCCCTGTGTCTATGGCTTTGTGCCACTGGCTGTTGATAGCCAAGCAGTTAAATGAACGCTGTTTTACCCTGATTGAACTGTCTGCGTTGCACGGAGTGGTAAGGCCGCACAGCCATCCTATTTAGAGGGGAAGCTGAGCCTGTCTCGCTGTCGCTGCACGCCACAGTATTACCTCCCTAACTGGAGACTCCTGTTTCACCAGAGAGCTATCACATTTCATAACATGGAAAAATAACACTTTAGCAGGGGGGTCAGGTGGGGAAATGGCACCTCTAAATGAGGGTTAAGGCCATATCATTGTCTTCTCTGGCGGAGCCACCCCCGCCTCCAATAATTCTGCTGACCTTCGGTGCCACGCGGCTGGTTCGACATGGAAGGGTGAGCTGCTGGGGAGACGATCCTTTTCACGCTGCCCGTTTCCTTCAAAATGGCTTTTTCTTCTCCCAGACAATCATCTGATACAGAGGCTGAATGAAATCACAGATTACATAAGAAAGGTCCTCTCTCTGCTGCCGATAAGGGCTGCACCTGAAGTGGCTGCTCTCACCGCTCTCCTCTCATCTTCCTCTCCCTCATCTTCCTTCCTCTCTACGCTTATCTGTTCTTTTCTCCTCTCCTCATTCTGCCTCTCTCTCTCTTTCGTTTAAGACCTGAGCTCTTGATTTAAAATATGTCGATTGGAGTAGGCAGAGCAGATTAATATGTAAATATCTGTAAGCTTTTTAATTACATAAGATTAACCATATTGTAGTATAATACTTAACTTAGATGGTGAATTTTACAAAGACTGTAGTCATTTGTCAGGTATGTAATGTTAAATTTCTCTCATACCTTCCAACTTAATGTTCCCACTTTCATATCTTTTTTTCCTGTAATATAGGGACATCATCAGAGGAAATATTTCCCCACTGAGGCTCATGCCGAATTGAACAAAGTATTAAATAAAGAATGATATCCATTATACATTTGAGGATGAAAAATAATGCTTTATTTCCCTTGTGTACATGCACTATATATGAGAAGAGAGAACAGTTCTATTGATCTTGGGTTTCATTAGGTGAAAATGCCTCCCCCGGTGTACAACAGCAACTTTTTCAAGCCCATCAGAGTCTGGATAAACCTATAAGAGGGACACTCTTAGAATATATTCCCCCACCTGAGATATGACTCAAACAAGACCCCAGGAATGTAAATGAAGTCTGTGATGGAGGGATCACCATGTAGAATCAGGGGCATCAGCCGCAACGAAGGGAGCTAGACAGAGCTTAATCAAACACATTCACTGGCTCTCACACACACACATGTGCACAGACATTAAATAATGTGAGGAATGTGTGTGTGTGCAGATGTGGATGCCAAATAGAAGCTCATCTCAATCTGCTTGACTAAGTGCAACAGGAAGAGAGAAGAGCGCCACACTGTGGAGTGGAGGCATATTGCAGAAAGACGAGGCTTTGGAGGCGTTGATGCATTAGTAATATTACAGATCACCACCTTTTTTTATTGTTCAACAAATGCTGTGCTCAAAGATGTTTCTGGAAAGCTATTTAAATTTAAGATGATTGAGATATGTACTTTGTCTTTCATTCTTTTACTCATTTATTCACCTACTTATTCATTTACTCTGATTACAATTGTGAAGAAGATGACTTTTTATGATACTGTTAGCATTACCATTTGTCTTTAGCTGTTCTCTCCTGAGTGTTTCACAGGAAGCTAATTTAGATTTATGAGATATTTCTTTGTTAAACATGTATTGACCTTGTCTGGTTATGTATAATTCTATTTTTTGTTTGTCATTCTATAAAAGTAAAAATAAAGTTTGTTGTTCTATTGCTTCAGAAGCTGAAAATAAAACACCTCAACTCACTTTCATGCACTTCACACTGTTTCCTTTTCTTTTCTCTTCTGTCTCCCTTTTTCACTTCCTCAAATGGGGCTGCAGGGGTGAGACTTGGTTTAAATCAGTAATCAGTAATTAAACTTGAACATGGACCTGATGGTTTCCCTTTGTGTCCTGGGGATCCACTCTGTAAAATTAAATATTTTTGCGCTGGGGGGCAAGGGGGTGTGCGTGTCACTAAATCCATCAGGAATGGAAATGGGCTTATTGCTTTTGCATAGATTATCCAAATGCATTTTTGTCTCTCTTTTTAATGTTGTATTGCTTTAAATTAATGTTAATAATAATCTTTAAAAACAACTAACAAAACAGATTAGCATAGATTAAATGCTGTCGGTGCAATGTGCGCATGTGACTGAGGGCTGTGTGATCACACACTCCTGAGGTGTGGATAAGAAGAAAAATAGTTTTTGATACAGCTGCAAGCACAGGAACATTTTACAATGATGTTTTGGGGTTGGGAGCACGAGTTGTTGCAGTTTTCCTTGTTATGATTAATCGGATATATATTTACATCACAATCTAGAAAGACTTATTTATGCGCCGAGTTTTCTGGTATCAAGTGTTTGTGAGATAAGACGAGGAAGCCAGGTCTTGTCAATGGCTGTACTTATCTAGGGGAGAAGTGAGAGGCAGATTGCATTTCAATCCACATGTATTATCTTAGACGCTTTGAGGTATTTTGTATAAGAGCAACTTAGCTACTTAAGAATGCTTTCAGTGTTCATCTGGGGATGCACTTCAGAAAGTTTTCTGAAAACAAACATCTGCATGGATTAAAAAATTAAAAGATTTCTTGGGAGAAGTGACCTGAATATATAATCTACAAACAATACTTCCCAACAATTTCATTTATTTACTCACAACACAAGAATCTGATTGGCTCCTATAAATACAAATTGTAGAGTAAACTACTTTACACAGCAGTGGCAGCTGCTCAAAATGAACCCTGTCCCACATAGCTTAAAGGTTCACTTTCCCTCACTCTTTGTGTAAGAAAATGTCTAAATCAGGCGTCCTTATCTTAAGCAGCTCTTCCTGATTACAGAACGGGTTTGTGAAACTCTTTCCAACTTATTTAGTCTGATTTGTTTATCTCTGAGTAAAGGGGGTAATTTTTACGATAAGTATTCCCCTGTTGAAATCCGCTTTAATTCATTGGTTAAAAAGCACAAAGGAATGCAGAGGACTCTAATGCTGGGACAAACTCAGGGAACGGCAGAGTGCACATCCAAGACAATCCCAGTGCTACCTGTGCCATGAAGATTAGACCATTGTGTGGGGGGAATGTTATCGTCTGCGTGCCAAGTGCCAACTGTGCACTGTAAAAGTCGCCAGTAAGGTGCTTAAGATATGCAGTTTTGTCCCAGGATTTATTGATACTGTTACAGGAGAAAAAAGAGGTGACCCGGTATCTTGTATATAGTCTTCTGTAGAGCCCCTTTGTGGTTTTTATGCTCATATATATTTTTTACTCCTCCTCAGCAATGTTTGGGACAGTATCATATTCAGAGACGGCCTGACACTGCTCACTGGTTAAAGTTTATCTGTATTCTACAGAGATCAGGAGCCTCAACTCAGTGATTTGCAAGCTGGGTGCTGCTGCCAGAGGAAGTGCAGGGCTCAGGGAACCATGAACATCCCTCAGCCCCCTCCCTCAACCATTTCATCCCTGAAACTGCTAAAACCCCATCTGACAGCCAGTACCAGCAGCACTACCGCCTTTGACCCAGTCATACTGCTGTAAATCCATCTGAAGTAACAGAAAAACCAAGTTAAAAGACTTTGAACTTAGTATGTAAAAACACAACACACTAAAAGTAATGGCTTCAGAGACCATGAAAAAACATTATGATCATATAACAATAGTCATATATCTCAAGCAGACCTTATTAAAAAGACAAACAACCATGTGAAATGAGCCTGAAGCCTCTGAGCCATCTGTAGACCATTGAGTGGACTCTGGACACCATGGCCCCAGAGGCTGCTGGGATTGCTGAGAGCAATAAACAAATGAGGAAAATGGGAGTGGAGTGGCAGAACGTTGTGTATCAGAGCTTTGCTGTGTCGGCACTCTGATTTCGTTTGTGCTATTACATAATTAAATTTGGACTTGGATCATGCTTTTTAAGAGATTATGTGAGCATATGTTGCTTGAACATGTGCCAGCCTGTGAAATGGGCCTCTTTTCATGAGCACTGTATTAGGTTTAGAGAGTTTATTGAAAATCAGAATTAGTTGGCTGCCAACAGTTAATGAATTGGTGTTATGATCTTAGTCCAAAGGATGCTTGTGTGCTATAAGTTAAAGTTGACGTCAGAATAAAGGAGAGAGAAGTCTGCGAAGCAAAGACTGTAAATAAATATTCTTTACTTCCCAGTAAAGAAACTTATATACTTCAATGTAAAATTTACTGTGCAGTATTTTTGTAGCTGTAAATAATTCAAGACTATAGCTTACTTCATAGACTTTAAACAGTTTTGAGCATTAACTGATTACTGGTAAGATATTGCAATAGTAATTTTTATTTTGTAAATTACAAGTAAAGTAATAGAGGGAAGTGTGTGCTGTTCTATTAACATTTCAAACCATAATTTGTATTTTGACTTTGTGTCCCTGAGAGATGAAGAGATTATGTCATCTGTTGCAAACCTCATTTAAAACCTGCTGCATATCAGTTCTTTGAAGACAGAAAAGTAAAATGCTAATTAGAATTAAAGTAATGTGTTCTGACACCAACTTATATGCAAATTAATTCTGTTACTTTTTAAAGGACTATTGAGTGACAAGTATTTATTTATTTTTTCGGAGTATCATGCCTGACACTGGTGTTAAAATATAATGCATCGAATTTATACATACACACTCACACACACACATATATATATATATATATATATATATATGTGTGTGTGTGTGTGTATATATGTGTATATATGTGTATATATATATATACACACACACACACACACATATATATATATATATATATGTGTGTATATTACATTGCCATAAAGAGGTCATATTTTGCTAAAAAATCAGCTTTAGGTATTTTTTTATGACAGCCAGGGTATTTTCATAATAACTAATGTTTGAAACATCTGGCTTTCACATACAGACTAACCCTTATAGTTTATTCTTACAGCTTACTTTTATTTGGTTAGCTGTTCTACTCTGTGGTAAGTGCTACTTCGCACCATATTGTCAACAACTCTGCATTCATTCTGAAGTCTTCATTCTGCAATGGACCTGCTGCTTTTAACACATGGGGGTTAAACTAAGAATGAAACAACAGCATGATGCCACACTGGCAGGTCTTTTTGGGGGCGGGGGGAACAAGATGTTTTAGGCAGTTGCTGGTGTCACAAAGAGGGTGAGAGGGAGAGGTCTTCATGCTGCAGAGTTTTTTTTTTTGCTAACAGAGGTGCTTTATCACATTTAGGAGACATGTTAAACACACTAATGTTCATATAAAAAACGAAACATAATATGATCTCTTTCAGCATTTCTGAAAGTAATAAAACAGAGTTTTTACTATACTTTATAGCTGTAGCACGCCATGACTTCCATTATGACCATGGTGACCGAAATGACATGACAGGCACAGCATGTTTACCTCTTATATTTAAGCATGTTTACTTCTCTTTAAAAAAATTCTGTGCTAGCAGGTTACAACAGTCCTGGGTATTGTCTGCATACCTCAACATGTCAAGCCTCTTGCCTTGTGCCACTTTGATTCCTGCTTGCAGTCTATGTCCAACGTGTCCTTCCCTGCTCTCTTGCCTTCCTTAAAACTCCATCATGTCTCTTTACTGTCAATACAAGCAAAAAGCGAGGGAAATTACTTAAAAAAAATGTAAAACTCAATTCACCAAAAACTTTGCTCCATATGGTGTATTCCCCGAAAACAAACCTAGTTCATGCTGCAAGCTATCCCAGAATGCTCTGCAAAGATCTCCCAGCCAAACCAGGAAGTCCACTTTTGAGAGATTTCCCCCTTTTTTTTTTGAGAAATCGATCCACAAACTTAAATGTTGGTTTGCTGTTTAGTAAACATACATGATGGAGTTGCGCTTCTGTTGGTCCTTATTTGAAAAAATAAAAATAAATTAAGGAAAGAGTGACCACAATGGGGCTATCAATCAGTCATTCTTGGTCTTATTTATTTATTAATTTTTATTTTTTTACAGTCTTTGGTCTTTTCTATTCATCTGTATTTTTTTTATTTATTTTTTTGTTTCAGAATCTGAAATTGACTATTTTTACATGTGTCATTGTAAAACAGGAAATTTAGCTAGTGACCTCAAAGTAAAAACTCGCCATCATAAAGCTAATTACTGCTATTGCTTTTTTTGTTTTGTTAGTTTGTTTGTTTGTTTTGCTCTTCAAACAATGCATTCCTGTTTTTGCTTGTTTTTTATTTGTAATACTTTATATAGTTCACAAGGTACTTTATTTGGAGACGAGTATTAAGCAAAATCAGAGGTGGTTTTCACAGTTTAATTATCTGTTTAAACTGTCAAACATGGGCCTCTAACAAGTCATCATTAGAAACCATTTTCAGTCTAGCATACTGTATTATCCGATAATCTATTTCTGTTTTTTTTCAATAGTTTTCTTTTAATAGAAAACAATATCACTTTATGTGGATAATTCATCACCACAAATTGTATAAGGATAACTTGCCCCGCTCTTTGTTTCCCATTTTTCCTTTATTCTCTGCATATAACTCCAGTCACATGCGTCACTTCCTTCATCTCCCTTGTCCTCCTCTCTCTCCTGTGCTTCCTGTTGTGCATTCATCAGGATGAGAATGGACAAGCCAGTTGGCTCCACTTAAAAAGACACACATATCAGGGTGCTCTCCCTTTGCATCTGTCATTTCCCCTTCGCTTGAAACATGGCCCCTGTCAGTGCACTGGCTGAATATATCACTCTCCCTTTCCCTCTCTCCCTCTCTCTCCCTATCCCTGCCTGGCTGTGCTGCTGCTGCCATGTGGCTGTGCAGGTCCTTAAAGGTTTAAGCGGTTATTCCAGTCATTATTGGCTGTTAAATCCGGTGATGGTCGTAAAGGCCCTGCCTGTTCCCCCGTGCCTCAGAGGTCAGCTGATGGCCTGCTTTATGAGCTCGCAGCACCGTGCATCACTGCTGGGCCATCGTTTTATTCACACACCCCCTCCCGGCTGTTCTCCATTCAAGAGGCAGGGTGGATGGATAGGCAGGCCACAGCCCGCCGTCTATTTGTTCCTGTCTGCTAGGCTAACCTGAGCCGCCAAAAAGCCTCCAAAGTCTCATATTCCTTCTTGAAGGCTGGGAGGCCCTTTGTGATTTGTGACTCTGGATTATATGAAGTGACTAGACTTGCACAGCCTGCAAAGTAAAAGCAACCATCATCCCCGGTATGGCAGGAGCAATACAGCAAATTTATGGCACATTTCAAGGAATTGTCATTTTTTACAATCCCATAAGTGCGAGAGTGAGTTACTTGCACTCGTAAGTTGTGTCGTTTTCCCCCAGCCGTTTGCTAGAGTGAAATTCCCCAGATTATCGTTGAGATTCAAAAAGTGAATGACATCAATTTTATTTGACTTGTTTAAAGGCCTTCGCCTCTTAATAAGCATTGTTATATGAAACTACTGCTCTGAACCGCTGTGCCCCATCAGTTATGACTCAAGGAGAAGAGAGGACAACTTCTATCATTATCACTGGGTTTATTGAACACTCAGTCATCACATTGACACATTATTCTCTATAAAAGTTCCAGATAGAATAGAAGGTGGTCGGAGTCAAAGAGAAAACGAAACGCTCATTTTATTTTTGCTTAGGAAATTCATTGACTCATGTGAACCTCCGTTCTTTTAAAGAAAAGTCACATTTAATGGAGCCTCCACCAATAAGGGACATTGTTCTTCCTGTTGCTAGAGTGTATGCAAATAATTCATTGGCCTGCCAATTATTATTTCTCGCACAATGGGAGACAGGGAAAAGAAGAGATGGCATGATTTAGAGGATGTAGGCGCGGCTCGCTTCCTGCTCAAGGACTGCTGAGCCAAAGACACTTCAGTGTTTTCCTCCCTGTACTTTCTTTTTTCTTTCTTAAAGGACTGTCTCTTTTTTTTGGAGAGCTGCACACAGTCATGCTGTCTTTACTGTGAAGTGCAGCCCCTTTATTACCAGGCCTCTGGTGACCTCACCCTGCTGAATGAAGTCATTGACTGAACTGCAGGAAGACAAACCAGCGTTCCGGGGAATTAATCAGGTCCATCAGCAGCAGAGCTGCTGGGCGCTGGATGGCCAGTGTTGGCTCGGTTGGCTCTGCTGCCCCTGGGAGCGGTGCGGGGTAGTTACCGAGTTGACAGCTAGCTGATAGCCCCACGTCCTTCATATTATGAGCACATCAAAGGCAGGCCTCCCGGATAACGCAGAGTGGAGAATGAGGCCTCTCACCACTGGCTGGATGAGTGCGGCATGACCTCATCCCTAACAGACTGAGCCAGAGCTGAGATGACGAAAGGGGACTGAGGGGCCATTGGGAGGGGAGTAATTTGAATGTTTAGCCACCTGAAACTCAGTTTTCCAAACATGTCTTTTCCCCATGGAGAATAAGATAATAATAATGATAATCATCTCCTCCTCCTGCTGCTCTTTGCTCTCACTTTCTCCTCTCTGGCTGTCATTTGTGTCTCCTCTGTTGTGTTCCAGCCTGTCTGTGTAATTTGCCTTGCGTGATGGCACGCCGCTCTGTCCAAAAATAAAGAGAAGACCCCCTTTAGACATCACCAATTAGAGAGACAATTAGACTGAGCCGAGCCACTCCAGGGCTGCCGAGCGCTCACCAGCCTGTCCTGCCTGCAGAGTCTGGCTGTGGTTGTGTCTGTTTTATAATGCCTTCTGAGTTCTGCTAATTCTCCCTGTAGCATGTTTATTATTTTAGCTCACTTTGTGTCTGTCACTGTGTGAATATGCACAGACTTTGAGCTTGACATTGGGATTTCCTGTGTTTAAGTGTTGGGAGGTCAGGAGTAGAAGTAAGGTGTTGTTTTGGGCCACTTTGCGCCGAGCACAGCAGTGAAAAGCTAGTGGGGCCCTTGTCACAGATGAAGAGTCATTAGCTCACCAGCCCGTGCTTTGTTATGCTAACAGTTAGCACTCTATGCAGAAAATGACCCCTTTTTACCCTTTTTGAACAAAATAGACTTTATTTTATCATTTTATTGCCGTCTTTCTTGTCTTGCGAAAGGCAGTCATTTGGCAATGTTTGATGGTGCGAGCGTGTTTGTGTGCCTATAGAGAGGCGGGGGTGTTTTCGCGTCTGAATTCCTGAGCTGTGTGAAAAGGATCGCTTTCTTTGGGGCTGGATTTAATGAGATGATCAATGACCCTCAAGATTCACATTCACAACAGGGAGAGAAAAAAGAAAATGAGGGAGCTGAAGACTCAATAGGTTTTACTGCGATTGTATGTCAGCTGTGGTCCCCCTTTGAAAATGCGAATTGTTTTTGAAACATGAAATCCTTCTTTTTGATTGCCGAGGGTTGGCTCTGCTTTGATGTAGCTGAGGCAGACAGAAACAGGTCTAGGATTCTTTTTCAAGTTAGTTTCTGTATTAGATTAGACACTGGTCAATGGTAAGTACGAGAGACTGATTACACACCGGAGGAGCTTTTTTTGTGCATGTGGCTGAGGAACAAGGGTCACAGTAAGAGGGGTCATTCCACCAGCAGCAAATGAACTTGGATGTGTTAGCATAGTACAATGCTGTCGGACAATTTGTTCTGACTGATTTCAACTAATTGTACTCACCTTCCCCTCTCCTTCCCTTTGAACTGCAAAGGTAAGGAGAGAAGCAGAGAGGTAGGCTTGAAACAGTACTGACAGATAGCACCGTGTTCTCACTTTGAATTATGGAGGACACAGTTGGATGTCAGAATGTATCTCTTTTGAGATCATACAACCCTAATATTAATGAACAGTATGCGTGTACTTGTTGTGTTGTGCATGTAAATAAGCTCCCATTCTGTATTAATTAGGTTTTGTGATGTTGTGTTCACATGGGGAACTGGATAAACATATCGGCTATTTGTTGCCCTGGCCAAGAAAACAAAATAAATAAGTCAGTTTGTTGTCCATGCACATAAGTCTGGGTGTTTGAATCTCTATGAATGGTTATTTATAAAAACAGATGTATGTATACCTCCGCACAGCATGCTCATGTCTGCCACTGATGTGGTTCACATGTCATGACGGAGGAAGGACATTGTCCGCTGGTATGTTTTGCTGTGCCCTCTTCCTTAATTTGCCTATTGTGAGTGT
Source organism: Cetoscarus ocellatus (assembly GCA_037902135.1). NCBI lineage: Eukaryota > Metazoa > Chordata > Actinopteri > Labriformes > Labridae > Cetoscarus > Cetoscarus ocellatus. The sequence goes on along the minus strand of JBAMNC010000388.1, from coordinate 2,260,087 downwards.
GAAGGGGAGCCAGGGAGATGACATCATGCAGCAGGCAGTGTTTGAAGTGCCAGTCCTGAAGGAACCACTTATAGCAATTAGGATATCCTTGAACAAGCGTTTGCGAAACATTGGCTGGTTTTTGGCATTTGCCTCCCGTTCCTGCCTACTAACTAGCGAGGTTTGATCTCCCATAATTATCTACCCACCGGCTTCTCACTCCTGACAGCTCTCTCCCTGGAGAGGGCTGAATGCTGGGGCTACTCACTGATTGCATCAAAGTGTCAGAAATTGCAACATCAAAAATAATAACTGATATTCCGGCGGCAGGCTGCTCTTTGAATATTTCCTTTAAAACGCTCTCTAATTTGTGTCTCGCATGGTGCCAATGTGTGTGTGACTGTGAGGGTTTAAAGCAAATAAAAGCAGGGGAAGTGCATTTATTATTGAACCTCTATTTACATATGGCAGACTGTTCTGTCTGAACTGGCATAAAATAGATATGCGTTAATTCTGGTGCTGCTTTACGCCAGCCCACACTTTTTTCAGGACTTGCTCAGCATCTGTGCCTTTTGCCTCTTCCCCCCTGACTTTGAAATATTTGTGCTGTGCCCTACAATACATATCTGGCATCAACATCCTAAATGTCTTATCAGCAGAACAAAGAAAAAAAAAGGTGTTTGGGTGGTGCAGTGGTAAGAGTGACTGTCCAGAAACTAAAACTAAACACATTTCATACAGACATCAGTCACACCATATGTGAGAATATATATATTGTGTGGAAAAAGATTTTTGTTACTTTCCTTGAGCCTCAAGTGTTTGTGGGTTGCTAAAAGTGTGAGTTAAATGAGTTTTATATTGAATGCATTTCAAGTTGCAACTTTTTAAAGATACAATATACTGAATTTTCAGATAACTGGAAGCTACAGTTTTTTATGTTTTCAAAAATCATGGATTCTAAGTTTTATAAATATATTTTATTTTTTATATTTGATTAGCACTACTGAGCACTAGCACTTTATATTTTCTAAATTTGAAAATCCTTCTTTGTAATTGTTGTAGCAGGTTGTGCCTTGCTGTGGCGATAGCAGTGACCAAGCCACCATACAAAGCCTGGTGATCATTGCTTTGAAAACAAATTATCAACCATAATTTGTCTTTGGATGCTGTAGGTTCTGTTTCTCAGACTGCCCTGCAATGTGTACCCCTGTTCATAGATCACTGCAACAGAATGGTGAAACAAGACATTTCTAAAGTCGCTTTCAGGCCCAACACGTTTGGTCTGGATCAAACACATTTTGCTTGCATGTCAAAGTTTGCTTGATTTGGGATGTGGATCAGAAAAACAAACTTGGGCTGGTTGAAAAGAAGGGGTCTTGGTTTGCTTTCAAACAAACCAGAGCTTGGTTTGAACCAAACATGGACCAAACAAGGGAAGTACACCAAAAAGCATTGAACTGTGGCTTGGAATTTTCAGAATATCACAACATTATGCAAACTATCGAGAATTCAATGACAATATCAAGCAGTGTGGCTAACTTTTGCCTTGGTAGCCCTGCAAGCCTCAGGTTCTCTTAACAGATTAACATCTTCAAGTCTGTAACTCCTGTCAATATGCAAGTGCAACCTGACGAAGCCTTAATGCGGCTTTATCTTTACTTTCTTCTTTATGTTATTCCTCAGAGCCTGCTTGTGTATTTCCAGCTTCATAGTGCAACAATAGGCTGGAAGACAGGGACAAAGAAAGCAGCTACAGCTCTCAGGGACAGATGGCTAAATTACACAGCATTTTAAAGGCTTTGGTCTGCTTGACAAAGTGCAGCGTGAAAGGTATCCAAACCAAGTGAAAACTGCAATAGTGTTGCAACTTCATCCCTGAACTGAGTCTGCCAAAATTTGTAGAGGGTTGGTATAGATGTCACAATTTGTGCAACAGGTTGGTAGTTTCACTAGTGGCGAAGAGCAAAGTCTGATAATTGATATTGGTAGTAAGAAACAGTGAAACTGCTGTTTTTTATTATTTATTTATTATTATTTTTTTTTTTCTAACTAAAAACACATTTGGAGCCATAAAGTTATGTTCAGCATTAATTTGCATAAGGAATGGGATGAAGCCCTGTAGTGTTATAACTCTGGGTCTGAGCAACATTTTGCATATTCAAAATGAGATTGATTTACCCTGGCTTTCTCTGAGGTATGGTTTTAGCATCCATTTAACTGTTGCTTTCTCCTGGTCATTTTTAATGTGATGCCACAACAGGTCAGAAACCTTAATTTCATGAAAAATATGTGAAAATAATGTCAAAAATTGGCTGAATAAAAGTCCTATCAATATAATTATTTCTTTAATATGTTGAATTTTATTTTTATTGTTTATTGACAAACCAGCCATTGCAATCTGACTATGCTAGGTTTTATGAAGGCTACTAGCATAAAAACATATTTTGTTCATCTTTACCTGAATGCATGTATACTCATTGCTCTGTTATATGATACCAGTTGCTTAAACAACAGGGTTTCATCTTTGATATAAACCTGAGTTACAACAAATATTTCAACAACATAGTTCGAAGATCTGCACTGCCTGTGGTGAACATAATCAAATAATAACAAGATTTTTAGAATTTGATTTTTTTGCTTTTCTGCTAAATTGAAGTATTTGACAGCTTACTCTCCTCTAACTACTATTGTCAATCTGAGCTTCTTGCTACTCAGTGGCTGGGTTTCCACTTACTCACACAGAGTGTGACATCACGTGCATACTCACCATATGTCAAAGTGCCAGAAGTTGAGAAGAGACCTGCTATCAACTCAGACCATCTGCACTTCTTACTTATTTGAATAATTTACTCTGTTTGCTAAATGGCTAATCAGTGTTTCATTGATGATTTCATGTGATCAGAGAGAAAAGCTCCTAAAATGGAATTCCTGGTCCACGCTGCTAGAGATCTTAGAATGCCTTGCATGTAGCTCACCGTACTGACTTCCATACACAAGACACCGCAGACAGGAGGGGAATAATGTGATTTGAAGTTTTGGAAGTGAAGCAGGGTCCCAGCCATTACCATCACAGAAATATCTCAAATCTTAACCAAAGCTTGTAGGAATGGTTCTGTAGTTGAAATTGAATTTAAAGTGTTGTAATGGCCAACATTATTGTATTTTCTTATTACAGACTTCTTTAGTTCAAACCTTTGATAGGATGTAACACTTAAGACTTCATAAATGCAAAACTGACATCAGAGGAAGAACTTAATTAAATGTAGGTTATTTATTTTAGAAAGTTAATACATTTATTATTAATATTGTATATATACATTTCACCTCAGACTTTATGAATGTTAAATAGCCATCAGAGTAAGAAAACAATTCAAAGTTTTGTGGATGTTTGGAGTAGAGCAACAGCCATTAAAGCTGAAGAAAATTTCAAGGCCCCTTTTTTTGTGAAATAGTCGAGTGCTTTTGTTAGTATTACAACCGCAACACTTTACTTGGATAAAGCTTGCAGAAAAATGTAAGCTGGTGTGCCAGCATACACATAAATATTCTGTCAGGCAGTGTGTCCAGAGGGTCCACTTGCAGCAATGTTAGCGGGCTCTTTGAGGGTGACATCCATATTTCAACACCTATCTTGACTTCCCTGACCTTGCCAAGTTACGCATTAATAACACATTTATAATACATAATCTCTTTCTTGTTCTCGGCGTGTAGGTTTTTCTGTTCACTGCTGATGGCATTCGTTTTTAATTGTGGACATCAGAAGAATAATTTGCAGTGTATCGTACACTTTGGTGTTTCACTTAAGACCATTTGCATTACCTGCACAGTGTCTATGTATAGGGTTCAGCCTCGCTGGTGGTGAGTATTACTTCAGTGAATTGAAGGGGACAATTGTGTGTTAAAGCAATGAATTGAAATAGACAGTCAGCCAAGGTTTTTGCAAGGATGAAATTAAAATCAGCGCAGCGGCGAATGGGGCTGCTTTAGCAGAATAAATTAATGCCAGAAGAGAGGGGAGAAGCAGGTTTGCTTTGCAATGACAAATGTTGATTTCCCCTGAGGTATTTAAAGTGATTTGACCCAGTCATTCTTTTAAATCACAGACAGGAGATGATAAATGTGCTACTAATGAGGCCTCTGCATTTTATCTCTCACTCTCCCTCCTTCAGGATCGCCCAGGCTCTTAGAGGTGCCTGCTATGCTTTCACATGCTTCTAAAAGCACCCTTAACCCGAATAAATCCCAACAATTCAGAGTAAAGAAAAAAAACGTCCACATGTATCCCTTACATGCTGTGAAAGATTGTCAGAAAATTAAAATCAAACACACAATCACATTGTTCTGTTAATGCACCCTTTAGAAAAGCCCCACTAATCTGTAAAAAAGTCACTGAAATTCATCCCTGCCAGCATTTGTAGACATTATGATAATCTTCCCACCAAAGGCCTGTTTTTTTTTTTTCAACCGTCTCTTCTCTTCATCTAAAAAGGTAAGCACCTTGCCTATATCCGTACGACAAAAACCAGAGCTACAGGAGCTGTTAACAGCATGGCTCTTATTATCTCCAGCACTGAGCACGTTGTGGAAGGAGACGAAGGCTCTTTTCAGGTGCAGATGTAGAGCATCATTGATAGGGTGCGCTGCTTTCCTCCTTTACAGGCGGCCTCTGATCAATCAGTGCTGACAGGGCAGGGGCTTTGTGCGCCACATAGCGGGACAAATGTCTGCCAGGGAGAGGGGCACACCTAAAAAGAGGAAGCAGCGTACATCAGCCAGCCCCATGCCTGCAGATTAGCCCCAGTCCGCTTTGATGGATTAGCATGTAGAAAAATTGCTTGATTATTGATATGAAAATGTTTTGGGGGTTTGAAGGGGCTGGGGGAATGAGGAGGTTCCTTTTCTGGTGTGTATCTTAGGGATACGTGTGCGTATGTGCAGTGATAGTGATTATCTACCTCACTTTCCCTTCTTTCACCTGAACCCCCCTCACAGCCTCCCTCTCATCCCCACTCTTAGAGAAAAGAACGCTACAAAGGAGAGACGAGGGCATGGGGAGGAGACACCCTCTCCAAGAGAGACATATTCAGCTGCCCTTCATGAAATATTGTTCATCATCATATTAACAGGGCTGAATGTAGGGAGATAAGACCCACCTTAAAAAGTAAGCAGAATGTCCCTGTGAGATTATTCAATCCTCAACCCCCTACATTTTTTACTCATTCATTCAGAGTGAATATGAAATGTTGAAGGACCTTTTTTTTTTTTTTCAAGCTATCCCGAGAAAATGATGACATAATCACCTCCCCTTTAATTGCTTGATTTTTCAATCCCTCACAGTCCTGAGCTGCTGCACTGCATGTTTCCTGTCGCAGGTATTTTTTGTCATGTCAGATACCTGGCTGATGTCAGATATTTCTCTCAGTGTTGCATAACTCTGAAGTAACCTGATGGTGATGTTCAAACATTTGTAAAAAGCATACAAAGGCCTTAGTTCGCATCCAAAACCAAGAGAGTGACAATATCAAGACATACAGATGGTGGTGACTCTGCTTCCACAAAAGCGTCTCTTTACGCAGAGGAAGCATCATCAGCAGCCATTGAGGTTTCCAAACTAATCAAGGATTCTCCTTCAGAGCCACAGTGTATATCACCCTGTTGAGATGAAGCAAAAGGTGCTGCACTCATAAAAGTGACTGACGTAATTATAGTGAACTCTGGCAGAAGTACATAACAAGTTAAACCAACACTGCGTAAGTCACATCTATCAAAAGCCATCCAATGCAGGATAAATCAAATAAAAGACCACTCTTGTGATTGTTTTCTATCACTTATATATCAGTTTTTATTTCGACTGTACTACTGTTTTGTTTCACACCAGCGTTGCAATGAATTGCACCCGGCCTTACCTCTAGAACTTTATTTTTAGGTTTGGGTAACACTTGATTTAACATTTGTAAGGTATAAGTTAAGCATTATTTGATACTTAAATGACATCTAAAAATCACTTATTTATGATTAATTAATAATTTGTATGTCATAAATTCTGTATTGATTCATTTGTGAAGCGTTGCTGAAGCATTAGTAAATATTAAACTTTTCATATCCGTATGTCATCAATACACACCAGAGACGGGCACAGTTCACTTCTTGAAAGTCTAAGTCATGTCTCTGGCCTTTTAGGCCAAGTGCAAGTCAAGTCTCAAGTCTCTCTTGGTTTAGGTGAGCACTAAAAATGGCTCAAATAGATATGATAGTTACTATTTGTAACAAGAAAATAATGTTTACATTATTTGACATACAATAGTAAGTGTATAAGTTCTAGTTTTGTTTGTTACACCGGGTCTTTAACTTTGTAAGAAATGTACTGGATATGAAAAGAAAACATTTACTTTTCCAACAAAGTAATAGTAATTTAATAAGGCTGGTAATATCAAAGTGACATGGTCAATCATAAACCTGTCATCTAAACTTGCCTTTGGATTCTGTTTAGTAAGTATTATTGGGAATAAGACATTTCCCTTGGTGACACAGTGGCGCAACAGGAACTGCACGTGCCTAACAGCAAGACGATAACTGATTTGACTTCCTTCCTGTGTGGAGTTTGTATGGTCTTCCTGTGCCTTTGTGTGTTTTTCTCCTGGCACTCCAGTTTCCTCTCACGAACAAAAAACATGGCTGATAGGTTCATTGGTGACTCTAAATTGCCCTTAGGTATTCAGCCCTCTGATTGGCTGGTGATTGGTTCAGGATATACCATGCCTCCTGCCCAATGTCAGCTGGGATAGATTCCAGCCTTCCATGACCACAAACAGCGCAATATCGATGATTGATGGCTGGAGATGTTTCCCTGTTTAATGGTGTGAGGATGAACCATTTTAAGGTGATCGAAATGCTTTTTCACCTTTTCCTTCATTGCTCAAATAACCTGAAATACACTTGTTATCTTTTTATCAAAGAAAAAAAAAATGTGCCGACTCAATGTCAGCACTCTGGCTTGCTTCTGTAGAGTGTACTTAATATAAAGTGTTACCAGGTTATATTTTTGTAAATGCATTCAGAAGGGCTGCTAAATTATGACAAAAATCAATATCACATTTGTTTTGATTGATAATGAGATCCTGATTTTAAAACACAATTACCCTCTAATTTTACATATTTGCATCACATGTATTTTTATTAAGCACAATGTGCATGTTAACACAATAACACTTTCACAGTAAAGTGAATAATAAGTAGATATCAAAGTAAGTATACATCAAAACTGATGAATCAAGAAAAAAAATCTATTAACTGTTTCTTTTACTAATCTTTTAATACTGATTTTTTTTTTTTTAAATAATTCTTGGAATCCATCATTTTAATTAAAATTTAATCTCAATTGTTTGCCCGGCCTTAGTATTTCAAACCAAATTTAACTTAAATCATTACATAGTAATTTGAATTGAGAGGTCACTTAAACAGATACTGTGTTCAACATGGACAGCCTCTAAATATATATTATGAGCTGAGATTTTATGTCAACAGAGGTGAACGTTGTCCCACAACTATGAGGCACTGCTGATCTCTGACAGCCAGAGGATGATGATGAGAGATTTGTGAGAGCCACGGATTAACTCTATGGATACCGCTGTTCTGATCACAGGAAGTCGGACCCTGTCTGTTAAATGTCATCTGTGACCGACAGACGTGATACTGCTCTCTCACGGCCCGGGCCCATTACTGCAGACGGAGGCCTCTCTGAGGAGCCGTCCCTGACTAATAGAAACAGTGTGTGTGCACAGTCTGAACTCCAGAAAGTCCGGCGACAAAGACAAGTAACGCAAAAAGCGTGTGTTTTACAGCCCCCCTGTAAAGGTCCAGTTGTAAACTAAGAATTTACGCCCTTCATTAGTGGTAATACAATGCACATAACTCTAACATATAACAATTGGGATGGCTATAAAGTAACCATTTTATACCTTCTCAAATCTGTGACTTGTAGGTGACCCTGGTAGGAGCAGTGTTAGGGCAGACAGATTTACAATGGTTGCATATTCCCTCTGAAAGGCCCCTGCGTTTTCAAGGAATTAATGGTGCCAAAATATAAAATGACTTAAATAATAATTGTATGTACCTCAGCAGAAATATTAGTCTCCAAAGCATAATTTACAACTTGTAACTTGAGTTTTTTGTTCAAGGAGATTTCAGATTGATTCATGTCTCACTTTGGTTTTACAGCCAGCCAGGGAAGGACAGAAACCCACCTCTGTTTCCCTCTAAAACCTCACCAAGTAAGTCCATTAGCATGACATAGAAGGTGTACAAATAGTTTCGTTTAAAGTACCAAAATTTAACAAAATTCTGTCTTAAAAGTAGCCTTTTTATAGTGACTTAAAATTGGTTTAATAAGCCACCTTGTTTAACTGGGACTACATTTCTAAAAAATTAAGTAGTTATTCATTGAAGTGTATTTCTCTTTCCCTTATCCTAATTGAAAAAATACAGCATTGTTATTAGGGATTCAAAAATCAAACACTGAATAGTTAAGTATGATATCCACGGTTCAACGTGTGCATGCAAATTACAGTATTTATGTTTTTTAGTGTAGATTTTCATACATTGATTCCCTTTTCCCTTTTGCTCATTTGCATTTGTGCCTGTGAGTCTGAGCAAAGGGGTCAGGAAACTTCTACCATGAACGATAGCAATGTGCTAAACTTAGACCATGATATCACACTTTGAGAGTAGATACAGTAGTATTCAACCATATTGCAGTATGAGGGTGCATTGTTTTTTTAATCTGTGGTGGGAGTAGAGGTGAAGATAGTTCAACATTTGCCAAACCTGAAAATCAATAAGTTTCGAGCTCATCGATGCAGCTGTTAAGTCTTGTGGGTCCCATGACATAGCAACATTTTATTAAAGCACTGGTGCACAGTCATTCATCAGGTGTTGCAGGGGAAACTTTTACTCCAAGCACATCAGCATTGTGCTTCAAATTAGGCATTATGTTGTACCTTTTCAGCGTGGCCTTGGATTAAGAACTCTTGTAAGTAAAATAAATACAGTGTCATCATGATATGTTCACATATGTTTTCATGAAATGGAAATTTTGTTTTGTTTTGGCTATTTACAGTTGTTTGGAGGTCAAATTTGTTTGTTTTTCCAACAATATAAAACAGATATTTTTTGGATCCTGTTTATCATGGAGCTCTAAGGTTCATAACTAATCTTAAGGCTCTAACTCATCATTGTACTCTGTATGAGTGAGTTGAGTGGCCCTCTCTTACCATCCGTAGACTGGACCATCGGCACATCCTGATTACCAAGGCTATACTTGGCCTGCTTCCATCATACTTAAGTAACTATATTCACGTGAGAAGTTCTGGAAGCTACAGCCTTCGTTCTGTGACTCTGCCACAAAATCTACTTTTGCTCTCTGTCCATAAAGTTCGTCTTGAAATGGGTAAAACACGTTTCAGATATGCTGCATCTGCAGACTGGAATCTGCTACAAGAAAAACGATGTCTTGGAGAGCTGATCTCTTTAAATTCAGGTTAAAGGCATTGGAGGAAGAAGCAGGCTGTAGATGCTTTGACTGTTAAACTTGACTGATAAACTTGCTGCTCTGTGACTCTGACTTGATTGGTTTATATGTATGTATTTGTGTATGCCATTGTTTTATGTCTTTAACTTTATAAATTTGCTGTTGCCTGTCTTGGCCAGGACACTCTTGCAAATGAGATTTTTAATGTCAATGAGGCTCTTCTGGTTAACTGAAGTTCATAGATATAACAGCTGTTTGAGAGATTGTGCTTTAATTTATTTTTTTTTTTTAAATACCACAATACCACAGCAGTAAGCAAGCCAAAATAGCATTAACTGGCAATATGAAGCAGAATATAGCTAATGTTAGCATCACTAGCAGTGCAAGCCTCTAATCTTTCTGATAGATTAATGTCTACAAGTCTGTGTAGTTTTTGGTTCACATCCCTCAAGTGAACATGCTAGTGTCATCTAATGCAGCTTAAATACAACTTAAGCATTGCTTCATGGATCAGGTTGTGTATTTCTGGTTCATGGTGAAACTATAGGCAGGATGACAGGAAGAAAGACCTTCAGCCCTAGCTAGTGGTGGGTGGCTATATTATATATTGATTGACTGGCTTTGGTCTGCTTGACAAAGTGCAGTCTGAAAGCTAACCAAACCAACGGAATATTGCAACAATGTTACAACTTCACCCCCAAACCAAACCTTAAAACTTAATATGTGAAGCAACTTTAGCTTGAACTGTTACACCACCCCAAAAAACAACTTTCCAATAGAAGCAAAACAAATTGGTATTAAAGTGACTTAAGCCTTTGTCAGTTTCTGTGAAAATGATATAAACTTGCTGAGTAAATACATCAGTCCCACAGTTTAAATTTTAAGATCCAAATATATTCAATGAGATACCGTGGTATAACCTGGTATTTTAATTTTGTAAAATATTGATCATTGCAGGATTACTGTGTCATGATTATGCCAGTATCCTAGACCATGTACTGGTATCATTTGTATTAAGGCTGAACAATATAATTGTTTCCAAATTGCAATTGCAATACGAACTTGAGCAATAGTCATGTCACTGAGTGTGCAATGTCATTTGCTCAAATCATGTCCTACTGCTGTTTTTATGGAATTTCATAGGAACCAAAACACTCAGAGAAGGGGCCAGTTGCATGCTCAGATATCAGTGGTGTTATAATTAAAGAAACTGACCATGTTAAATTAGTTCTGCAACACAACAAAAACAGAAAATTGTTTTCACGTCCTAATGCGATTGCTATCTAAGACTAAGTTGCTAACTGCAGAATTACCTCATTCCTGCAGTACTGTATATGTGTAATCATCACATACTGTTTAGATATGTTGTTATCTGACAGTTTAAGCTGCTCCTGCTGTGAGTGTTTGTTTGCCTGTGGTATGTTGTCTTAGTTGTGAATGAAACAGTAAAAACACTCAGTCTGGCTGCAGTCCATTCTTCTTGTGTGCAGCATGACACAGTCAGTCACCTGATGAGATGAAACAGGTTGACTTCTCCCTCGGTCTGAAGTGGAATGAAAAACAAATGTCATGGAGGGTGACAGAGAGCGTCTGTGTCTTATCAGGACGGCCAATGTGAGTGATGGTTCTTATCTGGCCCCCTGCTCCGCGGCTGTTTATTATCCTAAGGTGGCAGGGTGGTGCTGGGAAGAGAAGAGGACTGGGAGCCCCTTCGTGATCCATCACTCCGGAGGTCTCCTTCCCCTCTTATCTGACCGCTACATGGATAACTGCAGCTCTTGTTTACAGACGCCAGCCCATTTGAATGAGTAGCAGGCACAGGAAATGATTCCTTTGCTCTCTTTATCAGTCCAGGTGAGTTATAGAGAGGATGGAGTGTGCCATACGTATTCTTTTAGCACACCTAGACATGCATGGTTCACACACATACGTATGCAGACATGTACACAGACACATGGGTTAATACATGCTATTCTTCCTGATGTGAAATAAATGGAGCTTTAAGGGAAAGAGATGATAAATGTTGAAAGCAAGGCAGCGCTGCACTCACAAGGGGATAAGCTTGTGTGTGGCTCACTTTATCTCTTTTCATGAATTACATCCATTTCTGTCATGTTTTTTTTTCTTGGTTATCTAAGCCAGCATGTGTTGTCAGTGTATACAAGAATGAGAGGTGATATGAGGAAAAAGAAACAATCTAACCTGTTGGTGGTCACTGGGTATCCTGTTTAGCTTTTAACATTAAGGAGCATCATATCCTGAAAAGTAAGCGCCGTTCCTATATTTACTTGTGTTTTTGAAAGGAAAACCTCAATAAAGATGGCTATTTTTTTCACTTGTTCCATTTCCTTTCACCACCTCTGTTGGGATATTCCGGGTGCTCCCTTGCAGGGCAGAATGTGCAGGTTTCCATTTCAAACACGACTCTTATGTCCATCACATCACCGGGGGTCTCCTAAAGTACATACCTTCTGTCAAAGCTCAGGGAAAAAGGGTGGATAGAACCTAGCAATGGCGTAGAGGAAGAGGAGAAGTGAGGGAGAGGTGTTAAAGGCTAGCAGTCACCCGTTCCCTTGGGGTTCAATGGCAGAAGGGCTTTCTCCTCAGATCCACATCAGCTTTCACTGAGGCTGAAATAACTGGAGTTTGTTTGAATGAACAGGGGAGGAAGGGGCCCCTGAGGCTGCCGTCTGAACCAACATAGTAAATCCCAGTAAAATCTCTCCAACAGTCACCCCTGCCTCCTTACTGTGACATCTCTTAGCCCGCTCCCATTCTGGCTCAAGCTTCACAGAACCAACAATGCAGTGCAAACTACCTAATTGCAAACTACCAAAGACAGGCCATTGTAACACAAGAATGGGAAAGCAGTGCTTCCAGAGCTGGGGATAGTGTAGTGGTGTAAATACACAATTCATTAATGATTTGTGTTATGGCCTTGAGCTCAGTGTAGCATGCTAGGCTGTGCCACTGATGGCGTCTTCTGGAAGACGAGCAGGTCACTGCACTTGTCCACTATGGAGGGTTCTATAGAGAGCATAATAAGAATCTGAAGAACCGAACGTCATCATTGGCTGATCCCGACTGAGCCTTTCCTGGATGTTCCCCTTATCAGGGCCTTCCACAAGCACTAGCTGACAGCCAGACAGCAGAATGCTCACTCAGTAATAACTAGTTAAGTTTACCTCTTGTTGACCTAATCCTGAAATGGGCACAATGTAAGTTATTGCTACTTTCTAATACAGTAAGCCCCTGTGATATCGTGGTTCAGTTTTCGTGGTCCTGGTATTTCATGTTTTTTTTCTGTAAGACCTATTAATTTTGATGTTGTGTACATTTTCGCCATTTCGCGGCATTGTTTATGAGTTTAAATCTCGCACATCACAATATAATGCCCTTATGTACCGATTCAGCCAATCAGAGTGGTGGTATTTTTTCTCAGCCACTGTTTGACTGTTGTGTATCACGTGGCTTCGCATCTCGAAGGGAGGAGAGATGCTTGCTTTGTTCTCTTTCAGTTCCGCGTCTCTCTCTACAGTGTTCGGTGTTCTGCATAACTTTAGTGTTTTGTGCACTGATTTTAAATAGGGTATCTCTATTTTGCGGATTTTCACTTATCGCGGGTGGGTCTGGAACCTAACTGTGTTTTGGTGGGGGGACCAATGTACATCTTAGCAAAGAAAATGAAATTAAATGATTTTTCTTAAAGTATTTTATTTTACATTCACACTCTCTATTTTTCTGGATTTGATGCTGTTTTAGGATTTATTCCATCTTTTAGTCATTTTGTACCAATTTTAAAAAGATTAATGATTAATTGCCTTCTTTCATCAGTGTTTTGTGTGCAAGATTTAAAAGATGTATTTGTCAAAATCAGGTTTTTATATTCCTTCTCATTCATTCATTCATTTGCTGACTGCAAGGGTACATTTAGAATCAGTATCATTCAAATACTTCTATACTCATTACCTTTGATAGTGCTGTTTTCTCTCTCTGCTCAAGTTGCTCTGTTGGATCTCCTGCACCTTTAAGGCCCCCTTCCCCACATGGGCACAGTCTGCTCTGATTGGTTGACAGGTCAACTCTGTGGTGATTGGTATGTTAACCCCAGTCAGCACCACATTGTCAACAGCTCTGCAGTCTCTGCACTGGGCTTGCTACCATGAGCCAGAAGGCTTAAACTAATGACGAATCAGTGGCGGTTAGCCACACGGGGAGGAAGGGGTGGAAGGCATTTTAAGCAGGCACTAGCACAATAAACATGGGAGCAGGAGAAGTGTAAATGCTGTAGACTTTTTGTCTTGTTCATAGAAAGAGACATGTTAAACACACCAAAAGGCGACTAAAGCTGTCTTTGGAATGGGTTGTCGGACTGAAGTTCAAAATGTGTGAATATTTCCAAAAAACTGCTTCTATCAGTTTGAACAACAAACATTTTGTGTTTGGACTGAACTGGATGTGTTAAATTTATATGATGTCCTAACTCTTAGAAATTTAGTCTGTTTTATTAAGCGATGATTACAGTAATTTGGAACTATTGGGAATGGTAGATGCTGGGCTTAGAGCACAGATCATTAAATGAATGCCAGAGAAATATATTTTTACTCTGGTTCTATATTTTTTCTCTCATCATGTGCTCCATGTGAATAAAAAACAAAGCTAATGTCTATTGCAGGCTGGGCTTTGCATATGTGGTTAGCTGTTAAAGAAACAAAACTTTGAGCTCATTTTTCCCACTCCAAATGAAGAAAAAGCCCAGTGACTCAGCCTGATGCTTCCCAGAGCTGTGTCTGTTGTTTCTCTTGTGTCAGAAGCTTACACAAACACACACGCTAATACAGGGCAGAAACCCACAGCATGATACTGGTGTCTAGTCCCACACTGGCCAACTGCTGAAATCATCTTTTATAATAGTGCCACTAAAAATAATAAAGAAATAATGCTTCCATATTTCTTGTGTCTCTGTTATCGTGACTGCTACTAATGCTGAAACTTAGCATCACCATAAAGTAATTAATTCTACTTTGTGATTAATTTGTAGTGTAAAAGCAGCATTTATTAACAGGCATGATCCACCACAACTTTATGGTATTCAATTAATCACAAGCTAGTCCTGCATGCCGCCAAAATAATGACAATTTAATAACACAGCACATATAGCAACGCAAATTGCCAAGTATCTATAATTGTCATTGGCTAGCCAGTAATACATAGTGACAGGAAAACATGTGCTTGGCCCAGCAGTGTCTGCTTCCATGTAATGCAACAAATGTCCCTTCCTCATAGCAAAGAGGCTATGAATAACTGTGATAATCACTGCACAATGGCTTAATATATCAATGTATAATGAGTGCAAATGTTGGGCTGATTAGGCTGCTGCTTTATTTTCTGTGGTGAAGGTTTGTTTGTGCCGGAGTGTCCAACGGGCGTGCCTATGGGGTGATGTCACTGGTTACTCTTCAGCTGTCTGTCTCGTGTGCCCTTTGCTTCTTGCATGTATTGTGACACATGAAGAGAGCAAGAAATCCATGTGAAGAATGTAGTATTTTCAATAAGAGGGGGAATAATAACCCAAGTTACAAGTGCTGTTTATACCATTCACAACAGTAGAAACAACGATGAAGTGCAACTGCAACAACCTCTTCACGGAGAAGAGATTTCAAAGAAATGTGCTAGACCCTGTTAACACAAAAATAACCCAGTATAAATTGGACCTTTTTGTTTATAAAAAAGATTCATGTTCAGGTGACAAATTTTCCATAACAAAGGCTGTGTACACAGAGTCACTAAAACAACTAAGAGGATGTAATACACATGCCAGGCAAGTAGTTGTTTTATGGTTTCCTGTTTTAAGATGGGAGTACCCCCTCTTCTTAAAATGGTATTAGCCTTTATTTCTGAAACGTTTATTTTGTGGGTGGGCCAGTAAACTCAATTGTTATGTCAGTAATGTTAGTGTGTATAGCCTGCAACAGGTTTGTGTCAGTCAACTGTAAAAATTATTGGCACCAACCCAGGAAAACCAATGCTACAGATTGGACATACAAGGGTTGATATTATTCAATGACATGTATGGCCATCCTACAAGGCTTCTCCGGGCCCTAGCAATTTCTGTGGGTGGCCCTGTGTTCATATCCTCTTAATTCCACAGTGTGTTGAGATGTTGATGTACAAAAATGTCTAGCACACAGATACTGGACAAACAATAAAAGTGGATGTTGAGTAAAGTGATGGTGGAAAAAAATCCACATTTTGTAAGAGTGAGCTGTGTGACTGGGGTGCATGGATTTGCATTGGGGTTGTAGTCCAACTAACTTGAGGTGTGATGGGCATGCTCTGGAAGCATACTTGGGCATGGCTGTTGTCTGAGACCGTAGTGCACTGTTGTCATGTAAGTAAATGAACAACACAAGAAGAACAAAAGTTTGTGTGTAAAAACCATCTTAGGTTACAGAGCTCAGACTTAGAATCAAAATATACTAATTCATTAGATATTTGATAATTAGTGATCTGGGGGTAAACAGTTGTTCCTATTGTGCTTCATTCAAACAATGTGAGTAAAAAATGCATTATATATACAAAATAACAAACTTTTATCATCACAATTTAATAGGGAACTGTTAGACTGTTTTTATTTCAAAACAGTAACACTTTTTACAACTCCCTCATTTTTTGTCAGCTATTTGAAATTTTAGGGCAAACAAAGGGAAACTATGTCCTCACTGCAACAGCCTTGTAATTTAGCTGTTTAAGCTTGCACCTGCTTCACGCAAAAGTGACCCCTGTATATTGAGTGAACCCTTAAATCCAGTGGAATTTTGCAATTAGTCACACTCGTTATACCCCAGCCCTCCACCGTTTCCAGTTGCAGGACTTTACCTTAAATACAGCTAGTAGAAAAGTATATAGAAATAAAGAATTGTACATTTTGAAAATGTTAAATAAGCATCTGATGAAAAATTGATGGTTTATTGCTCACCGTGCATTTGTGGGACTGTGACAATCATGATATGCTTTAGGGAGGATTCTTTTAAAATTAAGGTTGAATTCACTTAAGTTTATTACAAGTTCTCACAAGTTCTAAGACCACCAAGGCCATGGTTTGGAGACATCGACTGAAAATTGAATCATTTTTCAATTTGAATTTCAAAGAAGAAAAGGGAACTTCTGCATTCAAGATTTTGATTTTTTTCCCAAAACATAAAATACATCTGGAATTGCCCTCCTTGTAAATTTGAGTATTGGATCTTTAAAAAGCCAATTACTTTTTGCTACCAAAGAGAACAGAAATGGCCAGTGACCTTAGAAGTAATATTTTTACTATTTTAAATACAATATTAAACTCCTTCTAAAAAATCCCTTATGCATTTGTTAAGGGAACGGGCACAATGTTTAAGGTTCACTTACACTGAACGCAACTTGGGCTTTTTTCCGGGCAACCACTTTCCATGTAAAGTCAATGTAAAGCCGCAATGGGGCGGGGTTAACCCTCTCGCGATGTGATGGACGCGATATGGGTTACCTCATAGTGCTACCCGGTCACTCTGGATGCACGATGGTCGCCAAAGTTGAAAAGTTTCAACTTTTCCGGCAACGTTGCGACAGCCAATGAGCATTGTGTGGGTGTGTGACGACACCCGTGACAGACTGTTTTTTATTCTGGATCACATTGACGATCCATGTCCGTGTGGGAACATTAGTCAGTGAGTAAATTAGTTTCGCCTGGAGGGGACCACAGAGAACTCCTACTCGAAGTACAGCTGATAGATGATGCTGCAACAGGGCCATCAGCTGCAGTAGTTTGTGGTTGGCAGGAGAGTGAAAAGGATACAGTTGGAATAATATCAGCTAATACATCCTGTTATATGGTATGATATGATCGCAATGAAACTTGAGTAGGTTCGAAGTCACGGAGTGATGCGACAGAGACCAAAATAGCTATTTATGGACAGGCAACGTGACTTGGGTGGGCGACGCAATCTTGGTCACCAAGTCACTTTTGGTGCGAATGTGGTTTAAGTCCTCTGTTGGCCTACAAAAATAGATCATCCCTGCACCACTCTATTTATTTTAAAATAAATCCAATATCTGAGAAGGCAAATAACCAATCCCAGTGTTGGATATTGGAATGGCACCTTGTGGGGCCAATCAAAATTCAAGGAGTCCCAGGCTACAATTTTAGACACACCCCTGTGTCCCCCCCCCTTAAATATTGCTATGCCCCCCAAACCTAAAAATACCTCCTCCTACTACTACTAATAATAATACATTTTATTTAAAAGCGCCTTTCAAGATACTCAAGGACACTGCTTAATACTGCTTTCCCACTAAAATTAGCAGGTAAATGCAGGTTTTTTTTACGCGGGTATACCTGCTAACAATCAGCAAGTGACTCCTTTCCCATTGCCAGCATACCCGGGTCTAATTGCTAGCAGACGAGCTGCCATGGACACAGTGGTCAACTGTTTCCATACTTTGTACTTTTGTCCCTCTTTAAATATGTACAAACTCAGCGCAGACTGAACAACATTCGAGCGCTGATGATACAAAGGTGGATGGAATTTGTTGCTGAGATGACAAAGAGTCCCAGAAGTTACAGATGGAGGAGACGGGCGTGATATTATAGCGTAGGCACGTTACGCCAACGTCATCCGGTAAGTAAGCGCATTCACCCGGGTGTGATGTTCCCACTGGGAGCTGATCGGAGGCGAGCCGATTAAAACCTGTGTGGCTTGCAGGGTCAGTTGATTCGGATCTAAATGCCAGTTAGAGCCTTTCCCACTGCTGACAGGAGCCAATTGTTATTATGTTTAAACGGGCTTTTTGGCCAGTGGGAAGGGGGTATAAGTGACCAATGAATCTACCTGACCTATTATCAACATCCAGAGTCCAAACAAAGTACCCACAATCAATATAGATCGACACACAACAATTCACAAACTTGATGGTGTTATTCACATTCTAAATTGGCTCCTACATTTTCACTATATTCACAATAGTGAATAAAAATAATCATTGAATTTGCATCTCTTAGAAAAACTAATATAATTTGTATGCTTTTTTTTAATAAGAAGAAATACTTACACATATGTAAAATTTTATTTTTTATTTATTTATTTTTTTAACAAAGACTATAGTTCTTATCAACTCTGTTTTTAATCTTGCTCTTTATCAGGTCATGACTGCACATGGTTTTATCTCAAAAGTCGATGGAAAAGGTAAATATGAATTATTTCGGTCAGAGTGATAGGTGTGTCCAGAGTGTGTCAGAATTTGTGCGGTTATCCGGGTTGACAAACAGCTTCCTGGCATTGTTGGCACAAGATAAAGTCACCACACTTGTTTTAATATGAGTGTAACATTTGGTGTGTGCAAACAATACTAACAGACACTAAGAATAGCTCGGGTGTTGGAAAGAGATGACTCCCATCCTGAGGTGGGACATGTACTGTAATTAAAGTTTTCCTTAGATGTGGTTGGTGGTCCTAAATTTGATACAGAATTGTTTAGTGTAATTTTCTCTGCATTCAACAGTTGCTCATAAGTGCTGCATTTGCAATGTGTGCAATGCAGGATTCAAATGGGTGTAAACAGCTGATGGGGAGATACATGAGGTATGGGAATTTGATCTCTTTGTTGGTGGGGGTGCTGTTCTGTCGTATCCATGAAAAGTGTGAGATGGACAGGTTGACAAATGAAAGAATGGGAGACAGCAGTGGAGCGGAGGCTGCTCAGTAGGGATGTGAGAGGAAGGAGGTAGTGGTGGAGCTGACCACCGTTGGGAGCGGAGAAAGGTCATTGTGAAATGGAAACTGATTCTCCACCCTGGCTCCCTGGGAAATATCCAGTAACCCTGACTTTCTCTCTCACTCTTTGACACTGTTGCACAGCCGCTACAACCTGAACTGTGTTAGGCTGTAGCTAGAATAAGTGAAGCAAAGGAGAGCGGGTTGCCAGTCTGTTGGGGTACATCCTTGAAGTTAACAAAAGGTGGGGCTCTGTCAGGGTTGGGGTGCTGTTGCAGAGCAAAGTGATCATTTGTGACAGCCTTTAAGCTACAAATCCTGACTCTACCAGAGGTTCTGACCCACGCTGCGTGATAGGAATGCAGTGTTCCGCCTCTGATGGCCCAATTTCCTGCTCACCTTCTGAAAATGCGTGCAGGTTTTGTCTCTGCAGAGGTCTTCACATCAATTAAGTTAAAGGGAAATATTTATCGTAAGAAAATGTGGTAAGTGCAAAAAAAGGCAGTAGTGATATGGTTGGCAATGCTCTGTTATGTGTGTCGAAGTGTGCGTGATACGAAGATAACTAGTTCTAACACCTGGAAGTTTTATGCCTTTGCAAGGAATGCAATTGCTTGGAGAACATTGTGTTTGGTGAAGAGGAAGACCGACATGGTTTTTGTGAAAGAGTTATTCCACAGAAACCTTAAAGGAAAGAACATGAAACCCAATGACCTTGGCCTTTGACCTTGTGACAACAAAATGTAACCAATTCATTATCAAGTCAGAGCAGGAATTTGTGCAAATGTTAAAAGAAATCCCCCAGAGAATACTTGAGATAGCAAGTTGAGATGATCATGAAGCCTGAGGACATTTGACTTTGTGCCTCTGAAATCTTCGCAGGTCATTCTTGATTCAAAGAGGACGTTTGAAGAAACCTTGAAGAAAATGTTTCGAGCATTTTTTAAATATCACATTCGCAGGGGGAGAAAATGACACAAACTGTCTTGAAACTCTTTTACCTGTCACAACTCACCAGAATCTACAGCTCTGCATCAGCATCTATTGCTCTTTTTTATTCTTTGTACTTAAAGATGTAGCGTGGTGGATTAAGTAATTTATTTCACGGCAGAATGAATAGACTCTAGCCTGATAGAAGACTTACAGCATTTTAGAGTATCAGATTAGGTTATAAACAAACTATTGTGTCATATATAGCCAGAGAACATAATGATGAATGAACTACCTGCAGACTATTGGTTTGCATACATAGAGAAAAATTATTAGAAATAAGAAATATTTAGATAGAAATCATATTTAATTGTCCTTATTATTTTATCACATCATTCTACTGTATAAGCAACCAGAACTCTAGCACAATATTTTTAAGCCTTTTTAATTGTTAAATTGCGCATAATTTGTGTCTTTTGTGGAAATTAGACTGTTTTTACAGTCAGCTGAATTTTATTAAATCAATAAAGTGATATACAGAGGGGGGATTGCTGTGAACTTGTAAAATGAAACTTTGCTTGGCTGACCCCCAGACTTACTTTCAAACTGAGACATGTGGGCTATGGGATGCTAAGTACCAGGAACACAATTTCTGAATATCTGCCTGTGTTTGAGGCCTGATATTTTGTCCCTTTTAAATGAACTCAAGGAAATATTTCATTTTAAAATGATGGCCTTCCACTGTTTCCATCCTTTTTTCAAGTTTCAAAAAATTACCACCGAAAAGGTTATTGAGATTAGTTAGCAGTTTGAATGGGATAGAACTGAACATTAATAGATGAAATAAAATCAGGCTGAATCATTCTGTTCTTTAATACAATTTTACAAGGATCAAATCGTGGTCGGTGAATCAAGATTCAGATTAGGAAAGATTCACACCCCTACCAGATGTTCATTTTACAAACCCATACACCACTTTAAATCAGCTGTACCAGCAGCTGATTATGATTCGGGGACTGATAGAGATTTAGGCTTGATTCAATGTTTTTCCTTACATTAAATCTGACAGCAGTTTGTTTAACCATCCAGGAACTATGACAAATTCTTAATCTGTGTTTTATTGTCATTCTTATTTAACACTGATTGGTAACATTACAGACATTACTCACCTGATACACTACAGCAGGGGTGGGTGGGCAACTAAAGGCGTAGGAGCTCCTACTGTCTAAATGCAGCCCGCCAGTCAATTTGAATTGATCAAAAATGTCTATTGATGAAGAAAAAGTGATAAAAGCTGCCAGATAATCATTGAAAATAACAATATTTTCCAAGAATGTAGTTCCATTGGCTGTAACTCTTTCTGTTAAAGTCCTTTTTCATGTGTCACTAAATGCACAACGACTGCCTGAGTCAGTCAGGTCCTTCCCATGTGGGGTTTACGTGTTCTCCCCATGCACATGTTGGTTTTCTCCAGGTGCTCCACTTTCCCCCCATAAACCAAAATTATGCTCACATTGTTAACTGATGACTCTAAGTTGCCCTGAGTTGTGCGTGTGAATGGTTGTCTGTCTCTACATGTCTTCCCTGTTGTTTGATGTCAACCATTCTAGGGTTCACCCTGTGGCAGTTTGGAAAGGCATCAGTCACGCCTACACAAAAAGGGATAGATGATACAGATTTCCGATGTATGGTATTGTTTATGTGAGGGTATCATATTGATTGGCCTTCCAGCAATGAGAACAAGTTTATATGGCCTTCTTGGTTACCAGTGTTGCCCATCGCTGCACTACAGCACTTTCTTGGCTTTTGTTCTCAAAAATACAGGGCAACTGGACTGCAATTACTACACGCTCTTTCCCTTTTAACACAGCTATGCCCAGTGGCAGAGTTCATGCCAGCAAGTAAAGGACACAACTTTGTAAGTCACAGTAATGTCAGCTTTGTATTTATTTAAAGCCATTTACATCACTCACTTGGGAAGGCGAGTGATACAAGACAGGTTGTAGAATGCAAAATTACTTTTGTGAGACATTGAAATGTCCACCCTTTAGAGTAACAGTGGTGTGGTAAATAGCTATAATGATGTGGAATATTAAGCAGAATTACCTCTCATTTCTTCTTAAAGGGATCGCTTGTGGTTCTTGTGGGGTAAAGTTTGCCCCATCTCCAGATAATCGGTGATCAGAGTGTTTTTTTTTTTTTTTTTCTTTTGAGTCTTAAAATAATTGTTGAACAATTGCAAAGGGAAGACTCATTGCTGAATGACATTTTGCAAAGTCAAGTAGTAATTTTTGGGGCAGTAAAAGACTTGACTGTATCTAAAAGTGATGATGCACAAAATCCAAAAGACCTGACTTGCTATTTTTGTGTTGAGTACAAAACAGTTATAGCTGTATGCTTATTTCTGTCTTCAGCAAGTCTTTATGTGGGATGGGGTTTCATGGCACAACAACGGCTCTGTGTGTTCTTTTCAACATCCAAAACATGGAGGACAATGATAGGTTTTTAGGGTGTAGGTGCAGTGGTCCCCCACTCCTTTTCTTCCCCACCTCTATGATGGAACAATAAAAAATAACATTTAGAAAGTTACCCAACCCATGCCATTATGGGACATTTGCTGCCAACTATCCAGAAAATGTGTTTATGGTTCCTTAGACTATTATATGGTTTTCACCAGCAAGGGGCAGCGAGGTTGGCTGGCTTCCTGATAGAGATTTATATAGGCTTCATGGTTCCTTCTCGTGTTAGAAAGAGTGCATGTGTGTTGGGGGGGTGGTGTTTGTACAAGCACATATGAACATTTAAGGCTTGTTCCCTTTTCCACTGGGAAAGTACGAGGTTAGGTTGTTTTCTGGCTCTTTTCACTTGTGTATCTCGGTGATGTGGAAGCAGCAGACTGTGTGCAACCATTTATTTGACTATATGTGTCAGGTGATATAGCTCCATAATGTCCTTACTAAAGCCTACAGCTGAACAACAGTGGTGAAGTATTCATGGACTATTGGATTGAAACACAGATTGCACCACCAAGGTGTTGATAATGCCCAAGATTAATGGCCCAGCTGAGGATAATCATTCTCTCATCCACTTCCTTTGCACAGTTGTTGCAGAGCTCGTTCAGCCTTTCATGCCAATGTGATTTGGAAATATGGCGCAAATAGTCTTGTCAGTGAAGACACAATATTTCCCCACATACACAAATACATACATACATCACCGTTATCAACATGCAACTTCACACACAAATACCTAAGGCATGTGAACAAAGCCCACCAGGCCACGTTGCACAGAAATTAAAAGAGTCAAACGTTCATTATGGAGGAGGCATACACGCTGTGAAAGCAGCTTTCACTCAAATCTACTTTATCCTGCTGTTTCCCCCCGTCACTTCCATTATCACCCCTGTGTTGCAGATCTCATGCACTTCTTTCGGCCTACCCTCACTTTGTGGCCTTAATTCACAATGGTCTGGCTTTTTGACATGCGTGCAAATTGGCAAATTACAGGATGGCGAGCTGTCACCAGTACGATTCATGTGGTCACAAGGGGCTTGTGGAAGGTGGGGAGTTGGGGAAGAGCCGGTGATGGGGGTTGGGCAATGCAAAGAGGACATTAGCTTTGCTTGTTCTGGCCTAACATTGTTAACACTGACCGCTTGATTGACACTCACTGCTGCCCCGATTTGAAAGGGCCCTCAGAGCAGCACTTCTTTTGGAGGCCTTCTCTCCTCCCATCCCTCCTTTGTGTCTGTTTTTCCCCTTCATGTTGTTTTCTCTTTGTGCCCCCACCACCTCATTTGCATCAGGGGCCATGAGGTTTCAAAGTGTACGGGAGGGAAGCAAGGGACCCCGTGACTAACCCCCTCGCTCCCACCTACCCACCCTCCAGCCAGCCCTCTTTGTCTCATCCGCCAAGGCCAGACCGAAGGCATAGCAGGCCTCCTGCCTGGTGCTCCTGGCTGGGGTATCGGGGCAGGCTGCTGGGACAACAGCATGGAAGTGTTATTGTAACTGGGCATGTCCAGGCTAAAGCAGCATCTGCATCTCTGTGTCTGGATCATCCAGTCGATTCCCCAGGAAAGGATGTCTCACTTCAAGGGAACAGGAAGCTGCTGTGGAGTGTGGGATTTCTGGGTAAACACCAAAGCTGCTGGGGCAGTGTCTCCTGTACCTCTGACAAAGACTATACTAAAATTTAAGTTCCTGTTGATCTTGAAAATATCTTAAAGGGCCTTATATTTGATTTGTGAAGTAGAAAGTCTCATTTCCATCTATGAGATGTCTTAAGTTTAAGATGGCACATTGACTATAAGAGGCTTTATCAAAACTTTTTTGGGCAATTTAAAGAGTGCAACAGAAAACAAAGCAGGAAAAACACAAGCAGCATTGGGATGCTTGTCAAGTGAGCATTAAAAGTTTCCTGCCTAAATAAATGTGCCACTCCACAATTTCTACATTATGTTGTCTCTCTTTAGAGGACAATGAGGCCTGCTGTCCTGTAATTGGGCTAATCGTGTATCACCATGGCTTATTTCATTTTAGGAAATTCAGAATCTAACTTTAACAGATGTAGTATTTAGCACAAGATAGAAAAACAAGCTAAGTATACATGATTTCTGTCGACTGTTACTTGCAAAACTTTCTTTGCCTG
The DNA here is from genome assembly GCA_037902135.1 of Cetoscarus ocellatus. Taxonomy (NCBI): domain Eukaryota; kingdom Metazoa; phylum Chordata; class Actinopteri; order Labriformes; family Labridae; genus Cetoscarus; species Cetoscarus ocellatus. The sequence continues at coordinate 2,235,256 of JBAMNC010000388.1, read as the reverse complement.
AGTTGATAAAAGTTTTGAATTGGATTTTTGGTCATGTGTGGGAACCAAGACTTGAGTTTTGGATATCTGAATAGTCCTCACCTGCTATGAAATCAATGATTTCCCACAGCTTTTTTATGTCTAAAATGACATTTTTCCATTATTTTATATCTGTGCTCAGTTGTAATGAAGTCTTACCACTCAAGACTTGCTGGTGTGTGTCTGAATGCTGTTTGCTAAGCTGCCATTATGTAACAAAAGGAGATGAGGGATGTGAAGGAACTAATTTTGTATCTGAAGTTATGGGCTGGTTGTTGGTGCAAAACATTATGACCACATGCCTAATATTGTGTCGGTCCTCTATGCAACCCCGTACGCAACAAACTGCGATGCACTGTGTATTCTGACACTTTTCTATCAAAACCAGTATTACCTTCAGCAGTATGAGTAGCAGTAGCTTGTCTGTTGGATCAGACCACACAGCCCAGCCTTTGCCTCCCACTTGCATCAATGAGCCAAAACCCCATAAGAGCAACAATTTGGAGATGCTCTGACCCAGTGGCCCCGCTATCACAAATTGGCCCTTGTCAAACTCACTGAAATCCTTACGCTTGACCATTTTTCCTTGTTCTAACATCAGCTTTGAGGATAAAATGTTAACTTGCTGCCAAATATATCCCACCCTCTAACAGGTACCATGATGAAGAAATAATCAATGTTATTCAGCTCACCTGTCAGTGGTCACAGTGTTATCCTGATCATAGTGTGTAAACAAGGATACATCTCACAAAGTACCTGTCCTTATTAAGCACATTCTTTAGCTTTTTAGGGTCTTCTCATTGACGAGATAACAAATTTGCTGTAAATTTAAATTCTTAAAATGAATCCTGTGAACTGATATGACTAAAAGTTGGAAAAGAGTGTAAAAAAAAAAGATTCAAAATTTAGTCTTACTTTTTAATTCTGATGTAGTTTTACCCACATTTTTGGAAGTTTTCTCTCTTCTTTTCTGATCTCAACTGTTAATACTCAGCTCTTTTTTTTTTAAAAAATCAAACACCTCGTATACAACTTATTTGCCATGTAAACCTAAGTAAACCCCCCCTCCCCCGTAGATAAATGCCCCGTCTTGCTTGTAAGTGGTTAGAGCATGATCTTAGCCTGATTAATTACACTCTTTACTGCCCCCCCCCATCTCTGCTCTCTTGGCTAATGGCTAGTGTTTATGCTGAGAGTATAGCCGTGGTTTCAGGGGGCGGGTTGGTGGTAACAGCACTGAGTCCTTGCGTGAGGGGAGCAGTTTTAATTAACGTGGAGACAACACCTCTCTCTCTGCTCATCTTTCACCTGGGAGACATGGGGGAACTCTGACACCAGCCCGGCATGCCGCTGATTAAAGCGGGGCCTCATTTACCGTTGCCTGCTGTCAACAAAACACCACTAATGGCATTATGCCCAGGCCTGGAGGTGCAGGACGAGGGACTATCCTCACCCAGGTTCAAATAAGAGAAAACAAACTTAGCTTAATCTCTGATACAGGAGCTTAAACCTCAGTGATGTTATCGCATAGAGGTCTGAATGATACAAGACCCTGACCCCGCTCAGTCTAGATGGACAGAGCTTAAGCAGGTAAAAGCTCCCCTGCTCTCTTTGTTTGTGAATGTTGGGTAGTGAGACAATCCTCAGAGGTGACTTAGTCCTCTTAGTGTTTTGTCAGAGGCCAAATTCAGAGGCCAGTTACTGACCCTGCACTGGCAGAGAAAAAAATATTTGCACTTCTTTCATCAACTGATGATGACTTCATACATGTCAGTCTTCCTTTGTCTGTCACTTGCTCTCTATATATAGATGAGAGTCATTGTTCAAATAGTTGGGGTTGTGCCTTTGAAGTCCTGGCAGAACAAAGCTGCAGTGTCCTTACACACTCAGAAAACACTCAAGCCTGGAATCTTGAGCATGATGCTTGTGTCAACCAGTCCATTAACACCTCCACACCCAGTGTACCTGGGTTCTGGATGTTAAATGGATTTGCTGCATATGACAGGTTATTGTTCAAACAAGGGCCTATCAATATATCAAGTTCTAATACTGTATTTTTAATGAGCTGCAGGGTAAAAAAATGTTGCATTCCCCCTGCCCCCCAAATTAGACCTACCAGTCTGTCATCCTGCCACCATTGCATTGCCTGTAGATGTTACAATGAATGCAGGGTTGTTGACAATATGGTGCCAGGCAGCACTGAAGTGACCAGTTACCACAGAGTTGACCTGTAAACCAGTCGGACTGGACTGGGCTCACTTGGAGAAGGGGAGCTTAAAAAGGCAGGTGCTCTGACAGAAGGTCTCAGATAAAAAGAGTTTAAATAGCACTTTCAGGGGTACTCTGTGTATGAAAATTAGATGGTTTTTGAACATACCCTATTAGTCATTAAAAATGAATTTATGAACCCTGATTTATGACAGAATATGACCACTTCAGTGCTTGTGAATCACAGTGTAATGTAATAATAATAACTTTATTTGTATGGCACTTTTAAAAGCAGAGGTTTACAAATTGCTTTGACAAACAGGTAGGAACATACAGACAGCAAAGTAGTAGTGTATGTATTTGGAAAATTAAAACTAAACCAAAATTATCTCTTTTTTTCTGACATTTAGGTAACATTTATACTAAAGACGCCCGGTTTTAAATTATTTGTGGTTTGAGCTTTACATGTTGCAATCCTTGTTCCCCCAATTGACATTACAGATTTTCAAAGCAAGTGGGAGGGTATTATAAAATGTAACAGTAGAAGCTAGGCCATTTCTCTTTTGGTGTGTATTGTTTTTTGTTTTTTTTTACAATCTTCTTACAAGTGGTGCCAGAAAAGAAAATCCAACTGCAGCCTTTTTATTGATTTGATTGATTTTATGTTAATAGCCATAAAGCCACCCCCACCCTCTGGAACTCAGTCCCCCTCCACATCAGAAACTCAGACTCTCTGCTGTCATTCAAACAATCACTCAAAACTTACCTGTTCACAAATGCATATGACCCCTAACCACTCATAGGTTTTTTTGTTTTGTTGTTATCCTCTGTAAAGCGTCTTTGAGTCTTTTTGAAAAGCGCTATAAAAATTTGATGCATTATTATTATTATTATTATTAATGTACTTACCTTTAATGGGGGACTTGAAGTAAATCAAGATTCCGGTTATTAGTGTGGAGATTAATTAGAAAAGTTTGTTTCTCGTAAAGTGACAGCTCCTCTTTAAGCAGCCCAGTAAACTTTTATTGGACCATACAGCTGACCTCAAATTGGAAATTTGTGTTGGAAGCAGCTTGGCTCACCATTACAGCCTCTGACTGTTGTTAATTTTATATTTGACCAATAAAAGGCAGTGAGGGTTACAGGCATGCGCTGTGTGCCTCCCCAGTGAACCCCACTCCTTCTGAGCACCTCTCTTTTATGTGGTTGATGAGGGCTCTGCAGAGTTTTAATACAATGACGTTGTGTCTTTATTCATAACCTTTAGTTTGTCACCAGTTGATCGAGCAAGCTTCTGTTTTTTCCAGATGTAATCTTGAACTTTATGGGAGTGATTGCTGGACGGTATTTGGTAATATTTAAAAGGCCACAAAAAGATGCCAGACCTGTCACATGGCCAGGGCTCCTTGGTAAAGTTGATTTTTGTATCTCAGCGGAAATACTCAAATATCAGCCAGGTGGCAAAGCATTAGCTAGTCTCTGCGGTCACCTTTAACAGAGCAAAAAAAAAAAAAAAAAAAAAAGAATCACAGTATTAGTAGTTTCTATGGGCCAAGCAGGGAGACTAACACAACAGTTCCTTTGTCAGAGGGCCCTGTTGGTGTTTATACTGAGGTCAACGTAACGTGAAGAGGAAGTGCACAATGAAGCTTCTTGATTACTGCTTTGGGGCGACCCAACCGTGGAACCACTTAAAAGATAATGCTCGAATAATGTTTTTTTGAACTCTGGATGCCTATTTTGCGGGTTGAAACAATATCAATGATGTAAAGGAAATGGGACCTGAATGGCACTGTTTACACATGTTGGATGTTCACACATAAGCAGCAAGTTCCAACATAAACATCCACTTAGTGCATGTAAATCTAAGGGCTATTAATAAGCTCTTTTATCTTCTCTTTTGGAGAATGGCCCTGGAGGCCTCAGGGTAATCTGGTCCTCACTGACTCACTCTCCACTGTGTTCCTCTTCTGTCTGATTCTCTTTAGTAATGCCTATGCCTTTGGGCAAAGAAACTCATTATCAGGCTTTAAACACCTCTGTTTCATAGTGCCTGCTCATTTGCTGTAGAAAGTTTGTTTTAGTCTTTTGTTAACATTAAGTTTGAGGACTGTTGTAATGTGAGTCTCTGTCTCTCAGACATGTATAAAGCAATTGTAAATCTTAAAAGAGTTAAAATGTGTACATAAGTCAAATATGAGCATCCCATATAAAAGCAACTCATTTTTAGGTACATAAACAGTCACAAAATATGAAAGCAGGTCATTTTTTTCTGATTAGACCATATGATTTCTTCTTGACACTGCACACAGAAATCAGATAGTCAGCATGAACTAGCCCTTTAATCTTTAGCTGTATTGAAGAGAAGAAGAAGTGATGCCACCCCAAGATCATTCATTTCATCATTGAATGACGCTATGTTCCTAGCACATCTAAGTTGTCCAGTTAGCATACATCTCTCTTCGTCAATTGTTCATTTAATAAATACAATGCACAATGAATGCTGGGAAGTTTTGGCTTTAGCCATGTTATTACAAAAATGAACTCTCCTGACTGGAACTTTACAACAAAACAATGTGGACAAAAAAGGCAACATTGTAATATTTTAGCCGTCTTTTGAGGAAAATAGGATATTTTTTTGTTGATGTTGAGGCAACTACCTTAAGTAAAAATAGTGCCTTTTATGTTCACCAACTAAAGTTTCAGTTATGATTCTGTCATTTGGATCTTTAACTTTTTTTTTTCCATTTAAATCTGAAATACCCCGTACTTCCACTGCACACAGCAGGCCCCTGACAGAAACACAGAAGAGATGACGGAGCAGATAGATCAATGCATTTTCACAAGAACATGACAAAAAATACTTGGCATTGTATTAATTATGGCCTCCATCTTCAACTGTTTCTTTCAGTGTTGAAATATTTGGTCAACACGATGAACCTTGACTTTTTCACTTATCAATAAACAAAAACTCACAGTGTTCAGCTGCAGGGCATCATCCTTGAGCGCCATAGTGGTATGATGGTGACAATATCTGATTTTTAGCATCTGTGGTTGTTACAGCTAAGGCCAATTGAAGATCTAGGTGTCCTAATGAGTGTTTTTTTTGTGCAGGTTTTCATCAAAGATTGTTTTTTAAACTTATTTTGCCCAAGGCACACCTAAAACCAAGCCAGAATCTCAAGGCACACCTCATTCATATCTCTTCAAAATAGCCTCTTTAATACTTTTTGTCGTATATTATCATTCTGTCCACAAACTTATTTTTTATTTACAAATGCCTAAAACATGATAGACAACTGAATTATTAATGAAATGTTAATTAAAGAAGTTATTTAATATTTATATTCAGAGCAAAATTTAAACCCATTTGTTAGTTGTTAATTAGCTGTAATAATTATAAATAGTTGCACTTATTCCAAAGGCACCATTTGAGGACCATTGATCTAAATAACATTTTGACATTTAGATAAAAAAAGAAACAAAAGAAGAATTAGACTGGAAATCGCTCTTTAAGTTGCAGCATCAATGTACCAATAGTAGTTTGTAATTCCTACTTGCAGAAAGCACACGATCTTGCATGTATGGTGGTCAGATCTGTAACTGCTGTTGGTGTTATTAGTTAGACTTCATTTGAAGGTTTGTCAAATAAGAAGATTAGAATAGCACTCAGAGAGAGCAGACCTCCGCCAAGCAGCTTCAGTCCAATTTGGAGAAAATGGTCCTATCCGGCAATGTTAAAGAATCCTTTAAAACATTCCTGGATCCAGATGGTGATCCAGAATACTCCCAAAATGTAAGCATTTCTTCCTTATCCCATTCGGCACATTTCCTGAAATTTCATCCAAATCCGTCCATAACTTTTCAAGTTATCTTGAACACAAACAGACAAACAAACAAACAAACAGACAAACAAACAAACTAACCAACGTTGGCAAAAACAATACCTCCTTGGCGGAAGTAAAAACTATTTAACTGTAAAAAAGTGGACCGAATGGACTTGTAACCTTCCAGGAGTCTGGGGCCTTAGGACTAAAACTATTACCAGTGCTTTTTGAACGTGAACTGTTATGCACACGTGACCCTACATCACACACAGATGGCCTTTTTGTGGATTTTGTCCCGAGTACCTTGAACCACACTAACTTGCCAGTCTTCCTGTTTATGTGGAGGGCTTTCACAATGTTTTTTACTGAAGGTTTTCCTTCACTCTCCACTAGCCTGTCCTCTCTGGCTTGTGTTGAGGAGGACAGTGACAGCACTCATATGGTTGCATCTTCCTTACATATATTCCCCTCTGCAGACTGATGAGTTCTGACGGAGCGAATGCCTTTGTCTCTCTCACTCTCTCTCTCATGCAGACCCTCTTTCAACTGTTGTTTTTCTTATTCCTGTCGACAGAAAGTTGTTTTTGCTGCCTCCCTTCCCTGCGTGTCCGTGACAGGCATACTTCCTGCAATGTGTGTGTGCATGGCTTTGTGTTTGTGTGTGCGGGCATGCATATATGTGCGTGTGCATGTCTGTCTTTGTGTGTACGTATGTGTGAGTACTTCAGTAGAGTAGAAGCTGCTTTTATGTCAGTGCCAAGTGTGGAGAATGGTTCCGCTAGTGAAGGACAGCCTCTTGTGCTGCACTGGGCTTCCCACTCTGTTCCGAAGAGCCAAATGCCTTTATCTGATGTTGGATCTTTGTTATTTGTCCATGAAACTACAACTGAGAACATCTTATACCTGTGGGACCAGCTGAGTGATCTCCTCCATACCAGCATGTGGACATGAACATAAATGGACCAGTTTGCTCCTTTGCCATCCTATATTGTTATTAACTTGCAGCCAGCTTCTTCCTTCAGCTGTCTTTGAAATATCAAATGTATTTGCTCTCAAAGTCTTAGTAGAATGGCCATACGGACAAAATCCTGCTTGGCTGAGGTTTGCTGGCTTCATCCCAACAGCTCAAATGTTTGTGTCACTATGTCACACCTAAAGCGTTTCCATATTTTACTCCTACATCCTTGAGACTCACAGTAGCTCCGTGGCTTGTGTTTGTGGACTGGCTGCCATCTTGAGTTGTGTGTTTCAGCCACTGTCCTGTGGTTTGGGCTGGTCCCAGGTCTCAAAGCAGATGGTGGCACAGTTTAGCATGTGAAACATACTACTACTACACCAATTTTGCTCTCATAAGGCATGTAGTAAGGTTCAGGCATGATGGTCCTATTTCCTCTCCAGGTTTTTGTTGTCACACCTCGATCTTCCACAATTAGCAAGTTAACACTCATCGTGTGATACAGAGAGTTTCTCTTTCACTTTACAGACTTAATTTCTATCCATTTCTCAGTCCAATAAATTGTAATGGTACAATATGTAAATTGTTTCTAATGAATTAAAAAGGGCCATGTTTTATTTAACCTCCTGGGAACCAGTTTGCAATGAATTGTTAATTTCTTCCACATCCTTGGGATTAGAAGAACCGATAATTGTAAAACTTAAAGTTAGTTGAATATATTTTGATCAAAAAGAGAACGTTAAGATAAAAATTGCCATTCTCTCTTCCACAGTTAGGATTGATATCATAATAGGTCAAATAATCACAATTCAGAATTTTCCCTTATCATTAAGTCTTAGTTTGTGTCCTTAGTTATGTCTTGTTTTTTTTTTTTTTTTACAACAGCTGTACTCCCTCATTTTATTTACTGTGCTTTATTCTGTGCATTTAATGTGCTGTCTTCAGACTTATGCACAATGGAGGATTAAAAAAAAAACTACTTATAAACTACAACTCTGATCCTATTGGTGGTATTATAAATAGATTCCATTATAAATAAACAGCAGTAATAATCCCTCCAATCTTACACACTTTAATGCCTCTGCCTCATATATCTCTAAAGCAGTTTTTTCTTTGCTTATACATGCTAAAATAATTTGAGCCTCTCATCGTTGAGAGTTAAACTCTGGAAGCCTCAGTCAGAAGTTGTTCTAGCCCAAGTAAAAGGATTTTCAGTCTCATTTGTAAGTTATAAGTGTGCTTCACACTTGAGATGGAAAGTACAGTCTGGCTGCCAAGGACAGATGATCCAGGAGGGCGCTTTGATATCTGCTCACGTACCTTTGATGCTGACAACACGAGATGTGCAGCGATATTTTGTAAATCAAAGTGAAAGTTCTCCCAACAGCTGCATAGAATTTTAGATGAACATAAACAGTTGTGTATCACAAAAACTCGGCAACAACGGCATCTCGTGGAAAAACGTTTGTTTCCTTGTCATGTCTCACTAACCTTATTTTATGGCTTATATTTTGTGTGAGGGGAAATTTGAATAGAAAAATAAACTATATGAGGAGCGTTCATCACAGTGTGCAATTTGTTATATGAATTCATCAGTGAAGGTGCTATGTCTGTGAGTTTTAAACTGAACGGAGACATACAGAAGAGCTGTTATAAGGGCTGTCACTTTACCTATAAATAAACTCAATCAGTTGCCAAGCATGCACATCAATAATTGAAGAGTGAAAGACCAGCAAATGGGGCCGCAGATTTGTCGCAATGGGCTAGTTGCTTTGCACATAATTAACACACAGAGGAGTCCAAAGTGCTTCCACATGATACTTCTCAGATGTTTCAGTGTTATAGTTGTCCACTCGTCCTCCATTTTTGTCAGTGTGTCTTCTTTGTTTGTTTGGACTAGATGCAGCTGTTGTTAAGGCCAAGAGAGCACTGGCCAGTGATGTTGCACTGGGAGTGTCCTCTGCTGGATCAGGTGCTTCACTGCTCTAAGCGCCCTAATGTGCTGTTCAACTGTTTACTTTATATTCAAATGTTTACTTACATTTTGAGTACAGATTTTTAGCCCCATGCTTGAATGTATATTCGAATATTGAGTATAAGGTGACAGTCCTAGCTATTATATCTCTGTTTTACATCAGTGTGGGAGCAAAGAGCATCCACAGTAAACAGGATTCAGCTGTGTCCTTTTATGGCTGTAAACCATCTTTTTTCATCTTTTGAAATAGGAGTAGGACTCCCTGCATTGTCTGTGTGCTCGACCAGTTGGTGGTATGTGAGATTTAACATACTTCTTTACTAGCTTAACCTGCATTCAGTGTAAATGCAGAGAGTCTTTGGCTTTGTCCAGAGAGTCACATGTCAGGGCTTCTGTGCTGATCTTGTCATAAACATGACCCCTTTTCTTCACCCATTTGTGCCATTTTTCTGCAATTGAGGTCTAAAAGATGCATATCAAAGACATTAATGGAATTAAAAGAAAATTTGTGTGTAATGGTTATTTCTGACACTAAGTGATAACGCTCTGATTATGTAAGAAAAAAATTACAGGTAAGAATTAGTCTGAATTACAAAGTTAATGAAAACATAATTGATGAAAAATCCAGCATTAAATTTCAGCACTTTTTTTATTACAGCTGTTTACTGCTGTTTGATTGATAGCTTTCTGAATGCAGACATCTCACTTGAAATACACCTTTGTTTAGGCACTTCACTGAAAAACCTTTGAGTCAACTCAGAAAAGTGCTGAAAACAACCCCAGAGTAAGTTTGAGTGACAGTGGTGGTGTTGGAGTAGTGCTGCTCAGACAGCCCATATCCCTTTCACAGCCTGGAAGTGGAGGCTGGCTGAAAATGGCATCTCCCAGGGAAAGCTAACAACTGGCTATCATCCTGACCGTTTGTCTTCATCAATCAACTTGCGTTTGTTGACCAAGCAACATGATGTCACTATTAATTTCATGCATTCCCCTAATGGGGTCCAGAGGGGAGCCCTATCCTCACAGTAGGCATTTCCTGTCCTGTTGCATTGTGAAATATGTCCGCTTCCTTTTAGATGATCACTCAGAATTTTTCAAAGTTTAAGTTCTTTTCTTGTGTCTTTTTCCTCCCTCTTTTTCATCTCCGCTTCATTCCTGTCTGCCATTTTCCCCCCTCATGGTGTTATTTGCTTTGCTTTGTCATACCTCCTCTGGTTGGAAGCAGCTCCACTGTGTTTGTAGCCTTGTTCTGTGAGTACTTGTGATGATTCCCACTTATTTGCCGAGGTATACACTGAACTGGATGTACCAAACCTTTTGATCAACCCTCAGATTTCATGAACAGATGCTGGCGCTGTGTGCTCAGATCAGCGCATTAGCGTTTCATTTGAAAGAATGGTGTCACTGTGTTGACAAGCTCATGATAAGTTGGTGGCTTCTAAGGGAAAATGTTTAAAGCAGATAAATGCCTCAGGACTCCATCTGTCTGTCTTATTGTCCTGATTGTAGTTTATTTTCGGTGATTATGAAAAACCTGCTTTAAACAGGCTTTTGGGATGTTGGTTTATTACCTTTAGATGGAGTATGCCCCTCGTGCAACGACTCCAGCACAAATTATTTAATGTTATCTCTTCCAACTTCTGTGCATCTGTGTTTATCGTCTACACGACTGGCTCTTTATCATTGCTTTGATTTTCACAGAGGAGAAGGAAATTGTGAATGATAGTTTTTGCTCTTGGTCTCACTTTACTCCCTTCCTTCCTTCACAGCCCCCCCTCCCTTACTGCACCTCTCCTCTGGCTTTAAGAGGCTTAGCAGCAGCTTAGCGCCCAGGTCAAACTGACCTTTGCCCTTCATCTGTCAGCCTTTTGATGTTGTGCCAGCCTGAGCTGCTTGCTACGCTCTGCCTTTAACAGCACGTCCAGGGGTCAGATAAGGGCTCTGCTTTAGGACCCCAACCCACCTTAACACCCTCCTGCAACCTCCCCTCAAATTCACAACAACCGCCTCCCACCTCCTTTGCAGATGTGTCTGTCTCTAATGCCCCCCTCTCCACCGCCCTCTGCCCTCTCTTGGCTCTTCCTTGCCCAAGTGCCCATTATTATTTTATAGTTTGGTTCTGCATTCCTTTCACTCAGGCTGCAGAGGAAGGCAGACCTTTGGCTTTATTGCTTACACATGTCCATGGCTCTCTTGCTCGACGGGGAGAGACAAAACAGTAAGATGGAGATAGCCAATAGGGGCCAGCCCTCTAAACTCTCCCCACCTTGAACTAATCGTTGGGGGCCAGAGCGCGGCTCTACCTCAGCCCTGTGTCAATGGGGTTTCAATTTGTAGAGACATAAACAGATACTTAAGCCAAGGTAACAACACAGTGATTTATCAAGCCAGTTCACATCAAATTATCACAGCGCCCCCCTGCTGTCAGGCCCCATAATGGCCCCCCAGTCCAGCCCCTGCTTCATAGGTGCACTGTGGTCACACTTCATTTAGAAGTGCACAAACATGTGTCCTTGTGTCTGGTTTCCCTCTGAGCGTGACGCCTCACAGCAGCCAGTGATCATCCTAGACAGAGCGTCAAAAGATTAAAGAGGATCTGAGTGTCTTCAATTCTGTGCGTGTTTGTTGGTGCGTTTGAGATTGTATCAAGATTATGACAGTTTTATATTCTTTGTCTGTATATTTATTTTGTTTTGATTTTTGTTTTTAATTTTAGCTGTGTGTCAATTGTTCTAGTTTAGTTTTTATATGGCAAAATTTTTTCTCTATGTTTTTTTAAGTTTAAGGGGCGATATTGATCAACTGGGTCACAGAGTATTAACATTGTACTTTTTTGCAGCGTGTGTTTGTGATGATGTCTATTTATATTCTATTAAATATGCAGACACAACTTTCACCCCTGAAATGCAAATATTAAAAAGTTCAAATGCAATCATAGCTAAAAAAAAGTGTTTGTAAAAGGGTCCTTGCAATTTATTCCATTAAAATGGATGCCAATATTAGGGTTGCTCTTTAATGTCAAAAGTCATTATCTCACTTATTAGGTATAAGGTAAAGTTTATTTACAAAGAACCTTCCCAGATTAGATTCCACATAGGGCTTCACAATGAAATTTTAAAAGAATAACATAAAGATGGTAAAAACAGTGACATACATAAAATTGCAAAAAAAGAGACTAGATTAAAGCGAGTTCAAACAGCTGGGTCTTCAAATGTTTATTATTTTAAGTCCCCGTTGGGAGACAGTTCCAATGTTTAGGAGCAAAAAGTGCCTGGGCAGATTTTTTTATTCCTCCTGCCACGGTGGCAAGTAAGCCAAAAAGGATTTTTTCGACCCTGGAATCTCAATTATGTTGTCTTAATAATTCTGGAAAGCCAAAATTAAAACTAAACATTGACTAATTACCCAGCACTAGTTTATAAGTTGCATTTGTACAGTCTGCATGTATTATATTTAACATGTGTTTTGTCGCAATGTCTTTCTTCACCCTGCACGTATTGCTACAGTAAGTCTTGGTGAAAAAGCTCTCTAGTCAAGTTGAGTTGTGTGTGCCTCTGCAAGCCAGGTGTGTAAAAGAATCTATCTTGAAATAAACAGATTATTTTTCTGTAGCAAAATCATGTTTCACTTTAATATGGTGCCTGAACAGAGTGCTGCCTTTGATCTCCTCCAGCAGAGCCCAGCACATGGATAATATATCTTTCAGAGATAAAAGTAAAAATGTGTTTTAGGTAATGATGTCATGCCGTTGTGGCCAAAAGCCTGGGAGAAAAGCAAACTTTCACAGGCGAGACTATCCCAGGGATCACTAAGGGTGCTCTCTGAGCCTTTGGGGAAATCAATTACACATTGTCCGAGCTGTGATTCCTGCTGTTGGAACTTAATCGCGGGGCCTTCTGTGGAGGATCATCCCAATGAGTTTGGACACTGTTTTCGCTCCCTGGTGTCCGCTCTCCTCCCTCCATGTCCCCCATCCCCCCAGTACAACCTTTACATTTGGCTACATTTGTGTGCAGCTTACTATTCTGCAGAGAGCCATTCATCATCATTTGCTGGCGTATCTGTCTTGAGTGCCTGGGCTTTGATCATTTTGTATTTTATACTTAACATCTGTTCTACATTTAACCTTCTGTAATGCTGCTGGTCAGAAACTATTACCTTGGCATAACAGGGGAAAGAGCGTACCCGGTGACTTTCTATCTGCCAGTGTAAATCTGACATATTTGTCATGGAGTATCATAAATGATGCACCAGTTGAAATGTTGTGATAAGCAGATATCCCCCAGCCATTTCCTGCCTTATGGGACAGGACTCTGAGAAATCCTGCGCTTCCTCTTACGTGATCTTCTCTTCTTTCAAAAGCTTATCTACTCCTAAATCATCCTCTTTGAATGGACAGGACAGCACGTTTTTTGTATTTTCTTTAACTATTTCCAGCTCTGTCATTTCCAGTCATTCTCTGCGGCTTTGCTCTCTGCTTATGTATGCTGGCATTTCCACTTATAACCCCCCTTACTCCCTCTCTCCCTCTGTCTCTCTCTTTCTTGCGTTACATGTCTCCGTGGCCTCAGGAACCCAGGAGCATAAGGCCCTGACCCCCTTCTTTTCTGCCAACACACTAATCATCCCTAATCAGAAGTGAAATGCATTTTTCTAAGGAAGTAGCTGGAAAATTTCACAATCTGCATTTCTCCGACCAAGCTGATTAGAGAAACATTATCCTGCTTTCACAGTCACTTCCAATCTGCCTTTAATCTGTCACTTCAATCTCCTAATTATTTAGTCAATGACCTGGGGACGCAATCTTACAAAAGAATGAAATGCATGCCATATCATTTTCCCTTTCATTTATGCATGATATCGCTGGTTACATGTTATGTTCCCTTGAGCTAAATATGCAAGCCTTGTTCCTGTACACGTTTATGTGTGTCTACTTTTGGGTAGTTTCTCCGTATGTGTGTGTGTGTTTGCTCACTGTTTTTGGCATTTATTGTCCTTGCCCGCTGCATCCATACATGCGTGGATGTGTACTTTACTGTGTGTCAACAGTGGCTTGTTTAGAAGCTGCTGAGCTGTGAATGCTGGCTTGGGGTAATGCAGTTTAGCCCCATAGTTGGAAGAGCCTTCAGGGAATGAGACTCTGTGGGGGAGTCGTGTTATTGGAAAGGTCATGATTACAGTAGGGGGTCAAAATAACTCGCTGACACTCTTTATACACAAGTGACTGCTATTGTGCCTCAGGGTGTCAAGAACTATATTGAGTATTGACTATATGTCACAGCAATAAAAAGGAAACCTGTTCTCCACTGGTGAATTTTCTACCTCTGAAAGAGTGTGAAGTCAGGACCAAAGGAAACAAAAAATACCTTTAATGTCAATAAGACTGTCATGCTGACATGCTAATATTTTACTGCAGACAACATTGTCTTTTCTAGCTGCAGTTTTTAATGTGTCTGAATGATCAAGACTTTCAGTGTTAGCTCATTAATTAAAGTTCACTCATCTTGTGCTGTTTTATCCTTGTTTGGAGATAAAGTTGCTTTTAACTGCATGAACCCATGATGGCCACCACACATCCCGTGTCGATTCAGCACATCAGTCGCGCACTTTGTCCAGAATGAACACAACCCAAGCGCGACCTGTAGTCTACGCGACAGGTAGGATCCGTGTATAGGCAGAGGAGAGATGATAGATTGATCACAGCAACAGAATCAACTATAACATCAAGTTTTAAAGACTAACTGATAAATCAAGACCCTGATCATCAACATTTCAATAATGTGAGACTGCACAGACATAAACACATTTGTTCATCCATCTAATTACAGATAAATTCTGTTATGGAAGACGTGAAACAAGGATGTTCGCAAGGTTGTTCTTATTAAACTAGTGATCACATAAATTTGTGCTTTAAAGTTGACACTGTGGTTGACTTTGTATTGGTGTGTTTGTGTTAGCTTAGTTTCTTCTCACATATAAAATTTAAAAAAAAAAAGCTTCACCCCAAACTGTTAGAGAATACACCCTCTGTTTTCGCCAGTGCTTTGATTATGACATCAGCACAGTCGGCTGCAAATCATCAATAGACCATATCACCAAGACAGTTATGACTTACAGACAGTGCTGATAGTAACGTCTAACCGATGGCCATCAGTTGTCAACAAATATTTGATGATGACACTGATTATCAGTTTTTATTTTGTTACTTTTATTCTCAGAATTACCACCATGTTTTCGGTTTAGTTCTGGCACAATAGAAAGTTACATATAGAATGCAAACATAGTCTTTTTGTGCTTAAAGTGGTAACCTTTAAAAACAGGCGTCCCATACTGGGAGGTACATAAACACTTTTAATGCGATCGTGTGCAAAATCAAGGAAAAACAGCAAGTATATCTTCAGCCTGAAAGGGATAGTTTGGGTTTTTGAAGTGGGGCATGAACAAGTACCACAGCGTCGCAGCTCAGTTTTCTCTCTGTTCAGAAATCTCGGAACAAACACTGATGCTATGCATTGCCGTACATGGTGCCAAACTCTGCATAACTGAAAGAATTGTGGGAGAAAACAAACCACAAAAACAGGGTGGAGTTATCACGCTACATACAGTTTGTGAACATCCACGTACTTTTCCACTGCCAAGCCACTTTGATCAGGCACCATTTTGAGACACAACACAGCCTACGTATCCCTCTGCCAGCAGTGTCTTCTAGTTTGCTTTACATGATGAAACACTTTTCACAGCAAGCATGACCACTGTTTACTTTGGAATACGTGTATGATCTGGAGTACTTAAAGGAAAAGCTTCTGTCGATGGGGAGTCAACTGGTCTGAACTGAAAATGGGGGAATCTGCTCTGGGAACTGGAGGACCAGGAAACACAAGTTACCTGTTGATTTAGGTGAATACATCATGAGCTCATGTCGTCAAACTGGATGAAATTGGAGTGTGACCACAAATAATGACATCAGGATGTTTCAGGATCAGGGGATACTATCGGCTTTTAAATGTTTGTCTGCAGTGAGCAGCTCTCATCACACAGAGCCTCCTTACTTTAACAGACATTTATAATTGTATGGACCAATCTCATTGTTTTACAAATTCCAGTTCATCTTCAAAATAACTGACTGTTTTGTAAAGACAGAATCCATGGTTTCAATAATAAGTGCACTACATGATAGCACATGGTGTGTTTGTTGTTGTGGGTAAACTGAGCTAGAAAATTTGTACATTTGGCTAATTTTTATTTGGGATGAAGTATTATTTGTGTGTTTGGAAAAGTACAAGTACGAACATAGTTTGATATTTATGCTGCTGCGGGAAGAACACGTATGTGCTGTGTCTCAGAATAGTGCCAAACCAAAGCAGCTTGGGAGTGGAAAACTAAGTGGATATAAAAAAACAGTTTGTAGTAGGTGATGACCCCATGCTGTTTTTGTTTGTTTTGTGTTCTCCCTGAATTCTTTAATTACGTGGGGAGTTTGGCACCACGTACAGCAAAGTATAGCATCAGCGTCTGTCCTATTTCTGAACAGAGAGAACAGAGCTGTGATACTCCAGCACACGTTCAGGCTCATGCCATGTATCTCACACAACCCCGTTTCAAAAATCTGAACTATTCCTTTAAGCTACTGTAGTGAGTCTGCAGCATCGTCTTTTTAGCACAAATAGCAATGAAAGAGTAAAAGGTAACCTATAACTTTTTTTTTTTTTGCTGTTGTTTGTCCTTTCGTCTGTCTAACCATCTTTGAGCAAGATAACTCAAAAGTTCTCAGTAAACTTTGATTTGTTTTTTCAGAGAATGTTGGTCATGGCACAAGGAAGAAGTGATCAGATACAAATACAGATGCAGATTCGGGAAATTCTTTAAGGATTTATTAACATCTCAAAAAAAGGGCAGTTTCCCACTATTTCACTGATATCTCAGAAAGTTCTGAGCTGATTTTGATGAAGTTTTCATTGAATGTTGGCCATGACACAAGGGAGAAGTGGTTAGACTGTTGTGGTGATCTGAATAAAGCTGCAGATCCAGGATTTCTTTAAGGATTTGTTAAACATTAGGGTAGTTTTCCACATTTTCAATATTAGCTCGACTCAGTTTGTGCTCTCAGGGCACTTGTAGTTGTCATTTACCATGAATCTTCAGCAGTTAACCATCATTTAATGATTATTTGATTGATTTCTCCTTGATTGCACTTGTTTAAACACAGCCCCTGTTGTGTCACTGTATACTTAAACCCTCAGATCTATTTCACAAGTTTTTCAAGCAATTTGAAAACATGCAATTCATGGCATCAAAACATATTTAAATTAATAACATTAATGTGAGGAAAAACATCAATAAAATTAAAGGCTATAATTTTAGTTGACTTTATATCACCTTGTTATGTTCTCGTCTGTATACAGAGACTGAATAGGTTTTAATGATGTCATCCACTCACTGACATAAAGAAGAGGGAGGATGAAGAAAAATAGTGAAGGAGAGTGGGAGGAAAGAAGGACTTTGAAATTTCAGGCACAGCTTGGCCCACTTATAGTGGTCTAAGTCTGACACAGGACCCAGCCAGCCTGATAAGGACCCAGACCTGCCCAAGCAGCTGTCTCTCTTTCATCTTTGCTTCTTACCGAATGGCAGCTCCTTCCTCTATTTGTGGCCACCTCACTTCACTTATCAAGTGTGGATTCTAGAGAGCCATCATGCGTATTTGTTCTGACACCCAATCTGCTAATAAACTTGCAAGGAAATGTGCTTTTAAAAGAGTGTAAGAAAAAAATCCACAGTCTGGCTATAAGGCAGGTTCAGAGTCCCTGCAGCCCTTCGGTAAAGTTGGTGCTTAGCGACTTCATCTAGTGTCTCACAGCACAGCATCGGAGGTCATGAACTGTGGCACTCAGAGACAGTGCACTCTGACCATGAGAATAGCGGTGTTAAAGCAGAATAAAAACACAAGATGCACATCAAACACCAACACATTGCGATGGTAATATTTCAAATATAAACTTTGTAATTTTTGAACTTATATAATATTTAAATGACACGATTGTTAACTCTCTTGGATAAAGTTTTGGAATTGTTGAGAACATCAACTACCTTGCTGTAAGAACTGGAATATCATCACCAAAATCATCTGAACAATCTATGGGCTTCATTCAACTGAATGAAGCCCATAGATTGTGCTCATATTTTTGATGAATAGTGAACAAGATTGACACATAAACCTAGTTCACTCTGGAGATTTCCAACAACTATTTGTAACCAAATTAAGACTGGTGAGGTACTTCTGGTGTTAGACAAAAAACAACCAAACCAACAACGCCACCTTGGGACTCTCACCCCAAGAGTTTTAACAGATATTCAATCTAGTTTCGGACCCTTCAACAGAGGGTTTACCCTTTAAGAAACGCAGGTAGGACCAAAAATAAAAACATAGGCGTGTGCTTGGAAAAATATATATATCCAATCTTTATTTTATTCACACCAAAAATAGTTTTTAAAAACGCAGTAATCTTTATTAATTTAATTACCGAGTAAAAAGACATGCAAAATAACACTCTGGAAAATGCACAATACAAGCAGGACACCCCTACATGTCTGACATCGGATACTGTGGTCAGACCTATAAATAAGAAAAAAAAAAAAAAAACTCACGTACAATACACATCTAATGGACAATCGCAATGTACACAAGGAAGAAAAGGAAGAAAAACCCCAGACACACAGTAATCCTACACAGCCTGTTACTAAGCAGCGCCTCTACATAAACTGTTAATAAAATGAACCCTTACAAAAAAAAGAACAAAAACTAAATGGCCAGAAAGAAACACCATTGAAACTATAAAAAAAATGTGACTTGACCAAACAATAAAGAATGTAAAGCTCAACTAAGGTGACCTGAAACTAAAAGATCCAGGAACAAAAGAAGAAAAAGAAACAAGAAATTGACAAAAGAACCAAACAAAAAGATCAGGCAACAGTGGAAACTTGGCTGTTAGGGACGTTATGACGGCATTACTCTGTGCTTGTAATTCTGGAGCCACGTACCGTCAGCACACTAGACGCACCGAGATGCATGTACACTGCCACAATGAACGCTGTCCTGCTCCTGACCCAGAAGTACTCAGAGAGCAAGGGGAGCTTCCGCAAGTAAACTTACGGCGATCATTGGTTCCCCCACCAGCTGTGGGGCATAACCAGCTAATCAGCCGGTTACACATTCATATGTCCAAAGGCACTTGAAGTTTCAAACACTGTGAGCTAAAATGGCAGTGATGCATAGAGTGTTTGACTGCACCTAGTAACCTGCTGAAGCTATTGGTCACAAATGCCACAATGATTGTATCAGTTTTATACACATGCAATCTAAAGTAGTGAACATTTTGACAAGCATAATTGATGTTTTATATTACAGTGCTATTTTTGTGTAAGACTTTTCAAGCAGTGATGCAAGTAATACTGGTTCAACTACCAAATGGACAATGGGCAAACTGCTTGATTTTAATCAATATGTTAAAAAATTGCAAAAATGTAAACAGAGCCAGCAAAAAGACCAGAAACCTAAAACACCCAGTAGGATATATAATAATCATCAAGCAAGAAGGAATGACCAAATATAGGGACTTTTCGGACTTTCTGTTCTGTTGCAATCGCATAAAATAATGTTTCCCAACACTTGTATGTATTATAAATATATAAATATATATTTTTTCTTAGTTTAATTTATTTTTTTTACATTAATTGAAATTTGATTGTCTGAACTTAAATGTTTCAGTGTGACAGTTGGTATTGATGTCCCTGAGCTGTTGAATGCAGAATAAACACACAAATCACTCCTGATTTACTAACATTAAGGTTGTAAGAGCTTAGCAATAAGCATAACTCCTGGAGCCAAACAAATATTGACGTGTCCGATTGGCAGAGACAGCTAGCGATCAGACTATTATAACACATGGTGCTGTAAATGAGAGGAAGACCGGAGGGGTTGATGCATGAGCTATTTCAGGAATGCCAGAGAGGAAACGTATTGATCGGAACACTTAGACTTGATAAGGACGTCAGGTTTAAGAGGAGCAAGGCAATCATTAAGTACACCACTGGCCGCTGTTGTTCAAAAAATATATTTGTAGCTTCGCCCCCCGTTTTTGCTCTCTTTTCTTTCTCCCCCATCTTTATTTGTCTCTTTCTTGCCAGAGGTGAAACGAAAATCTCATCTCCATCAGGCTAAATTGTGGTGGGCAGCATTATCAGTTCAAAAGACCTGGGGATTTGACAGCTCCCACTCCATGGTGATTAATTACTTCTTGACTGTGGTGGGCCCTTCTCTCCTTCCTCTCCCTCTGTCTCCCTGCCTGCTGCTGTAGAGTTGGTGTTGTTGGTGGTGGCTGCAGGCAACACATGATAAGTGCTGCCCTTATTACTGGTCTCACTGGGATAAGGCCCAGGCAGCACGGGGCTAACACAGGCCAATCACACCTCCTGCACCACATGGGGCCAGGAGTGCTTGCGAGAGACATGCCCTTTATTTACACTTTAGTGGTAATAGAAAGCTACAGCACTGCCAAGTTTGTTTGTGATGCTAGGTTAAATAACCTCTTCTTCTGCTCTTCAATCTCTCTATCCATCCATCCCTCTCTCTCGCTGTCCCTCCAGGGTTATAAGGGGTTTTGATCTGTTCTTTAATCACTAGACTGGATAGAAACTACAGAGTCTGGAGCTCTCTATTATCATCAGCCAAGGGGAAGAAGGACACTCCTCATCACGTCTGATGGACAGAATTAATCACTTATGAACATCATACAGGAGAAGCCATCTATTATAACCAGTGTAATCACACAAGAGAAGTAGCTTCAATCAAGCATAAGACACCATCAATGTACTTCAGTAGTACTTTGCTGTGTACATATTTGTATTACAAGCCAATGGCAGCCTTTTCCACTGTTATTTGCATTCAGTAGTTCTCAAGGTTCTGTGCACAGCTGGTCCTTGAGCTTCATGTCTCCCTGTAGGCTCCACTGTTTGGCTTGTGTCTGTGAGTGGCACTTTCCCCGAGGCTGTTACTGTTCCATGTGGGTCTGTGCATGTGTTTTTGTGTACATTTCTGCATATGTGTTTCTGCATGTGTCTGAATAAGCCTACATTGAAAAGCTTCATTATTGGACCTGTCAGTGCTGTGAGTCTCCCTGAAGGCAACAAGGTGGAGATGAGAAACAGAAAGACGCTCAGTAGGGCAGCACGCATACATGCCTGTCACACGCCTGTCCCCAATAGTGGGCATACAGGCCATTATGATATCTTCCAGATGGACACATCTGTTGGTTTTTCTTGGACCAGATCTGCTACAAGCAGCCATGGATGAGCCATCTCTGGTAGAGTTTATTATTTTTATATCTGCCATCAGGTCAGTTGGATATTATAATGCATGACATTAAAAGGCGCTTCAGAAGGAACCTCTGGATTTAAGTGAAATCTCTCCAACACTTATGAAATGTGTGATTTTACTTGCAATTTTAACATATTTTCTACTTCATGATTATGGAAGGGGATGGATGTGTTAGCTTATACTGATGGACAGATGAAAAGAAGCCCAGAACCATCAGTCAGTGAATGTGAGAAGGAACAGGTGTGAATGGGAGATGTGACCTGAAGTGTAAAAGCACTTTGAAAGGTCGGACTAGGAAAGTCTTCAGTAGGATCAATTCCAATTTCCATTTACCAATATAAAACTATAAATGATCAAAAAGCAAATATCATGATAAATACTTGGATAGAGACCTGACATATTTATAAGAGTATCAGTCAATTATTTGTTCATGACAGTTTGTGTGTCTCATTACTTTCTGGTTTTAATATATTTGACCAGTTGTTTTTTCCTTTCAGTTAGATTTAAAATGAGTTTACAGTATTATCTGTTATTATAACTTTTAATTCATGAAATGTCTTACTTTTAATTAAGCGTTTTGCAGATTTATTGTTGGAATTTTTATCTAGACCTCAAGAAATTCTCTGAAAACCTCAACCGCAACTGTAGTGCCTAAGACAGTTTTTTTTGGAAGGCAATGCTTTTGTCAAAAACCAAAACAAAAAAATTTGTCTATAAGTTTATTATATTTAAGTTAAATTTGTAAACAAAAAATGAAGTTTTCATTTGTTTTTGTTGCCGTGTAAATCCTTGTTTTGTATGAATTTCCTTTCACAAAGTTTATTCTGACATTTTTCTCATCATTTCTTTCCTGTTTGTCAATAACAGTAAGCTTTTTGATTTATTTTAGAGAGAGGTTCATAGATGAATTAATACATTTCTAATTACCTGATTTTTTTCATCCTTGCATGTCAAGTACCACACCACAATTTCCCTCCCTCCTTTATCCAGTCAGAGCAGATAGGATGAATGTAGTCATTACAGACAGGCAGCAAGTTGAACCTTTCCTACACTGGAGACCTTTTCCGGGTATTCAGAATCAGAACAACCCTGCTCAGCACCTCCCCTTAATCCCTGGCATTTTGTTTTGATGCTCCCCAGCATGAAAATGAGGGAATATGGCAATGTTATGGCATTTGAAGTCAATATGTATTATAAAATCAATCTAGATGAGGATCTGCCCATCCCTCTAATTAGACGGGGTGACTGGAGATTGATTTTTAATTGCAAAAGTAATTACATGGAGCAGATAGCCAGTGACATTTGATTATCTAGGTGATTGATTAAAAGGCCTGGCTGCTGGGGCAGACTGTCAGCCAGCTGAATCCAGACAAAAGAGAAAATTAAAAAAGTTGTCCCGTTTGTAATCACGAATTTCAAGGGTGAAATTACAAAGCCAAACACCCCCCTTAGAGAAGCCCAGCATCCTTCCACTTTGCGCCTGTCTGCCCTCCTATCTCACCTCTGCCGTCACAACACCCACAACGTAACACCCCAGTGACACGCTCAAATGGGGGAAACAATGATGAGAAAATGAATCGAGGAATTGTTCTGTTACAAACAGCCTGTTGTGTAAATGATGGGTACATTTATCTGCTAAGCAGCCTTGTCACATCATCATAGGCAGGGAGGAAAGAAAGAGGTACAGACAGAGGGAAAGAAGGACAGAGAAACAGAGTGAAGTGAAGCTCTTATCTCTGACTGCTCCTTCACTCATCTTCATCTCTTGTCATCTCCCTGCAACGGGTGCCTGCACTTGTTCATTGTTGTCAGTCGACCGGTGAGGGAGTGAGACTAAATAAACAGCAGAGAAGCACCTTTTTTTCCTCTGTGTGTATTTTGGAAAGCCAGGAGAAATCCTTTTTCATGTTGGTCTTTTCTTCTCCTCCTCGTCTGTCATTCTTGTTGGATCCCTCTCTTAGAAAATCAAGTATGACAAGCTAAACCGTCAGGGGGACAGCTGAACTGTTTATGAGTCTGACAAAAACTGTTTATATGACTGTGATGGACAGGGCTGAGTGATGACGGTTGGACATTAATTCATTTTTCATGTCTACCTGCTGTTTTTGAGTTTAACTACATATTCCCTTTGTGGGTAAATCAAATTCTGACTTTTGAATATACAACTGTCATTTTAAACTTTTTAATTATTTTAGCTGCTGTTAGAATTCTTTACGCCTTGGTTTCTAATTCAGTTTACTTCAGTTCAATTTAGTTGGATTTATGCACATCATTTTAAAGGTCACATATTTCATGCTTTCTAATGAGACTGGCCCCAGATGTCCCCAGAACTTATTCTTAAAGTGTCTGACCTAAAAGTGCTCAGAGGTCACTCTTAGCTGCCTCATTTTGGTTCTGTTCAGCGGTAAAGTTGTTGCAGTTTTCATTTGACTCAGTTGGCTTTCACACTGCACTATCCCAGGTAGTCCAAAGTCTGGCAAATGCTGTCTAATGTAGCCACCAAGGGCTGTAGCAAATACACAGCTGGACATCAAGGAACATCATTGTTTAGCACATCTCAATAGGCTGTTAAGTGTAAATGCCCATGAGCTGTCTGATGATGCCCCTTCCAAGCAGTGGGTATGGGTTTAGCTTTTTAGGGTTATGCTCTAATGTTTACTTAGGCCCCTTCTCAGGGAAGAGATTTGTCTCATGTGAGGGGGGTATGTTGACATTACAGAGGCACATATTTTTACCTACAATTTATTTTATAAAAAAAGTGTATTTTGCATAGTGGGGACCTTAATAATGAAGGTAAATTCAATCATGAGATAGTGGCATGTGAAATGGGAATCAGTGATTACTGTGTAGGTTTTTAAGTTGGAGCCAAATTGAATTTATCAGTCTATTTTAAATTTAACAAGAAATGCTCAGAGAGCATAAACTGCATGTACTGCTGATTGAGACTGAGGTCCAGAATGAAAAAGTCAAATTTGAATCTTGAGCCGAATTCAAACGTAACTGTGGTTTTGCGTGGACCCATATGATATACATCTGCATTAATTTTTCAAAGCATTTCTAACATCATTAGGCAAGTTATTAACGAATATGTGAAAAAATTGCCCTGTCTTTAAATGTTAACAAATCCTTTTAAACATTCCTGGATCTGGATCAGGATTCAGATCACTACCAAAGTCGTATCTTTTATGACTCTGTTTTGAACCTTTTGAGATATCTTGCACAAAAACAGAAAAACAAACAGGCAAAAACATCACCCTCTTGGCGGAGGCAATCAAGCACTCAGTAAATTAGGGCAGGGCATTGTTAAGAACCTCATGATTCGATTCGATTTCGATTCTTTGGGTGGCGATTCGATTCAGTAAGAAGTAGAAATACACAAATAATTTTAGTACCTGTTGACAATTTGACTTTTTTTTATTTTGATGCCAATGTGAACATATGTGGGATGTCACCTCATATGTTAGAGCAAACATCTGAAAATAAAAGTTTGCACAGTAATAACTTATTTGTGCATATGGAGTAAAAAAGTAAAAACATGACACTTAACACTATAATTATAAATGTCCACCTGGTCTTTTTGTCAATACATGTGTCAGGAATTGTCCTTTGAATACATTTTTTCACCCTTTTTTCACGAGAAATAAAAGTAAACAATTCTTGCAAGTATTTGTCATTATTATGTTATAAATGCTTGAAACAGTGTGTAATTACAAGAAAAGAATAAAAATGGCTTTGAATTTTCAACAGGATTCTCTTCATAAACAATTGTAAATGAACATGTAGAAATTTTCTGAGATGACCAAAAATAAACTTCACCTATTTTACATAAACGCAAACATTTTTGTTTGCCTACAGCATTTTGTGTCCTTGTTACAGCCTGTTATATTAGACCATGTCCAGGCGTTTTTTTTACTGATGGTAGTCCCTGAAGCAGTTCCTGTCCAGCTGAAGACAGAGATCTCCACATTTCTTCCTCCAGTATTTCTAAAATTACTATTTATGGAATCCATAAAAACCGAACTATGATGAAAAAGATAATAAATGCCAAAAAAAAGATGATAAAACACACGGAAAATACATCAGAAATACGGCAAAACACAGAGAAAATACAGCAAAAGAATGAAAAGGAAACACTCCATAATGATACTAATGCTGATGTGTTTAATATTTTACATTATTTACACAGAAAATACTGATAAACTGCTGTTAAATCACTCTCACGTTTGGCTCTGAGTCCTATCACTCTGTAAGCATGTCTTCTTCTGCGACCGGGGCAGCTGGATAAACACTGGAAAAGTGCACAGCGCCCCCCACTGGCCAGGAGGTGAATCGATTCAGAAGATTTGCTGAATCAATATTGAATTGGGAGGGGAATAATTGCAATTCATTGCTGAATCGATCTTTCTGCCCACCCCTACAGTAAATGGTCAAACTAGAGCACTCAATTTATCTTGATATCTTGTGATCATGGCATCATTGACTGAACGATGTGACACTGCCTTTGGTTCCTCAGTTTTGTATAGTTGCAAAATAGTTTGATGTTTCACAACTTAATCAAAATAGTTTTTTGATCAAAATACTACTTAACTGCAGGGTACCAATGAGATGCTCAGTCACTTTCTGCACATCCCATTCGATTTATTCAGTGTCCTTTGTTTACATCCAGCTTCGAGGACATTAGGACCGCAAGGTTGCAGTCATTTGCAGAGATGCAGTGGTGAATATCTGTCTAATCACATACCTCCATGGTACAGGGCCTGGATATCAAATACTCTATACTATTACAAAATATAGTTTTTGACTAGAAGCCTAATTTTGAATGTATCTTTTTGAATGACCTTTAACTACTCTAATTGTTCTTAATATTGTAACAATGAAATCACTGAGCACCAGTTATAAAATCTGATCCCACCCTACCTACCTGTTGTTCAAAAATGAAAACAAATATCAATATATGTTGCCACACTTGTTGCTTAAAACGAGTACACACAGTGCAACATGTTCTCTTCTCCCAGTCCACAGAACCAGGAGATGCAATTATTCATCACTATAGGACATGCCTACAACGAATGCCTGGTTAAGGTATCATTTAGCCTGGACTGTTAAACCACGCCTGTCATTTTAGTGCAAGGTTCACTCTTTGAGTTTTCCATGAAGGCAACATTTATGTCTTTAATTTACAGCTCTCTGCCTGGAGGATACTTCTTGGCTTTATGAAGTGGTATTAGGAGGCCTATTTAGTTGTCATGGCAGAGCATTGCTCAGTGTGGTGCAGCCAGCAGAAGCCAGCCCTTGAAAAAAGGGGAGACAAGGGAGCAAAGGCAGCGATTTCAAATGAGGATCGCTGTCCTTTTAACTCAAAGAGCTCTGTAGCCTGGCAGGGGCAGCTGAGCAGGGTCTTTGAAGGGAGGGAAAGAGAGAGAAGGGAGGGGAAATGAAACGGGCCCAGGCCAACCCCATATATTATTCCCCCCTCAGGACGTACAGAGTCTATATTGGCTGAAGCAGCACGGCCCCTCGGGTCACAGCTCCTTCTTTGGCTCATAGAGCGGCAGCACTAAGAGGGACTTCCCTCTGTCTGCCTCAGAAACCGGCTGGCAAGTGTCTTTGGGTAAACCATCACACATGTGCCTCCCAGCACCAGGCCTGAGCTCTGCGGGTGAACACAAAGCAGTGGCACTTATTAAATTTCCATGAAGTTTACCGAATTTGAGGGATCAGTGGGGTGAGGCTGTTAGGGAGACCATGCTGCCGCCTGCAGCTTCCCTCTGCCACTGAAGCCCAGTGTGGTTGTGGGCTACAGACTCCCTCCCCTTCCTTATCCTCCGCCTGTGTCTCTTCTTTGTAACTTAACATTGGAAGATGATTTGTACTGCCTTGGCCTTGTACCCTGTACAACTAGCTGCCCACACTATACTGGGGCTAAAATGCAAAGGACAAAAAAATAACTGCTTGAGACACATTGCTGCACATGAGTAAACTGGCAAAAAGGATACATTTACTAGCACTTTGCTTACACTGTGCATAAGTGCAGAGTTACAGTCCAGTCAGAATAAACTGTCATGACACGAAAATAATAGTTCAGAGAATGTAGTTGACTTTGCTCAGTAAGAGATGGAAGGCAAGTTATAGCCAACCCCAGAAAGTTAGGAGGATAATCCCCGGCATGTCACGGGTTGTAAATGTTCACAGCAGGCCGTTCATCAGAGCCAGGACTCCTCCAGATGTGGAACCATATACTGAAAACAGATATTACTGAGGAAAGACAGAAGAGAGAGAATGTTGTGGTTCCCAAATAGTGAACTAGAGCATACTTGTGTGCCTTTGGGCAAGTCAAGGAATGTGATGGTAATTTGTGCAACAATTAGTTACCATTAGAACTGTTCAGCTAGTTTTTCAAAACTGTAAGGAATTACATTTTCTTTTTATTACTTCATTAAAGAAAAGTAACTAATTACTTCACTTTCAAGTCACTTATTACTTTCCCCTCTGAGGTACAACAGGTTTAAGGTGAAGTTGACCATAGACATCAATGTTCTTAGCTTCCATCAAGGACACAAACTTAAAATAAATACTACTTTGAGCTGTTGAAAGTACAACTCACTTTCTTCCTCTCTTCCATGCTGCATTAGTGACTATGATGCAAAATCATCATAGAAGGCCACTTGGGATAAAAAGTACTTCAGTAACTTACCATACATTCATTAGTAACTGTTGTGATTTCTGTTTTAAAGCTTTAACATTGCCAAAAAATGTAATAGTTCTGCTATTACATGTTTCAAGAAACTTGCTGCCCGACACTCTCTGTTTGTGCTTTAACTGGTTTGCTTTTAAAATAGAACTGGTAATTCTGCAGCTGTCTTATAACACATCCGAGTTCACACTGTCTATAGGTCAACAAAATTTACGCTTTGTCTTTCCCATTTAAAAGTTGTAATTAATATTGACAATTCAAATTTGACTAGCAATGTTTGTCAGACTTTATAAGCAACACTAATACAACTGGACATGCACAGAACAATTAGATTTTGTAACATGTGTCAAAGGGGCTGTTTTATGATTATGGTGAACCTTGAGATTTTGGCTTGTGTTTAGGTGTGCCTTAATAAGACAAGCAAGCATACAAAGAAACTAACACTGCACTGGCAAGTGCGTGGTATGGTTTGGTTTATTTTCTTTCAAAAACTTAAACAGGCTTACTTGTAAAATGATTATAAGTATATGGTTCAACCTATTATGTTGAGCAACACTATGTCATGTAAAGCAACACTATGTAGGAATTAAGTTTGATGCTAAAAATACTGAGCAAGCCTCACGTAAAAACCTAAGTTGGAAAAACTGTTTTGTCTAGTTTTATAAGAATAACAGGGCACATTACTCAGACTAACCAGGTTTAGCAAACAAAACAGCTCAAGGTGAGGATGTGGTCAACAGTCAGCTGCAGACACTCAATTACAGCAAGTAGCACTTTTCTACAAATACTTGACTTGTGCATGCACTAATAACAGTTTATTTCATGTTGTTGTGTCTTTTATGTTCCAGTCTAAACCAAGACCAAATACTCAGGTCTAGTTACTTCTTAGAAGACAGTTTTTGAGTGATTCAGTAAGCTTCTCTGACCCTGTAATAGAAGATACACACAGACAGTAGCTCCATGATTGCAGGTCGGGAGAAAATAGGCGACAACATTTTCCAGCTGCAGATAAGTGCTCAACTGTGGACATCATTGAAGGTTAAACAAGGCTGTGTTTACTCAACCAACATCTTTCATCATTTTCCCTCAAGAATTGTAACCCTAACCTTTGCCTTGTCTTATGTTTGCTTCTGCAGTGAATTAAATATCACTGATTGTCACAGGATAAAAATAGGGCTGTTGTCAAAGAAATACATGAATCACTGAAATTAACCCCTCTCACCAAATACTTGATTGGTTATTGAAATAAAAAACCGGCATATCATCTCCAGATCTACAGTGGCAGTGATATAAGTTCCAAAAAATGTGAAAAAATCATTTTAATCTTATTTCATAAATATAACTATTAGGATGCCCTTGTTAATTTAACCTGACATGCCAGATGGACAGTTCTATATATCCGCCATGGAAATATTTCACTAGTCAATCTAGAGAAGAGCCCATAGAAAATGTTTTCAGAGGTGGAACCTTCAGCAGCTGGTGATTGGACAAGTCACAAGTCTGCCAGTCACACTCATCACAGACCAATCCATATCAAGCCACAGTATGACGTAGCAGCTAGATCCTGTTGTCAGCCGTTAGCTTAAACTATGTTTCAGTCCTTAGACTATTGTCTTACATTTAATTATACCGCACAGATGTATCATTTAGCATTTAAATGTGACATGAACCTCGTCAACGACAATCATCACCAAGTTGTCCCAGTAAACTTCTGAGGAGCATATTTCGCCAGGTATTGCTGAGTAACCATGACTCCGGGCTACCATAGACTAGCCAGCATCGTTCACACAGTATTTCAGCATCTCTCCCAGTTTCCCAGCAGTGATCCCCAGAAAAAACATGATTCCCATAAGGAAAGCTAAGTGATGTTCTTCTCTCCTCTTCTAAAGAAGAAATTGAGTCTATTTCTGATAAAACCGCTAATATTGCCGCATCCACGGAGACTGCTTCAGAAGCCACCATTGTTTTCAAACATGCAGTCACTTCCTGCTGTCATCACGTCTTCAGTTTCCGCCTCTCTACCCTGATTGGGCCGTCTAGCTTTTGGCCGTGAAGTTGTAGGAAATTAGAGCATGGCAAGATGGAGCTGCATGGTTTCAAATAATGAATCAGGCAGGTCTGTCTGCACTGCAAGGTTATTGTTAATTTGCTAAACCTAAAAAATGTCCTGCTAAAAGGACTTTGATATAACACCTTTTTTCCTCCACACTACGTTCTTTTCCTTGCATTTCCCAGCTTTGAATATCCAGTACTTATCCATCTTTAGTGTGCAGCTTGCATACACACTCATTCAAAATCTTACAAGGAATCAATGCAGGTTTGCCTGTCTTCTGAACAAAATACACCTTATGGAGTGCAGTAAATACTCCCTAATCAAAGACAAGTGAGCAGTTGAGTTGGGTGGCGAGTCCAGCAAAGTAGATCCTCACTAATAAACCAGAGAGAAATTCTATTTAGCTATGTTTATTTTTTATTTTATTTAAAAGTAAATTCATAATAGTTTTATCTGTAAGTATCATTTAGTATTGACTAAAAAATGTAATTTCTGAAAGAGAGCTCATTGAACATTCAAGCCAGCGGCCCAAACCTTTTTTCAATCATAGACCAGTTTTATGTCAGACAATATTTTTTATGGACAGGTCATTGCAGGAGAGTCGACATACAAATAGACACACAAATATGTGTAATAAATAGAACTCCAAATGACAAAAACATCAGCATTCGCAATGAAGTCTTAAACTTTTTTGTTTGTTTGTTTGTTTATATGCCAGCAGCAATACGGACGTGTTTCTGCCTAAGGCTTTCATCAGCGTTGGAAACGCTTCAGGCTGAAACATGTCTGTATTGTTGCTGCTGTATTAACTAAAATAAAAGTGTAAGACTTCATTGCAAGTGCTGGTGTTTTTGGCAATTGGGGCAATACTTTTTTGAGTCGGCACCAATACCTAGTCAATTGTTTCTTGAGATGAGCTCATGACCATCTCTTGCTTAATAAATAGAACTCACCATAATACAAAATCGTGGGAGCCATGAGTCTGTTTTCCCAAAATGCTTCAGTAAACATGATCAGAATGAGTTCAACCAGTGACCATGTAAGCTGGTGACTTCCATCTGAGCATGTGACTGTGTTTGTATCAGTTCAGCACATACATATCTGATATGAATATTTTGATGTAATAAAAAAATGAAAACATAGAGCTCTTTACTTTCAACTGCTTCTGTAACAAAATCTGAGAGAGTAGTCAGGCAAAAGTCACCAGTTAACATGCTAACTAATAACGCTCTAAAACCAGGATATTACATCCGAGTGCAAAGGAAAACATGCATTTACACTTTATTGGTCATCAATCTAAGCTGATATTATGTAACCATCCATTACTAATGACTATTCTTTTAGTTCTGAATTGTCCCCCTGCACATCATGTAATTGTATACCCACCTGATCTCTCTCCTGTGCCTAGGTTATCCTCTAACAACCAACGTCATGGAGGGTCAGTGTGTTCACAGCTATGGTCATGAGCTGGTCAAGAACATGAGCACAAGGTTAAACAGCAAATTTGTCTCTGGCCTTACCTTTTCAGTTATGAACGCTGAGAAAGAGACAGGGAGCCGATAGGTCAAGTCATGACTGTTGTACCATAAAAGTCCCTTTCAAGGTGTATTTTGCGCAAAAGTGTTGCAAAGAAGCAACAGTCTCATGCCTATAGACACACTGATTTCCTATGATACCTGTGTTAGGTCAAAGTGTGAGGGGGAGTTCAAGAGAGCAGGGTAGCGCATATGTTTCACACATACACATAGGCCGACACATATTTACACAACTTTATGACGCCTCTTATCTACCTCTGGAGAAGAGACTAATATATTGCCATCACTGTGAATATACATTCACAGTGATGGCAAAACTTCACAGGGGCGTCAGTATCACTGCTTGAAAGACAGCATGAGTGACGCCAAAGATGGATGTTAGGGAGTCTGGATTTTTCAAAATAAAACACCCAGACTCTGTTAAAAAAAGACGGATAAAATATATTTATATCTCTTTACAGCCCTGTATCATATGACCCCACTGCCTGATGGTTGGAGACCTCTGAAAGAAATGATCAACCTTTTGGGAGGTATACACCCCAGTCAAAAAACAATAAAAACTCTCAATTAGTTTTAAGTAAATTTTCCCAGATAAAAAGCTTGTTAAGAGGACATCTTCTAAAAGGAGGATAAATTAAGATTCAGCTCTGACCTTAAAGCGCCGATGAGCCCATCCTGTTAGATATTTCACAGCACTGTTCCATTAGTTCCTCCTTTGTTCTGGTCTCTCTCTGATGCTGACCCAAAAGGACTCTGTCTCGATCCCGGGGCCTGATAAGGTCTTGCTTGTAGATGGGTCTAATGACATCTGCACTGACCGCCTGTGCTCACAGACAAACGCCACCCAGCAGGGTTTTTTGCTGGCCCCGGTGGCTCTTATCAATCAATTACATTTGGCTTTGTCAGATTAATTGTATGGAATTGTTTGGCCAAGATAGGGACCAGGTAAAGCTGGATGGGGGCTGGGTAGGATGGATGTTGGTTGTCGCTATATGTGTGTAGTTTGTCCTTCCCCACTATTGTTCTTTGTAGCTGTGCTGGTGGGTTTCATCAGCTGTGTTTGCTTCATTACAAAATAATCCTCAAATTTGTCTCTTATTGCTGTGTATGATATATTTAATTTTCATTTAGTCATGTTTTCAAAGGGGATTTGAACCATGATTGAGGGATTTGAGGGCAATTCATCATCCACGATGCTTAATTAGGGCACAACTGTGATGGTGAAGTTTTACTTCTCTGTGAGATAGCGAGTCACATGCCAGTAAATGCACCCCTCCACCTTTTTTGCTTATGAAAAGCTGGATTAATTATGTAATGTTCAGCTCACTGTAGCTAATAGCTGATAATGATGTGTGAGAGGTGTGTCAGACGGGAGCGCATACTGCACTGCCAAATGCTGTTGGACCCAGGTCAGGCTGCGTTCATCTTACTAATGAGATGTCACATGGAGAAGATGGAGGGACCAGAGTGACAAAGCAGTCACTGCAAACTAATTCCCCTCCAGCTCTGAATTGTGCAAACAGACCCAAAATCAACGAGGAGCTTGAATGGCCTGCCAACTGACCAAATCACTCCAAGGGTTCATTTTTCAGAGGGGTATTTGGCTGTGGGGAGATGGCGAGGTCCGGTTTGGCCTAACAGCTGAGTCATTTGTAGTCCTGAGAAGCTAACATGAGGCCTGTGGTCTAGCGAATGCAGCCAATGATCCTAGCTTCAATTTAGTCTTTAGCTCCACTCTGAGGAGATGATTTGAGGTTAAATCGACGCTTGTCTTCTCCTTCTGAACATCTAAATCTGCAGTGGAAAGGAGTGAGATGCGCTCCTCCCTTCATCCACCCCCTCGGGCTAGCCTCACTTCTCTTAAGTTCTCTGCTGCATTGCCAGTGGGTCAGGTTGATCCCCCCATCATTGAAACTCATTCCGGGGGCATTAAAGTGTAAACCAGATGAAAAAACAAAGGGCTTAGGCAAATCAGATGGCTCAAACAACAACAACAAACGCACACTCTGTAATCTGCTTAGGGAAATTAATGAGGGGGAGCCCCCTTGGCCAAGGTGGATAATGATCCTGGACCACGGGGATGAGAGGCTGCAGTGGATCAGGCAGAAGGTGAGAACGGGAAGGGGGGATTAGGGACGGACTCCCACCAGAATCAAACAGGACTCTGCCAAAGGGATCCCTCCCCTCCTATGCCCAAACTTCAAAAACTCCAGCCTAAGCTGGAAGTAGGTGTCTGTAATCCCCTCTGTGGCTGTAGATCTATGCGGCCGACTCAGGCCCAGCTTTCATCCTGCAGCTTGTTCGGCATGCTCTCCCTCCATGTCCTGGGAACGTAAACTTTTGCACTGTGGCCCCGGTGCAGATTGCAGGGATCTGCTGGCTCATTACCTCTTCATTAGCGTGCTGCACCGTTGGCTGCCAAGAGGATCAGACCATGCGTGGAGTCTAGCTGCACAGACTGCTTGTGGGGGCCGGAGACGTGGACATGGCAGCCAGATGGATGGATGCATGCTACTGGAAACAGGCGATAGCGGCCTATAGATGTTAGCGCTGTTGTGAGATACCACGTAGCTTAGGGGTACACGTTTCGCTGAGCACTCATGGTAATGCTTTGGTATAGGTCCACAAATTGTCATTAATTCATGCTAAAATATCAGTAATGCACATGTTTAAACAGTGTGCTTGACTTCATACATCACTCACTATGGAGGTGTTTTGGTTACTGTTTTTATGTTTTATGATGTTAATGATTTCTTCAATGTAAGTCTGCAGTTAAAGGGATAGGACAACAGAACATCATTTTAAGAGTTGTAATCACAATAACATAACCATTAATTCTTCATGTGTTCATCTGGTTTGGGGACTCTAAGATTAAGAGGAAAAAAGATCCATCTTAACGCGCTTAAACATCAGGAACATCAATTTTGATCATGGGTCATGATTTCCAAAAGACCTCAGGTAATGCATAAAGTTCAGCTCAGTACATGTACTTTACTGACATCAACCATGATTACATACATCATACATACAATCATGCTTTATTCATACATGTACTTACTCGAGAAAATTCACTATTTTGAAGTTACAGGACTCATTTATCCATAACGGATATTTACAATAGATTACCTAAAAAAAGATCCAGTGATTGGTGTTTTACCTGTCCAACGCTCCTGTGTGCTTGTCCTCTCTGATCATCCGAATGGAATGGCAGGATATTCTCTCTATGTGAATATATACTCTTATTTAGCTGGTTCCCAGAATTAGTGTCAAAACTGTCACTTACATCCTCTGGGTACGTTTTGAGATACCTTTGAAATGAGTTGCCTGATGCCCCTCAAAGTTGGATTTATCTGGCTCTGATTTTCTTTCTTACAATTCATCGAATGCAGGATGATTTAAAGGGAGGTGTGGAATTGAGAAAATAAGCAGGCTTTGTAGTGCTTAATGGGGCCCAAAGCTCAATGTTTAAGACCTCCCCTGCATCAAAAGCAGCCACAGTCAGTAGCCAAGCTCCATGCAGCCAAGTCTCATCAGCCACTCTGCCATCCTCTGGTGTGATAGTGGCAATACACACACATACATGCATGCTTAAATGTGAAGGCAACCTTAATCCAAAGTTATTATAAGGTCATGTAAAGGACAAAGAAAACTAAGGGTGTGATCAGGCTTGGAAAATTTCTTGAAGTGAAGGGTTGCTACAGTTTAAAAGATGTGTTACTCTTAAAAACAACGTGGATGATTTCTGTTTGTTTTATGTTGTTTGGTGGAGCTGGTCTGAAACAAATGAGATAAATTAGCCTGTGATGAAGTAAAGACAAATCATTTTTGAGGACAACCCTGAAGCAGTATTGCTGGGTCTTTTTTGTGTCACATGCAGGTAGTGTTGAAAACCTAATGTTTAGTTCATTCAGCTTTATCCATTGATAACAAAGGCCCTGTCAAAGACATTAATGAATCACAAAATGTAGGCTAATTTTAGACAGTTTTACCATAAAGCATCCTATTCTACATAAGTCCTTCGGTGTGCCTTGCTCTGCTTTTTTGTTGGACAGTATCAGTGAAAATTTTTGATGTGACTTTTTTAAAATTTATTTTTCACAGAATTAGCTTAGAGTAATGAATATTGCATGGGTTTTTGATGAATAAGTTAATGAACCTGTGAAAATTAGGAATGCATCAATGCTAAATAAAATAACGGCTGGTGTCCATAGTTCAATTGCACTTGTGATACGTGATTTTTTTTTCAGTTTGGCCTAAAAGAGAGCTTTCATTCACTACAGCCCACTTCTCTCCATATTGGTCCTGCTTTGTGCCTTTAAGTCAATGTGCTGGAAATTTAGAAAACTCCTCTAATCTATCAAAGTGTGAAAAGTTGGGGCACAGTATCACTTTACTTTGAGTTGTTTGATTTTTTTTTTTTTTTTTTCCAAGAATGGCAACATGGCAATAAGAAGCATCATTCTTCTCATCTGTGTTGTGGGATGGAGTCGTTTTTTTATTTGCTGAATCTGAAACTCGATAACATTTTAGATCATCATCATGCCTACCAAGTCTATTGGGTCTGGTCATACGAAATAGTTTTACCATACTGTTGCTGCAAAAAGAAAATGACCCAGGTCCTGCAGGGGTAATATTGATTAAATTAAACCGTCATTAGGCACCAGTTTTAAGAGAAAATGTTGTACCTTTTAAATGTTAGCTTGGAGAAAAAACAAACTCTTTTGATTCCTAAACAAACTCTTAGCATTGGGCTTCTGCTGCAGGAAAATAATCTATATTAACCAAGACTTTCTGACATTTAATTTGTCATAAATGTTCTAGTTACATTGATCAATGTGAAAAGTCATGTTGAAATGAACACAGAGAACACTGATAAACTTACTTTACAAGCCTTGATCATTGGACATTGGGTGAATGAATAAATGTCATCATGATGCGTAATGTTTCTTTTTTTTCTTAAGAAAATATGAATAATTACATTTTTGTTCTTGATGAAATTGAATTGATTATCCAGCAATATAAAATGAATACAATAGCTGTTAGCTACCAGGGTTATTAGGACTTTTTGAATCAGAGTGCATATTGAAAAAGATCTGGTGATACACTGGGTATCACAATACAAGGGTGACGATATGAAATATTATGCTATATTGTGTACTTTAAGAAAGGGGATATATAGGATTTTTATTGCAAGATAGTCCATTTATTTAAACCTTTTTATAATATCAGGAGCCCACAATTTTCAGTGCATGAAAATACATTTTATAATCAGTGTCACTTGTATGAAGCATGATCCCTGCAACATGAATAATCTAGAAATGTAACAGGGAGATCAAATGGCTGAATGCCCACCGCCAACTACTTGCCATAAGCGTAGCTACAATACAAAAAACAAATGTCCCAGATTTATATAAACTGTTAGTTATGAGATATCATTGTCACACTTAAATATTACTATAAAATATAACTGTAGCTATAACTATAAAATTTTACTACAGTGTCATAGTAAAAAACATCACAACATATTGCTGTGCCGAAATTTTCATACATCCCTACTTTTTTTTTTTTTATCTTAAACTGTTTTAAGTGTCTTTATAAGAGGGGTTTTTGTGCTTAAAACTAAAATAAAACAAGTAGCTTTGGAATGAAAAACAATATCTCCAAGGCACTCCAATGGCCACTGCTGTGGCCAAAATCAAATTTTAAAAAAGTGGTCAAAAAAGTATATGCTATATTTAAATAGCTTTAAATAAGTATACTAAGCCTTTTTAATGTTTTGCCATCCTCTTGCCTTAGTTCTGATCATCTGATGCATCTAAATTATGCAGTTCCTTATCTGACAGTCATTTCCAAGGCCATGCCTGCAGTGTGGCCCCATGTGGTTGTGGCCAGGTGTAAAAGCTTGACCTCTCTGTAGGGCAGCCGAGTGACTTTCATTAGAGCACCCACTGGCTGCTTCCCACTGAGTTCTCTCATAGATTTAACACTGCGCCTGCATGCAAGATGAGAGGGAGGGTTAACATAATCCAATAAGAATCATTGAGGGGAGCTGTAAACAAGGACATTTGTTAAAGTTAAAATGACTCAATCTGGGAATTTAAGGATATGTCAGCACACTTGTTTTGCTTTTTTTCTTCCTTGTTGAAGAAATAGGACGATAATTCAAGTTTTTAGATAATAAAACAAAAACTGCATTGGTCACTTTTTTAGTCTGAAAAGATGACAGGGCCGACCACACTTATGTTTTGACTGCCTCTTAATTTCCCAGCGTGCTTGCTATTGCCTCCTACCCAGCTGGTGTCATCACTTTCTCTTTCATACGCGGTCATGGTTGTTTTGATATTTTCATTTTCTAGCCAGAGGATATTTATCTGCAGGAGCATGGTGGCTGGAGATCCATTTTCAAATGTTAACAATCGCCCCGCTGCAACACAAGGAAGTCGCTAATTAATGCATCTAACACGGTCTCACAGTTGTGCTTGAGAAACTGAAACGATTAATGCGTGTCGTTATATTGTAATTGCATGGTAATTTGGCATCTAACTCACACACACAGGCAGGCACCTTTTATCAGCCCTCAAGGTACATAAACTCCACACACTGCTTCTGAGAGTAGATTAAGGTTAAAGATTGTATCTCTGTGGAGAATAAGGATTAACTAGTGTCAAAGTATTCTTTAGTTTCCTCACAACTTCATGTGTTAAATCTGCTTTGGTTCATTGTTTTTTCAAGGAAACAATTTCACACAACTAGATTTTAAAAATGAGTCAAAGATTAAGGTGTTGGAGAAACTGTCATGCAGGAAGCAACAGTTCTTTGTAGCAAATGAATGATAATTATTTTTGTTGGGCTAAACTGGAAACTGCTATTTCAATCCTATCAGATGCTGATGTACTTAATTTTCTGTAGTGGAATTTCAGCATTTGTTTCAGTTGCTGTCTCTCTGTTGTGGTGTGTGTCGGCATACATGGACCAGTTTTTTTTTATATACACATTGTTTGTGTTGTCATTTCAAACAAGTATCACAACAGATGATATGATTCTGAGACAGTCTCAATGAAAATGAATGATTTAGATTAGCTTGGGTTGTAGTCAGGATGTGTGGAAATAGATATAGAGACATTTCTAAAGCAAATAAAAAAGTTGTTCTTCAATACCAATACTATTATAAACATACCAAGTCATTCCATATACCAGTGCCTCTCAAAGTATGGGCTGGACCCCACTGGTGGGCCATGACAGATCATTTACAATTGATATAAACAATAATCTTAACTTGGCGCTGCAGGTGGTGTGCATCCTTCACAGCAAAAAAGTTGCTGGTTTAGGACCCTGTGTGGATCAGAGCCTTTCTTTGTGGAATCTGCATGTTCTTCCCTTGCATGCGTGGGTTCTCTCCAGGCATTTCGGCTTCCTCCCACAGACTGAAAACATGCTTATCAGGTTAATTTGTGACTTCATATTGCCCTTAGGTGTGGGTGGGAGCGTGAATGGTTGTCTGTCTTTCTACCTGTTCAGGTCTGCTAACCCCACTTGACAATAACATACCTCCTCTTCCCATTTCCTCTCACTACCTGTTGTGCTTTGCTACTGTTGGTTTTTATTATTATTGTTGATTTTATGATTTTTATATTGTTGATTTTGTTGTTATTGTTTTAATCTTGTACAGCGTCCTTGGTTGTCGTGAAAGGCGCTTTTAAATAAAATGTATTACTATTATTGTATTATTATGTGTGATTGACTGGTGACTGGTCCAGACTGTATCCCGACTCTCATCCAATGTCAGATGAGATAGGTTCCAGCCCCCGTGGCCCCTAAAGGTCGCATAGGGGGATGGTATAGATGATGGATGGATGGATGGAAGAAGCCTAACTGAAAGCCTATTTCTAATTGCCACAAAATGCTATATTATCTTCTTTGTCATCCCAGAAATAACAAAAGACTGCCAAGAGATTTAACTTTTTATTATTTACAATGTCCAAAAAAGAATAGGTGTCACAGTTAAACTGGTATTGAATCAACAGTTGGCATTTCATGAAGTATCACACCATACTGATTGATTCCTGATTTTAAGAAATTATTTGTGCTAAACTTACTATAAACTAAGCGCTCAAACGGAAATTTTTCAATGAAAGAAATGAACAGAATAGTACTTGATCCTCATGTTAAGGTTGTATGTGGGCTTTGGTGGGCCTTAGTAACCTTTTTTAAGTTTCTAAATGGGCAGTGAGTACACACGTTTGGGAGAGGCTGCCCTGGAAGTTTACCTGGATTGCATGGTAAAATTCATGTTAAGTCTGGTCAAATTGATTTGAATTTCTACTTTCTCATGGACTTAGACATTTTATTTTAAGCCATTTCTGCTGATGTACTACTGTAATATTTCCCCCAAAATGTTTTAACACTTAATTTTAACTAACTAGTTTTAACTCTGATAATAACTTATTAAAGCTTTAGAAAACATGTATATACTTGACTCATCATCTGTAAAGTATCATTACCTTGTGTAAACATTATTTATTGAAGCAGTTGCAAATGCTTTATTGATATATCAGTAACAGACAAGTTTCAACTAAAGTTAAAGATGAAAGTTTCAATTATCAATAGAGCAACTAGCTGTGAATGAATAAAATTAGGCTTCAGTTAAGGCTCCACAAACTGTCAAAGTATTATCATAAATTCTTATATGTGTAAAAATCATGAATTAATGCTGAAGTATCATTAGTGCACATGTACCATGAGTATGTCTTGCCTTATACATTAATCAATGAATTAACAAAGGTGTTGATCATGAATCATGTTTATGGTGTCTCTGCAGGAGATGAAATTTGAGGTGTAAAACTGTTCATGTCTCTGAACTATATTTTTGCAGTATATAGTTACCTTGAGTTTCTGTCCAAAAGATGTGTGTCAGATTAAAATATACATTTACAATCCATTTACAGAGTCAGGTTAACATTGGTTAAAACTTTTCAGTAACTACCCTGGTCTATTGACGGATTATTTACCCCTTTCAAAGTATAACCGGCTTTTTGAATATGTTTTTTGATGATGTAATGAAATTAGATTCATAATCTCAATGAGGTTTTCCTGGTTAAAAAAATAAATAATAATAAAATATAGAATATGATGTTTCAATTCATGCTTGGGGATTGTATCATATAGTCTGGTTGTGTGCCTGTTGTAGGGTGTGAACCCCACCATGCCCTCATGTTAGCTTGCAGTGAGTGTTCCTGAATATTTCCTGCTGTGTTCTTACATCAGCTAATCCTGACTTCATGCTTAACTTTTACAACAAAAGGACTTGCAGAAAAAAAAGTATGTGTGAAATTGAAGTGAAATATTTGTCTATTTGAGTTCACACATCAGAATCACCCTAAAACTTTTGACTGTTTTCATGTTTATTAAAGGTAGCAATAAAGGCTGATTACTGCCCTACCTCTTCAAAGCAAACTATAGAGAGAAAGACCTTAAAGTGTGGCGGAGTGTTTATTAAATTCAGCCTGACTATACTAAAAAGCTTTGCATTGGGCTCATTGGTGGCCCTTACTGCACACTTCATGAAGACATATGGTTCTAAAGAGCACTTGATTAGGCGGCCGCTGCCTTGCTTGTCATCCACAATTTCGCCTGCCCTAATCCCAGTTTTAATTTACTCCACTCCACAAGGCGAGCAGTGACTAACACTGTCCTCAGGGGTCCTTTCACTTACACCACCAGTGACAAGAATATGCAAAGGTACAATTTCTCACCAGGAAGGGTGACAGAGAGCAGATCCGCCTGGGAGCACTACTCCTGTTTCTGAGCATCTTTTAATGTCACTCACAAGAGTACTTTCAGTTGCAAACTATTCTTCAGAGAGCCCTTTATTAACATGTTGATCCAAGGGGTCATTAGGTGAAGATTGTTGGGCACGAAAGATGCATCTATTGATTTGCTGAGAGATGGAGTCTGCTGGAAAGTTTTGTGACACTGGAGAGAGACTGCAGAGACTACTTCTTCAGACTCAATCTAAACTGTTTTCAAACCCTTTATCCCTTTTTTTCTCCCTTATTTTTCCCACTCGTCTAATTTTCCCCTGGAATGCTGGGAGGGAGAGGAGCCGTTGACGGGCACAAGTAATTGCTATCAGTCTGTCATTAGGTTCTCTCCCTTGCTCCCTCTCTATTTTTTCACTGTCTCCCTACCCAGGCCTGTGCTCAGCCTTGCTTACAAATAAGACACTTAGGAGACGAGTGGAATTTGCTCCCCAAAAGCTGTGATGTATTGGATTTTTTACGGTCAGAGCAGCTCCTCCAACCGCCTTTTCATTCTCTGTTGTCCTGAGAACCATTTGCTCTGTGTTTGCTATATTCAGTCTCTCTCCCTCTCTGCCCTCTCCTTTCTGCCTTTCAGGGTATCATTTGCAATTTAATGCTTACCTGGGGTGAGCTTTGACAATAGCTTCTACCATGAAATGGCCCCAACCCTGCCTGCATGCCTAATGAGGTTGATGTTGAGCTATTTAGGTCATTTTCCCTTTACAATATCTACTTAATGCAACTCCATGGGAGTGGATTGTTGGAACGGTTAAAGATTCTATTAAGTCTTTACAAAAGCCGGCCCATTCTGCCGTCCACCACACACTACCAGGGGCACTGCTCTACTTCACTTTTGCTTTGTGCAAGGCTGTTGCAACAAAGCAAAGCAAGAAGGTGCAATGTTACTCTGGAGGTCACACCACTAATATGACTCCAGTGTGTTGCATCCTATTATTTGCAGGTGAAAAGGCAAACATCTAGACAATCAGCAGCTCCTTTTGTAACACATGAAATCTGGAATGAGCTGGTAAATTCATATTAATCATCTCACAAAATGATCTGCCAAAACAGACGGCCAACACCAACTATTAATCAGAGCAGAACCCGTGACAGCCTTTGGAATCAGAAGGGAAGGAGTCGGAGGGGGGGCCTCTTTGAGAGAGTACTTGATATGAAAACTGTGTTGTTGTGCTTTGTACCAGCCTGTGGGAGTTTTTAAACAAGCCCATATGGTGGTAGCCACCAGCTTTGGAGAAGGCGGGTGGGTTGGGGGGGTTAGCCAGGACCAGGATTTCACACAGTCAGTATTGAGTGGGATTGAGGAGGCGAGCTCTTAAGCTGTCTTTTCAGGCACAGCAAAAGCCCTCCATCTGGCCTCCTCTAAAACTCGGGGTGAGTTTACTCAGCTCCCTGTCGGCTGATTGGGCCTCCTGAAGCAGAAGTAACAGCATCAATAGTGTAAACCCTTGCCACTTGAGAGTATTACATTTCTTTTCATGCTTGACTTAATCAAAAGTGGGGAAGTGAAATTTACACCTTTTTGATGTTCTTTTTTCCCCGCTCTCTAAGAGGGGTGATCTGAACCCATTTGATCTTCACAAGCACCCACTAAATGGCCAAATATGCCAAGCAGACGGAAGCAGACGGTTGGCAGTTGCCAGTTTGCGCAGGGTCACCGTTGGAGCACTCCATGTGGCGGGGCAGGCAACCTCACAGAAGGCTCCAGTCTTCACAGAGTCCAGCCAAGCTTCTGTCTGGAGGGCCCACTGTCCCTGGCTCACTGTCCGCACCCAGCCAAAAAAATCAATCCACCCTCATGCTAATTCTCCCTGCACTGACTGAGCCAGTGTGAGACTTGTGTCGATTGAACAGCATCAATTGAACACTGTAGCTGGGGCTCTATAACAAAACAGGAAGACAAAAAGCACCAGCCAAGTGTCAGCTCTATGATGTGTATATTTGATGGCATTAGCTCAGCTTTGTGTGGTTACTTTCTAGATGTGTGCAACTGCACACCATGTAAACAGTGAAAGAGCTGTCAGTAAGTACTTTTGGCTATCCGTAAATTGCACAGATCATGCTTCTTAACACTATAAGTTAAGTAAATGACCATCAGATAGCAGCTATAGGGTAAAGCCAGCAAAGGGCATGCTAGCTTTGTTCTGTGAATAAATGTTTTGACTGTTGTAACCTCACTAATCCAAGCTGTTGACTTGTGCTGGAGCAGAGGGAGCCAACCTGGGGATGTGTGAAGATTCCCCTCAACAGGAATCTGGAGGGAGCAGTTGGAAGTGCTAGCCAGTGACAGTTGCTCCAGGAGCTGGGCTTTAATGAGTGTGTGATGTCTGGACTCTTTAGCTCATGTAAAGCCCAGGCTAAGGCCAGGATCTGACTGATGGAGCCCTAGGCCTGAGTACTGTAGAGCTGTGTTTGCACCTCTTAATGA
The DNA here is from genome assembly GCA_037902135.1 of Cetoscarus ocellatus. Taxonomy (NCBI): domain Eukaryota; kingdom Metazoa; phylum Chordata; class Actinopteri; order Labriformes; family Labridae; genus Cetoscarus; species Cetoscarus ocellatus. Next base: position 2,191,372 of record JBAMNC010000388.1, on the reverse strand, counting down.
AGCTGGGGGCAGACGACATTGCCTGGCCCTCCGCCTGCCCTTCCTCTCTCCCCAGGACTAGCCCTTTGCCAGCCAAGACTGCAGCAGGGACCCACTCCATTAGTTCCTGTTTATTTTCCCAAGCTCTCACCGTATACCCTTAGTCATCGTGTGCAGCCACATTTTTGTCCAATTTTCTCACTCAAAACATTAAAAACAGAGATAATTAAATGCTTGTACCCCCAGAAAATAATGTTTTCCCCTTCTTTGTGTAGAATATAAATTACCGTTACAGCGCCTGGGTCGCAAAAATGTGTGTATGTGTGTGCGCCTTTGTTGAAGAGTTTACTCGGTGTCAGCATGAAAAGAAGGGGCCCAACTCCGGGCAGCTAAAATCCAGCCAAGGAACTTGTCTGGGATGGTGATGTTCCGACAGCTCCACTGTGACAAGATACATAGTTTCCATTCAGCTACAAGCTTCTTATTGGTTACTATAGTTTCACTAATGCTCAATTGAAGGCAACGCCTAATCTCGACAGAATGGGTTAAAAGGTGCCGATGTCCAGAGCTACAAAACCACATGTTGAGAGTCAAGGGACCAAGGCCCCACAAAGCACAGCTCCTCCATGCTTTGATGTGGCCCTATCAGGGGCAGGAGATTGAAGAGGGGGGTACCCACAGAGCCCCCCAGCCGTATACAAACCCCTTGAAGGACCAGTGGACAATAGTGACTACTGAAGAGCAGGTCAGGGTCTCACAGAAGGTTGGGAATCTCTGGAGGAGATGCTGCACTACTTTTTCATTGTTTCTTCATTGATCCACATCATTCCTGACAATATTATTTCCTTATTCCCTTATTCCTGTAATCATTAATAGTAGAACCTAACTGATATTGGGAAAAGCTTTGCAATTGTTTTTTTTCCCAGTGTAGTTAGAAAAGGAAACCCCAGGAGATAAATGCAGTTTTGATTTAATGAGCATACATTTAAATTTTAAAGATTAAATGTTCTTTTATTCAGGACATTCTCGTTTGAGTCTTTAGTTACTTTATTTATAAATCCTGCCCCCCCCCCCCCCCCCCCAAAAAAAAAAAATTAACAAATAAACTTGTGGCTTGTTATTCTGTTACTTTTAGGTCATCAGCATTTCCTCAGGATGTTAAAAATTGATATGACAGTAACTAGAAAGAAAGTGGAAGATCACATGTTAAGCTACCAGTGGGCATATATGCCTACAAAATAAAACAATGAAAGTGGTACATTCCTGCCAACGGCAGGATGTATATTCAGTTGGAGGATTGACAAGCAGCAAGAAGAGGTACTGCTGACTGTGGGGAAACATTCACTGAACATTGTAGTGTCTCAGAGTCCATCTCACACATCATACCAGTGTATCCATGACTTTAGTAGCGTGGTTTGCAGTCTGTACCTGTATATAGGAGACACACAGATTCTACATGCACATTAATCAGTTCTCTCACTACTGATGGTGTTAGTAGATCAGCTTTGGTTGAATATTAGCTGTAAAAAGGAAAAAAAAACTGTCACTTTAGGTTTCCAATAAACAAGACAGAGGTGTCAGCACAACATGCTTCAAGTCATTTACCAGTGATGGGCAAGATACTTTAAAAATGTTGAGATCTAAGTCTGTAAGGTACTCACAAAATAAATCAGCTTGACTACATAAAAGCTACCTTCTGGAGAAAAGCAATCAGTCTAAATCAATCAATATTTATCTGTATAACGCCGAATAATTACAAATTTAATCTGGAGTCACTTTATAAAAAAGTAGGTTGGTGTCATATTCCTCATCTTCGAACCAAACAAAGGGACAAAAGTGTGTATTTATCATAGCAATAAATTTATATAGGCCTACTCCAGAACCATAAATTTGTCTACATCAAATTTGTCTCTATTGAATTTAATTTATTAGGGGTTAGACCATTTTCAAGGGGTCCTCTTCTTTATGTGGTTATAAAGATAGCTATCATCATCATAAACGGAATAACAACCATGGATAGAGAGATTGTTCTTATATAAACATCAACAGCCATGATTATTATAAGGTGAAGAGGACTGATGATGATTAGTAAAGCAGCATCTAGTTAGACTGCAATCAAATTGGGTTTAATCGATTTAAAAATGAAATGTTTCTGGTTCCATCTATAAATTTGTCGCTATTATAAATTTACACTTTAGACCCTTTGGTTGGAAAATGAAGAGTATGACATCAACCTCGTCTTTTGTTAAGTGACTTGAGATTAAATTTGTAATTATTTAGTGCTATGCAAATACAGATTGATTGATTGAGATTGATTGTGAAAAAAAGGAGAAGGGTGTAGGATGTGGAGTGAGAGATGGTGTGTATAGTGTTCTTTGTTTATTGCGCTCAAATCTCAAGTGCTATTCTGGAGTAGCCTGTGGAGGACGGTGTGTGTGTTGAGTGGGTGGGAGGGGGTCTCTGTTTCAATAGACTGCCACTCAGTGGCTCTGAGGAGTAATTGAAAAGCTAATATTGTCCAGCATATCCAGGGGATTACGCCTTATTGTCATAATAAGTATGCAATACTGCAATGTTTATTTTTGGTCAGGCTTTGTTGCGGCCACTAATTGGTGCTGAGTGTGAAAATGTGGAGTGGGCATTACCGTGTCTGAGTCATGACTACACAAACAGTCTCGCAGTAATCACTTGTGCCGTGTTATCTTTGGAGAGTATCTTGGCTGAATATCTGACCAGCCGTCAAAGACGTTATTGATGGACATTGTTTTAAAAATGTGTTGAAAATGAGTCTGCAAGTGTGTTTGAATTGCAGCCTTATGTCAGTCGTGCTGGCTTGACTGGCAAAGCATCTGCTTGTGATGTTGATCTGACAAATGCAGAGCCAGCTGTTTGAACCCTCGTTCATTTATTATATAGACATTAACATTAGAGGTAGAAAAAAAATCTCATTCAGCATTGCTCTGCCATATCTCCCCTCATTGTAGAGTTTATGGCAGATTTTAAATCAATTAAGTATGTAATTTGTAACAACTGCTGAGACTGGTTCATGCCTAAACAATGGCAATGGGATAACTGCCCTTTAGTGAAGCATCAATGGGCTTACAATGTGCTGAATTAGCTGGCATATTAATGACCAGCCGCAGTGCCCCTCCATTCTCCTCACCCAAATCTGCTTATGCAAATGGCCCATGAATCCAGTTCAAAGGAGTCTCTTTTAAGTGAGGCCTGTACCCATCCGCACCAGAGGCTATGAGAGAAAGTGACATGAGAAAAGTTAGGGACACTTGTCTTTTTTTTTTCTTTCTTCTCACTGAACATGATCCAGTTAGCATGCACCTCCGCTGGTTACCAGCGTGGTAGGGGTTGTTGAGTCCATAGGATCTCTCCATGCAGAGAGGGGCAGGGAGTGGGTTAATCCAGCCAATTGTGACTGTGTGTTTAAAATGTGGTGTTCAGCAGGGGGGAAAAGCAGAACCCATCCAAGTTCATGCCCCAGCGTGAAAGAAGGGAGAATGGCTGCAGGGTTTGAAGTTGAAGGAATAGAATAATCCCCTTCACATTTGTTAAAGGGCCAATGGTCTTTTGTGTTGACCAGAAAAAATTTAAAAGGCGATGTCATAATGGTTCAATTGAAATTATATCTTTGAACACAATAGGTGTGGCTTCTTTCCACGAACAACTTGAAGCCCCATTGTGTCCATTATTGTGCGAGATGTTTGGATACATGCATACACTCTGAATGAGAATAAGTTGTTGTAGTACAACCTTTTATAAAATATTGAGCATGATTGCTCATGTCGTGTTCTCATGAATGATACAGACAGCCAGGAAATGGAGGGGGATGGTTGATGTGATTTTCTTCCTTAACCAAGATATATGCCAGTTTTGGACATAAGACTTTTGAGTTTAAGGCACTGAAAATGTTAAAGTTGACAACAAAATCTCAATAATAAATTTGCTGAGTTGTTGTGTGTGAACTAAATTCAGATCCATGTTTTTATTTGTCAAAAACATTTAAACAGTCTCCCTAATTTACCTTTTTAACTGCTTACAAGTAAAAGTACCTTTGAACGTTTGGTTTTCATGTTTGTTTCTTATGAGCTTTTATGGACTTTGTTCCTCTCATTAATTATCATGTATCTACTAGAAGACGAATAAAGGGCCCCTTGTTCACACATTTTCACTTAGGGTGAAAGTACAAGCCCCATCATAAGTACTATAACATCCTGAATAAATAAGGCATTTATCACCACTAGCAGCCCTCCTGTTGGAACAGCCTGTCTTAACAATGCCTGACATCATGTGTTTGCCTGCATTTCTCAACAACAGTTGCCTGTGTATCTAGAGGCTTAATGTTAAGTTTATCCATGAAGTGCACATTAAACACACTGTTAACTCTCACAGGGAGTTGCCAATAAAACACAAAGCCTTAATTTATAAATCTAAGTCTCTAAGTACATGTAATACCCAATTGAGTGGTATTATTTATTATTTCAGGATTCTTCATGTGCTTGCTGGGAGCAGTCCAATTTCTGGGAGGCTGACTGCCAGCTACAGAAGAAGTGAGAGAGCTTACATCCCTATGCTCACTGGTGGACAGAGAGGCCTTTTGGCTAATGGGCAAGCAAACAAGAGGTTAAAAAGTAAGTGTGGACATTTATTTTATTTAGATTTATTTATCAGTATATTTAGAGTTGTAGCCTACTCCTAAGGACGTTAATGATAACACATTTTTTGTTACTGAAAGTTTAAAAAGTTAGCCCTCTTTTTGGCAAGTTCTTGAACTTTACTGCAACATACATCACATTTTTTTTTTACTATAAAAGGAACCAAAACAAACCTCTGCAGAAATATCACTGAACTTGTAAACTGACTAATCAATCAATCAATCAATCAGACTTTATTTGTATAGCACTTTTCATACAAAGTCTTGTAGCACAAAGTGCTTTACATATAAAGAAAATAAATAAAATAAAATGAAATAAATAAATAAAAAGTAGGAAATTGAATACAATGAAAATGCAAAACCCCACCCACCCTTGCTATCCACATACAGCACACACACACACACAAAGACATTAAGAAGAGATTCTAACAGAAAATAGAATTTGAGGACTGAGGAAATGCTATCTTGAATTAAAAATGAGGAAACACAGGAGCTAAGGCTAAAATGACAATAAAGAATCATGATGAGAATTTAAATGAAAGAAAATACTATAGGAAAATAAATAAATAAATAAAATACAATTTAAAATAATAATATGGTAAAATGAGATAGCCAAACACCAAATACATAATAAAATCTACTTAAGTAGGATAATGGAAAGAAAATTGATCAACAGAGAATAAAATTCCAAACAATAAATCTGAACTAGCATTTGACCCCTGTCCAGAGGGGGAACTGCTGCATGCTTATGTGTTAAACCTGTTGGTCAGTGGAAGCTCCGAGAGTGAGGAAAAAGTTGTATGCGGCTGCATAGTCCCCTGTGGGGAGTGTTATAGATAGATAGATAGATAGATAGATAGATAACTTTATTGTCCCAGTGGGACATTTGTTTTCACAGGCTGTACAAAGCTTTCGTTAAAGTGTGCCCTTATCCATTTCAGTGTCCTGTACCTGCGACCTGATGACAGAAGTCTAAAGTGGGTATTGAGGGGTTCTCTGTGTCTATGGCTTGTGTTCTGCTGAAGTGGACTAGTGCTCTTTCATTGAGTTCTGAGATGTTGGGTGTGGGGTTGCGAATTTTTTTTGAGGCTATTTGTGTGATTTTGTTGAGCTTGCCTTTGTTGGAGACAGACAGCATGTTGTAGAAAGCAGGGGAAAAACACATCAAGATTAGTTGGCTTATGCTTTTGTACAGTAGAAACAGAAGATGGGGGGGCAATGGAGAGTGTGCACTGATTGAACAGATAGCATGTAGCCTCTGCTGTGAACGTTTATGGATGTCAATTATGTGGTGGTCAAAGGATAGGTTATTGTCCAGGGTGAGTCCAAGATATTTGACTTTGTTGACCTGTTCTATGGTGTTACCATTATGGAGATGGGATTGAGACTTGAGGTGGGTGTGTTGTAGACCAGTTCCTTCTTTTTCTCTACACCGATATGGAGGTAACTGTCCATGCACCTTTGTGTGAAGTGCAGAACTGTGTTATGATAAGCAGTCATGGAGTCGCTGTCATTGAGGAGGGCAAGGATTGCAGTGTCATCAGAATATGTGTAGTATGAAGTGATGGATATAGGGCTAATGCAGTCATTTGTGCAAAGTCTGTAGAGGAAGGGCCTGAGGACACAGCCCTGGGGGACTCTGGTGTTGGTGATAGTAGTGTCAGATTTAGCAGACCCTCACAACCTGTGGTCTGTTCCTCAGGAAGCTGTCAATAAGGTGGATGTTATGAGGGGTGGTGTTGAGGTTCTTGCCGCTGTCACGCCATCTCCGGCCCGACACCCCACACCGCACTGGGTCCAGGGCGGGGGGTAAAATGGACGCAATGCAAATACAAGGTGTTCCATTGTCACAATAAATTCCACAACCTGGGATGAATCATAATTATTGTCCGTTAATGATTACGTGTTTTGTCACCCAAGGACATCCCTAGAATGTTACTCTGTTCCTCCATTCCGCTTCCTTAAATCCCTGAACTCTGTTGCAAAACAACATATTTCCAGGCTAAGTATGAATGCCCTGCTCAGTTCTGCCCTCCACCCTTGCTTGCTTATTTCCATATTTATTTATGTATTTTTTTAAATAAGGGCTCTTCTAAACAAAAACTGTTCTCCGTTAGTTGCATTTACTTCACAGGAAAACACTGCTTATTGCCTCCACAAAAAAAGGTTATATTTTTACCAGCATTTGTCAGTTTGTCTGGTTGTTTATTTGCCTGTGAGCAAGATATCTCAAAAAGTTCTCAACAAATTTATAAGGAATTCTCAAAGAATGTTTGTCATGGCACAAGGAAGAAGTGATTAGATTGTAGCAGAAATCTTCATGAGTTGTGTCTGACCATGCCCCTCCCAAGAAGTGGTTGTGGCTTTGGCTTCCGGCACTGTGCTCTGATGTTTACATGCCTTAGACTTTTTCCTTCCACTGGAGTCTGATGCAGGTCTCAGATCTCAGAGATGGTGAATATCCACCAAGGACATCATTAGGGAACATTTCTTTTGTACAGAGTGTTTGAGAACTCAATTTTTGAGAGGTGGAGCGAAAGAAAGATATTTTTCCCATGTTGGGCTCAGGTGGGGTTTGGGGGGTTTGTGGCCAGGACATGTTCTTGCCCTTTTTTACAGGTCTATTTAAAAGTGTATTTTTAACATCATGTGTCTTTAAAGTGGTTTTTGTCAAAAACCCACTAACTATTTTTTATTTATTTTTTTCGTGTACAAAGTCCTAAACAAATGAAAGCAAGGGCCTGAAAATAGTGAAATATGTAAAACTTTGCTTCAGACGGTATAAAAAAGTAAAGCATAACAACTCTAAGTTCTGACTCCCACCTTTTCCTCCTAATCCATCCTGGCACTGGGGGTGTAGCTTGCTGGCCTATCAGTGAATTTTCCCTCCTTTAAGGAGCCCATAATGGCTGTGTGAAGTCCCTAAGAGGGAGGGTTCCACTCGGTGACAGATTCTTCCTGTCCATGAAATTCCCCCTGCGATAATTTGTCTTTGTGCTGATGGGACCGTAGCTCCACGCGACACGGGTTATGGCAGCGAGGGCGGGACCATCCTCATCACCTGCCATCGTCGTGGCCCTCTTGACACCCTACACACATAACCCCTCCACCCACACACTCCCCATTCTCCTGTTCTCCCTGTCCCACTCCCCCCACTTTCATCTCTCCAGCAGTAGCTGTCTCCTCACTGGCGGGGCAACCACATAATAGAGCTTGTCACAGGCCTTGTTCTTTGTGTTTTTCAGGGTCCAAGAAAAATGCAAACACTCTATTGTAGTCATTAGTTTTCCCATCCTTTCCGCTGGGGTTGGTGGGTGGGGGCTTTGACCTGTTTCAAAAGGGACGTTGGGAGGAATTGGGCTTTTTTGGAAAAAGTGAATTCTTGATGTCACATGCTTCGTGTGTGTGCATTATGCATTGTTAGTGTGCATACTTGTGTATGTGGATTTTATCCTTGCCTTTATCCTTGCTGCATATTTTTATACAAGGAGAGTTTGCTTTAGTTATGACTTTATGTGTCCATGGGAATTTTCTGTCTTTTTTAGTAAGTAAACTTTCAGAAAATATCGGCTTGGTTTTCCACATTTGATCGCAATGTGGCCTCAAGTGGTTCAGGGGTCCCCAGCAGAGTTATGGGGGGGGTAAGAATGTAGCTACAGGGGTCCTGGAGGAATTTAGAAGTTGCTCAAAGATAGTGAAAGCCTGCTATGATCATCAATCTACTTTAACAAAACAGGGATATATGGCCTGAGATACACTTGCTATTTGTCCATGTGTTCATGTTTGTGTCTGCTAGCTTCATGAATGCTCCTTTGAATATACTTGCATTTATGTGATATGTGTTATTTAAGGATACCTCCAGAGGACACACCAGGGAGTTTATGCTGTATTTAACCACCTGTCATATGGAGGAATAAACTGCATCATTTTATGACAATTATGCCAATTTTGAGATTAAAACTAACAAAAAAAAAAGTCAGAAGTTTATGCCATGTCAGATATGGGTAAGCAGTTGATGGACAGTGGTCAGACCCAACTCTCAGCACTGTCTGCACTCTGTTACAATCGTACATTTTTTTCTCCATGAACCATTGTAACTGTCATGGTGTTATGGTTGAATAAGCAACAGTGTTAACTGCTGACTTTCAGCTGACTGTGTTAATAGATGTTATAGTTCACGCACCAGAGAAAGTGAAGATTCTTCTTGAACCTCTTGTTGTGAATTTTTATTTTGATCAGTTTATCAAAATATACTAATGTTTACTATGTATTTAAGAAAATACAATCAAATAAACTAAGCTACACAACCACGGACAAAGTCAGCTGAACGTAACTGGTTGTGCTGATGCACTAAACTTGTTTAAATGTGTTTAACCCAACTTCTACAACAGACTTTATAAGTCATTGGCTAGATTAGCAGACATATTTGGATCTGTGTAATCTTATAAACACATTGATAAGATGTGAAGGATTTACCTGGTTTTTCATTTGTCTTCAAACTTTCTGTCATTTTTTCCCACAACTGTGTTGACTTGGTCAAATCCCATTCTGCCTCAACATTGATTTTTGACTACACATTACTACAACAATACAGTATTATCCTGTGGTAAACTGTGATGTTCAAATTAAGCCATGGGAATATGCTGTTTCCAAAAAGCTTAAATGTCAGGAATCAATGTCTCTTCATCATTTTTTGAAGTGTGTCAAACAACACTCATATGCCACCAACAGAAGCACTGAAAAAGAGATCAATACAGCTAGCAATTGCTGGTATGACCCTTTTAGTGGTGATTTTCAACCAAATGAGCTGTTAAAAACAAAGAGAGAACGTGTGATTTTTTTTTGTGAAGTATCATAAAGCAGCACCAAATGAAAATATTTAAACAATATGAACTTCTTATCAAAGGGGTCATATTGAGGACAGCTATGCTTTTGTTTGCTTAAGACTTTCTTATTCATCCTTGTCTCCTCTCCTTTCTTTGTTAATGATCACCCTTGAGGGGACTCAGCTTATTTGACATAGTCAGTGATATTTGTGTTCCATATACTAATGTAATTATGTTTTATTTTGTTACTTTTGGTTACTTTTATGGCTCCAAAATACAGATTCCATCGGATTATTGGCGAAAATGTTTCATAGTCTATTGACAGCAGTGGTACTTAAACTATCTTCTGTGTGACTGACGTCATTTAAGTCAGCAAAAGGTCTATTCTGCATCTTGTGTCCATCTTGCATTAATTTTAGAGAACATGCACTGCAGGCGCGTTGAACCAAAGCAGGGGATGCTAGCCATCATGTATCCATACTTTTGTAGTTAGAAGCAAATGCTCTCACTGAGCAAGACCTGTGGCTTCAATGTCTCTATTTCTGAGCACGTCTTGTAGTTCGGAGGTACAAAAAAAATTACAATTAACAGGGGCAGCATATTAATTTGCAATTTAAGTCTTGTCATGGAAATTGTTGCGGGAGAGGGGTATTCACTCGTTGCTTCTCTTTGCAAAAATGTGCATGCAGCAACTCTTTGCTAACCACATTTTAAATCATGAATTCCAGTCATTGTGCTGCTTTGATCAAAGAATTTACTGACAAATGTACTTGGATTTAAACCTGAGTATTCATATCAATCATCCCATTTAGTCCATTCAGTATGTGGTGTAACATGGATTGCCTTGAAAAGGCTTAACAGGTCTGAACAGGAGGCAGACACACTGCCTGCCATTCTCTGCCAGTGTTGTTATGATATTGTGTTTATGCTTGTAGAAACAAACCGTTTGGGCCTGATTGAGAAGCTCATCAATAGGACTGGATAGACAATGAGGAAGCCTGAGCTTTCTGCTTTTGTTTTCACTTTAAATTCAGCCCTTATCTGGAATGTACCAGCTGTCCACTGCATACAAAAAACTGCTGCCTTCCCCAAACCTGATTCTGGCATTTGCGCAGAGTGGAGGGGGACTGTGGAAGTGCAGCCCCCAGGCCTCTAGGGTACAAGTAGAGGCCCCTGGGAAGAAACTGATGGACAGGAGCGGAGGGGAGTCTAGCAACAGGCTGGCAGTCACACTGGGCACTGTGCGGGTCTGAAAAGAAGCAAGGCATAGGATTCAGTGAGTGCTGTTGTCTGCAGTCAGTTGCAAGAGTGTGTGTGCAAGTTATTGCAAGCACCAGCCTGTGAATTTGTGTTGGATATCTGAGAAGGTTTCTGGACAGTCAAGAAAGTACTTTGGAACAAAGCGTGGGCAAATATAGCCTTTAAAATAACAGTGTCATGTGTACACACATCGACACTGCTTGGTAATCACACTCTTTGACCAGAGCTTGAGCCTCTTACAGCCTGATAACCCCGAAGAGCATGATAGATGATGGCAGGCACTTTGAAGTTAAGCCTATCTAAATACAGCATAAGGAACTGCCCTTTAACACACAAGCTCCCATTCAACCACACAGTCAATAACACATACCTGGACTTCCATGTTGGATTCATGCTTGTCAATATAAGCCAGGGAAACACACCCATCACAAATTGCTGTACTGTAATTTCAAACACGTTGAAGTTTATACAGTATGAAAGAGCAATTTGTGTGTGTAGATTTGATGCCTTTGTTTCTCTCTTATTTTCCTAGAAGCACAGCCACTCTGGCTCATGACTCTATAGATGTGTGTTTGTTCACAGTTCATTTGATGTTGTTATCTTGCATTAGCCACAGTATTCCTCCTCATCTGTAGCTAGTGCTCAGTGGAGCCCCCAGGTTATAGGCCCTCGTTTCACCTCTCTTACTAAACGACTTAACCAAACTAATGAATTACCCAATTAATCAGACCAGGACCCTCTCTCTGCCCTTAAGTGCTCGTTTATAGATGGAGACCACCCCTTTGACCCCTATCCCTCTAGGGCTGTTTCAACCAGCTTTACAGCGTAACATTAAATAAATATCATTTCAAGGCCGTATTAATTCCTCACAGACTCATCCCTAAGTAATTAGTCACACTTACTGTATGCATCCTAGGCTGTCAATACATGCCTGTCTCAGCTGTGTGTATGTTATGTGTGTGCATGTGTGTGTCGGCACATGTTTGTGTGCCTCTGTCTGTGTGTTTAATCCATTTAAACCAAGCCCAATTCAGCCACTTCCTTTCTTTCCCCGTCAACCTTATCTTTAGCTGCTGGGGACAAAAATCATTTGCGGTAGAGTAAAATGACTGAAAATAATGGGGAAATATCAAGTGCATCTTTTTGCTCTCCTATTTATTCCATCCGCTCTGAGTGCGCTTTATCGGGCCTAACACATCGCAACATACCCCCTCCATTTTTATTTTACTTAGATTTTATTTTGCCCACTCAAACTTTTCATTTTCTGACAGATTGAGGCACCCTATTTAACAGTTTTATTCATCTGTGCCTGCAGGCAGGGACTGACGTTACAGTCAATAAAAATGGGAGAGCTTTGCAGGCACCTCTTCTTCCCCCTTCCCTTTGTGTGCAAAGTGGCAGCCGTGAATTTAATCGAGGGAGAATGTTGTGATTACTTAATGGTTTCCCAGGCAGCCATGGACTGGAGAATTAAATTCCGCATCTGCTTTCCAAGGCGTTAATCTCCTCTCCTCACATTCCGCCTGTTATGATGTGCACACAAGAGATAATGTTTAAACCGACTAAAGCAGGGTAAACCAGCGCAGGCTGTTATTGGCTTTATAATTACATAATTAACTTTTTGTTTCTAATCGTTACGGAGGTAATGGCTCCGCTAAAACAGGGGGCATCTGCCGAGCAGAAAAAGCAAATCAAAAATCAATAATCCATAGAATGTCATTACAGTAAGTGCTTAGTCTTGACTCACAACAGAAAAAAGAGAGAGCAGCTCTCTTTCTCCTCGTCTCCCTTTTCTTTCCCGTTCCTGCGTTTCCTGTGTGGTAAATGAATCTCATTTGGAGATGAGAGTGTTATCTGTGGGAAAGGAGGCCCAGCAGCTGTGGGGAGCAGCAGGGTATCAGGCTCTGCCAGGTGCATGGCAGGAGAGAGAGAGGGCCAAGCGCCACCGTAAATTACACCTGGCCTCCCAGCACTGCTATTGTAGGGCGATTGACCTGCTCCAAATGAATTCCATTTTCTGCAGGTCCCTCCTTATTTCTAATTTACATTGTGATCATATATGTCTGAAAAATGATATCATAAAAAAGATGAATGTACTAATTACCTCTCCTCTTATCTCTCCCTCGCCCGATGCTCACCCCTTTGGACTCACTCCTCGCAGAATGTAAGTATGTCACTTATTTCATTGTGACAGGTGCAATGTATTCACAAAAGTGCACCATAAATACAGGCGTTCAGGTTGGCCACCTTGCACTCACATCAAGGGCCTCACAATGCCATGCCTGCTCAAATGAATGGCGAATTGACAAACATTTCTGGAGCCAAATTACCCCTGGTGTCACTGTGAAATTAGGTTCTTGACCCGGCCTCTGATGCATGCTTATATTTCTACATATTTCCCCCATCGATTTTCATGCATGGCATCTGGCTGCCGCAGTGTGAGACGAGGCTCCCTATGAGAAAGGGGTTAGGAGTATTTTAATACACCTGTGAAATGAGACTCTACTTGTCATGAATATGCTAAAGTAGAGCTGTCACAGCAGTCAGAGTGATATCACCTCACCTCAGCCAGATGAGCTGCGAGGGGGATAACTGACTTCTACTCTGAGGAATAGGGGGGGACAAAGCTTATGCTGCCTGCCACTGTCATTTTAACAAATAGGCTTATTAACAGTTCATAGGCCAAGGACAACAGCAAGGTTATGCAACTACACTGGCATGAATGGGAGGATGTGAGAGAAATATTGGGTTGACTGATAGGTGCTGATTGTGTGCGTCTTCGTTTCATCACTACACGGCCTTGTTGGAATGTCTTCTTTGTTCAGACGTCAGAGAGATGGCCTCCTCAAGTGTTTATGTCCCCTCACCTTGGGATGAACTTGTAGTCTGCCTGTCAACATCTGTTTGCTGAAGACTTCACCTTAGTAATGACTTTGACTTTGTGTGTTTTTTTTCCTGTCTAGTGTGTTTTTTTTCCTCTGCATCTGCTTGGCTCTTCAAGCACACATGGTCTAACATTTGACTTGGTATTCCATGACACTATACTTTGGCACCTGACCTTCTGACCTCATCTCCAGACCGCTATAACCACCCCTTGAAGCCCAGTATGGCCAGCAATATAATGGTCATTTACTGAGGTCACTGTTGCCAATCTGTATTACAAGAAACCTCCCAAGAATTTATGAAACAGTGTTCTGCCAATTCATATGCATGTTTATACAGCAAGCCACCAATGCCTGAGTTTTTCATTTTACCACTATTCTTGGTTAAGCTTGAATAAGGTATATGAATGCTACAGGTGTTAGCAAAAACAAATTTATTTATAAGATTCAGGGTGGACTTAAAACATACCCTACTTTATCCAAACTAAAATTTCACCAGCAGCATGACACAACAAACTCGCTACTCTCATTTTCTTCTGTCCTTTCTCTCCTCTTTTTTTGCATACAGAGCAGGGGCGTGTCACTTCTGACTTTTGCAGTTCTGCTAAACACATTTTCTACGCTGGTAACACTGGCAGCAAAGTAAAACTGTACCTGACATATTGGCACAGTGCCTAAGTCATGGGAAATTCAACCCATCTTGTTTTCAGTAAAGTAAAGCATTTGAACACAGGGTGGATACCACAATTTTCACTCAATGTGAGGTCGAGATATTAATAGGTGGGCACAGTTCGGGCATCACTAATGCCAGAAAGGCAAAAGAGTGGAAGCATGTGGCTGATGCTGTAAATAACGTCACCTCAGAGGGTCGAAGCGTGGCTGAAGTAAAAAAAAAAAAGTAAAAGTGGAGGCGGAAAGGCGTATCACTCTCCATAGAAAGAGTGTCTGTGCGACAGGTGAGGGGAAAGGGCACACTGGAGCTCACCCCCGTAGACTAAAAGCTGTTGGGGATCATTGGGGAATCCCTCCTCAGCAGTATGGTGACGGAGGCGGAGGGGGGCACGGATGCATCAAATGCGCTGGAGTCTCCCATGCGCCGCATCCTCTAGCAGTGCCAGATAAGCCATTGTGTGTCTTTTAGCATTGTAAGTGCATGTCTTTTTATATCCGAGCATCACTTATTTTCCTAAACAACTACAGGTGTTGTAGCCTAATTGAGCAGCAGTTTTGTGCCACGATCATGTCATTTTAATTACAAGTATTATTGATCTAAAACTTTATTTGTATGGCACATTTTGGGAACACGGTTACTGTCCACCTTATCATTTATGTGAATGGATTTCATAAAAAAATGTAAGGTTTGTTTCATAATGACAGAACATTATTGATTCTAAATAAAAGCTACGTGTTTGTGGGCACGTGCATGTGCGTGCATTCGCAAAATCCCTGGGGCATCAATATACATTTCCCTGTTCTTTGTTTTTGCAAATATATCATTCATATATAATATGGGTTGTGAAATGTGTGACGTTCGATTATGTCACCCAAATGTATCAATTTCACAAAGCTGTCTTTAATTTCATCCTTTAACTGTTGGGTGGAAGTTTCCCGTTTCTCCAGATTTTGGAGCAGGGTCAGAGCTGCCGTGGAGAAGCGCACATTCTCCCGTCAAGTTTGGTTTTATAAATTCCAAAAGTTGCTTACAAGTGGCGCATGCTGTCTTTTGTGCGAATGCAGCATTTATAAATGAGGCCCCAGATGCTTGGTCTGCTGAATGAAGTGTCTTACTTCAGAAACAGTTCAGCAGACACGCAAGTAACTCACATTATGCATCTTTACCCAGAGTTATGACCTGTGTCCAGCCGGTGTTTTTTTTCTAGTCCAATGGTAGTACCCATTTTTGATTCAAAACTAATGTGGTGCAGTGTTTTTAGCACTCAGCGCACTGGATAGGGACCCACCTTAAGTCCCAGCACTTTCAGCTGAAGACAGTTTGACCACTGGATTAGCGCCATGCTTGTCTATGTCACCTCTCCCTCACTGTTTAATAAAAATCAAGAAGTGGCAAGACTTTTGATGTCCACTTTGTAATGACATTGGCAGATCAGAAACTGATCTAACTTGTATTTTCAATTGTCTTCAGCGGCTATCAATGAAGGGACATGATTTCTTCACTTTGTTTTCATGATTTCTGGGTGATATTTCCTTGGATAAAGGAGCTCATGAAGCACCCTGAGTGATTTTAAACAGCCCCCCAGATGGTACCAAGGGAAGTCAACTTTTTTTTAAAGGGACAGTTCAGTTTTTTTTGAAGTGGGTTTGTAAGAGCTCCATATGGCCACTAAGTACATTAGATGCAGTAGAACATTCTCTCCGCTCCCCCCGTAAGCCACAGTCTGTAAGAGTTTGTAATGCAGAACTAGCCGCAAACAGGAAAGTATTGTACCAGGTACAAAGGGTATTTTCTCTGCCTACAAGAAATCCCATCAAAAAATAATACCACAGTTTAAGAGTACGCTACCTATACAAGTTTTTTAAGTGCATTTACTTTTCGGAAATATAAAGTTTATCTGGAACTAACCGACTCACGTCACATATTCCTCCGCACAGCGCTGCCGCGAGCCACTGACTCACTCCGCCTCCCTCTCAGCTGCAGAGGCTGCTTGTAATTCTTTTGTTCTGTCTCTTAGCGGTGTGAGGAAGAGACAATGTAGGAAACTAAAAATGAGTGATCATGACAGCGACGATGAAGTTCCATTCACTTTGGAGCCAAGAGGATATTTGTATGAACCAGAGTTCACAGAAGAAGAGCTGCTGCAGATGGACACAGAACAGGCCTTACCCCGAGTGCCACTGCTGCCACGAGTGGACCTTGGTTACAGACCAACTTCAGGATCTGTCTGAGTCAGAGTATACTGGTGACTCTCACACTGTCTGTGTCACTCATCATACAGAGTTTCCTGCTCTTCTGAATCCCGGCGTTTTGCGGACATTCTTCAATTTCCCGAAGATAAACTGGAATAAACGTCCCGAACCTGAAGGACCTAATGACAGTTTATCCTCAAAGTAAGTAACAATGATCTGTCAGAGACAAACAAGCAGAGTGCAGGAGGCTGTTTACCATAACATTGCAGACTACTTGTGTGTGTGTCTCTCTCTCTCTCACACACACACACACACAACCATTACTGTTGTGTAGTAGCATTGCGCAGCTCGCGGCAGCGATGCGCGGAGGAATACGTGACGTGAGTCGGTTAGTTCCAGATAAACTTTATATTTCTGAAAAGTTAATGCACTTAAAAACATGTATAGGTAGCATACTCTTAAACTGTGGTATTACTTTTTGATGGGAGTTCTTGTAGGCGGAGAAAATACCCTTTGTGCTTGGTACGATACTTTCCTGTTTGCGGCTTGTTCTGTGTAACAGACTCTTACAGACTGTGGCTTACTGAGGGAGAAGAGAGAACATTCTACTGCATCTAATGTACTTACTGGCCATGTGGAGCTCATACAACCCTCACTTCAAAGAAACTGAACTGTCCCTTTAACGCAGCAGCTTTTAGTCGTCAATTCCTCTATTTATTTCCCTTAATGTAATTGGCACCCCTCAACATATCACCTCGGATTCAGTTCATTCTGTGAATAATGTGACTACAAGGAAAAAAATAAAACAAAAGAAAGTCCCCCTTTAAGTCTTGTTTCACCTCTGAAACTTTTGAAGGTGAGTACTGCTTGGCATGACAAACAAGCCTTTCCTCAGAAACATCTCATTTTGAGTGTAGCCATTACCCTTTGGTGTCACATTTGGCATTTGTTTTAAGTTGAGTCTTTTCAGGCACAAAGGCACTATCTCTAGCTGTAAAAGCTGGTGTGAAATGCTTTGCTTAACCTGCTGACACAAAGGAACCACTTAGGCTGTTTTCCCCTTCATCCTCTACAAGCCCAATGACTCACATTCCATTTGAAATCAATAATGGGGGATGCCGTTGACCGAAGTTAATCGCAATAAGAGGACACACACTGAAAGATACCAACAATGAAAGGCCACCAGGCAAATTTATTATATGGGGAACAAAAGGCAAACATACTGTGAATATATAGGGCTATTCACATTTAGCACTTGAGTATTCTTTTGTGTCGTCACGTGTATGTATCCCCAGCATGCTAGCAGCTTTGCAGGCCTGTTGAAAGAGGACTTCAGCTTGTTGTGGATAGAGGGCAGACCCAGTGAACAAAGCAGACAGAAGTGCACAAATATTGCAAATGTAAATGTACAGTTATTTTGATACAATTTTGATGGACTAATTCAAATGTACTCTAAGTACTGAGAGTTTTAACTACACTTTGCTGTGCCATTTTAAAAGGACAACAGATGCAGTATGATTAACAAACACAATAATTGTTTCAGTGTTATAGTATAATGCATTAACAGTCGATCCAAAATATATGATATAAACACAAAGTACCAATTTGCTCCAATATATAGTTGCTGTCAGGCACAAACCTCCTATCTCAATTGTTTATGATTTTGTTTTTTTTTTCTCATAGAACAGAGCTTTTGGTCACCTTTCAAATACAGTATTAATACATTAGGTAATAAAGTGTTTTTTTCATTTCCTAATAAGTAGTGATTTTGGAGATAAAATGTTTGTGTCGAGAGCAACGATACGTAAAATTAAAAATTAGGGATATCAGTGAAATGATCATTGGTACTCGCTTAGTCATAGTTTTGCATAAACAGACTGCATTTAACTAAATAGGTATTAAATGCCAATTATTAATACAGAACATCAAGTGTGTCATAATTACATAATTCTAAATGTATTTTTTATACATTATTGTTATCAACAGGCTGTCAGTTCAAAGTTGTGACAAACCTTTGAGGGCATCTTGTGTCTGATCCATCAGATGCTGAGTATCAAACTGTATCATTTCAGTTTCAAGTACTGTTTATGAATTGAGTATTGTGACAATAAACTTTTCTGTCCATATTGAAGTTAAAATTTTTTCATTGTGACAACATTAGTTAATGGCAAACGCTGGTTGATTTAATTTCTGTTGCATTTTTTTCTACTCAGTTCCCAGATGCCATGACAAATGTAACATACATCAACATACTTAAGTAAAAGTAAACGCCCTGATGTTTAAAACTACTCAAAAAAGTATAAGTGCACAAAAAGGCTCCTCAATTACATTAACTTGAGAGGATGTAATTAGATATTTTTTTTATTCCTGGTGACTTGAAATAATGGTGTATGAAACATTAGCATTATAACATTAGCTTATTTAGTTCACCTTTTTATATGAGCACATACGTTATTGTGGTGTATGCTGGCTCATCTCTGCTCAGTATGGTAAAGTCTTTCAAAATGGTGTTTCATATTGGCCCATGTGATTGATTTTTTTTTTTTTCACATGCAGTTGTAAAAGATTTTTTATGTAAAAATGTTATTTTTGTCTTCTGTTGCATTTCACAAGTTAAAGATAATGCTGTGTTCTAGCATTCTTCTTCTTACAAGTTAGAGTAGGATAAGAGGTCATAACCATGCATGATGATGTACTGTATTTTGAGTTTATTTAAGGTCGTATTTCTGTGCATCTGTGCCACTCCCTTGGTGCTGCTGGCTTTAACTATGCTGCCTTGCACTCCTTTACCCTAGCTATGGTCGTTGAGCTCTCTGCACTCTTAGCCTGTGGGTAGGCGCTGCTGTGGAGAGCAGATTTACAGCCTTAGAGACTTGCGCTTACAGCTGCTTGTTCTCTTTCACTGGGGAGTCTTTTCAAAATGGATCAGTGCCACAAATAATGTTTTACTTGATACAAATCATTTACTTTTTGATACAACTATTTTTTAAATGAAGGATTATGACAATGTCAAAGAAGTACTGTTAAAAGTTGTGCCAACCCCTGCTTTTTTTGTCATTGTGTTTACTTGCTTATTTTGAACAGAGACCTGCCACCTGCACTGACATAGAATGATTAGGAGTAAACATTTATGGAATTGGTTTGTGTTTAATGTGTGTTATTGTGGTGTCTATGAGATAGCATCTGTCAGCACTTTACACTGGTATACTGGTTACATTGGTGTATAAGCCACAGATAACTTTTTGAAAGACAAAATAGGTATTACACATGTGGACAAAATTGTTGGTACCCTTCCGTTAAAGAAAGAAAAACCCACAATGGTCACTGAACTGTGACTGTTAATCAAAGATTGTTTGTCTTCTGAATCCAGTCAAGGTTTATTGTAATCACTATGAAACATTCTGCCCCTGTGTTAAATTTTTGAATGGCTTAAGAAAATGGGGAGCTACAGAATCTTTTGGTAATCTCTAATTCAGGTTTAGAGAGAAGGGAGTTAAGGTTGACTCTGGGTACGTCCTCAGACCCTCCCAGCCTGTATGAATACCTGGAGGGCTTTGAGCCACCTGGCCAAAGCTGGTAGCAGCAGTGATTAATTCACCTTGTTAAAGGTGCCGTCATCGGAATGAGACTGACGAGGGCTCAGGATGATGGATTAGGGCTGGAGCAAGGGCTGATAAGACATGGCCCATGAATCTGTTCTACATCATCGGCTCCTTTGATCACTGACAGAAGTTCAGCGATGGGCCTGTGCATCTGTCCAAACAAACAAAAGCCTCTTCCCTGCCAAAAAACCCTCCTTTACTCTGCAACATTCCAACCATCCACCATCCCCTGGTTGCAATCACCTGCCTCTCAGGTAGGGTCTTTCTCCTAAACCGTGAAGGGACAAAATGAAATGACAGAGTGGGTATGTGTCTGAGAGCAAGATGGAGTCGTAAAGGAAGAAAGGAAGCAGGAAATGAATTGGAGAGGACAGCGAGACAGAATGGGATAGAGACAGCAAAGGATCCATAAGGGGGGGGCTTGGAGCCTGTGAACCATGGCAGCATGGTTTAAAGCCCCCCAAAAGGAGCCCTTCTCTGCAATGACAGATTCGGCAGATAAGAGATGATCCATGAAAGCCGATCGGTGTGCTGACAGCAGGAGAGAGGCCTTGGCCCCGGCCGGCAGGGTGCATTACTGTGGGCAAACGCAGCTGTCAGGGCCAAACGGGCCCTCAGCATTCTACCATGCCACCACACTGACGTCACACGGCGAGAGCAAAGGCCTGTCCACCCCCCGACTTCACTGCAGTCACCGAACACTGCATTCCAGCTCTCTCAATTTCACAACTTCATTTTGGGTAGTATATCAGCTGACAGGTGTTAAAATTAACCTATCTCAGCAATTCTCCAACATATTGACAGCATGTAAAGGAATGCAGGGGCGCACTGAGTGAAGGATTTCTGACAGGTAAGCCATAAAAGATTAGAGTTTGGATTTATTCTCGAGAATCACATTGAGCCGCAGTTACGAGGCCTCTTTTACTCTTCTAACACTGTTAGACTAAGGAGCTTTAGCACCAGTCTCAAGATAGACAGACAGAAATATGGACAGCATGGAGAATGAGATCCACTGTGTAAAACAGGAGACTTTCATGTACTTTCCCTGCTGAACACACGGCCGCACGGCGCTTATTCCAGCAGCCTCCAAAGAAAATTACCCCATCTACCAAGGGAGCTGAGAAAAAAGGAGTGCAGACGATTCCCTCAAGGAAATGAAAGGCAGTAATAAGCTATTTAATTTACACTTGAAATTATTTTATGCTCAATAGATACACTCTGGGTCCTTATTGCTATTTAAATGATTATTCTTGCCAAATTATTTTAATCCATTTTCAGAGGAAAAAATTCTACATCCTCATTTAAACAGCTAAATGGGGGCATCTTTTAACTTCATGTGGTCGACATAGTAAATTAGAGAACTAAAAGGCCTCATTTTATTTTGGCATTCATTTCAAAGTATTAGCTCAGTAATGGATATCCTCACATACTAATGCTGAATTATTTTACATATAAATGCTGCTTTAAGCGGGCAGTCTTATGGTTGATTGGCTTACCATTAAAATTGTTTGTTTGAGTCTGTCCTTTCATGATGAGTATTATAAACAACCTTGAAGTAAGCATAATAGATATAGTAGCTCTGGCTTGCCTTAGAAAATAACTTAATTAACATGTCTAAAATAATCTCACAGGGCTCTGCTTTGGGTATTTTTTTAAGTTCAATGTGAACTGCGACATTTTGCAAGGACACCAAGACCTTTTAAACCAAACATTGTGCTATAAGGGCAAGACATGCTATAAGGGCATTCAGCTGTACACATCATTCTCCATGTTACCATTCAAAGCTCAGTATCTGTTTGAGATAAGAGCTGAGGATGTGTACCTTGTAGCTCTGACCTTGGTCAGAGAACCGATTGCTTTGGTCTTTTTCTCTTTTTGATCTTGAATCTCTCTGAGTCCTGCTTCACCTCCGTCCATGTCCATATCCTTCTCTCTCCATCTCTCTCTCTCTCCTTTTCCTCTCACTTGCTTCTCTTCTCTTCCATCCCTGCTCACCTTTCTCCACACATTAAAAGCTAAGGTGAATACATGAAAAGATTGGTGACCTTTTAATGAAAATGTCAGTATTCCTGTAGTGGGAGGAGAGGTAAGCTCAGTTTCAGTTCTCTGTTTCAGAGACCGTTTTCAGTCTCCATGACACCTCAACTCTCACACAAACTCAACTACAAGGTTCAAGACAGCTCCAAAATGTCTCTTTTTATTTTCCTCTTAGATGATTATCTGTCAGTGTCTGATCAGGGGAACCTTTTTGGCTGCTTTTTGTGTTTGGACTATTTGAACTTTGTCTAAAACCAAGTACATCTAGGTACAGTGAATCCTTGGGTGTATGGATTGGTGATTGGTAACAATTTTGTTCCCAAGACTTAATTCTTTCAGTAAATAACATCTATTAACAAAGGAAAAAATGCTAACTATAGTTTGAAGTCTTCAGCATATAATTTCCTCAAAAAGCTCATGTAGAATTTTGAAAATGGATATAGTACTAAATTTAAATGCACACACACTTTTCAGTGATTAATCAAATGCAGTTTTTCAACACACTTGTAATGGAATTCATTTTTACAGATCAAGTTTAGATGTCTTGTTGTAAATGGGAACTTTTTTATATGTTATTCTGTGATCGGCAATGTGCCTTCAAAATTAAAACCCACAACGTCAGCCCCTTTAATAAAAAAATAAAATAAAAAATGATGTTGATATATAATTCAACTTTGTAAAGCAAGCATACATATTTTTGCTCTCTGACACAACAATGGCTTAATTGGTTTAAAAAATACATCCTGTTGGGTAATTGAAACATAAAAAAAAGAAAGGTAACAGAATGCAATATAATAGTAATAAAGTTACCAAAGATCTACCAGATCAAGTCCATGATGGTTAGGCATGTTATTTATATGTATAATATGTGTCTATGTACAGTGTATGTACAGTATGTACAATACATACAAGGGATGCACATATTAAGCTGGCTAAGGGCGGTTTCACTCTGGACACATATGCTGATATGTGTGCCAGCTTTACCACGCATGTGTGTTCTCTGTTTTGACTGTATCTCCCTAAACCACAGCCCCATCCCTCTGTAAATTTAACCTCAATAAAGAGCTCCAATAGAAAGTTTAGGACCTCAATAAATCTCTCAACATGTGAATTGACACAGTGAATAATTGACCTGAAAATCTTCAGAAATTAAGCATTATTTACCAACAAGGGTAGTTCCTCCACAGCACCAGTTGAGCTTTAGCACAGGTGATGGGCATAAGACATTTGGTGCATGGTAACATAGTAAATTGAATTGAGCTCATTTAGCATTTTTCTAGTCTTTCTGACTTCTCAAAGCACTCCCCCCCCCCCCCCCCCCCCCCCCGAGGTCACATCTACCCATTCAAACCTCTTTGCTCTCATAGTCATTCACTGACCATTAAAGTTTCTATGTAAGATGTCCATTGCCCTTTCATACTCACTTACTCACTACTGATGCAACAGTGGCAGCATCTTGGGGTTCAGTGTGTCGCCCAATGATACATCCACATGTGACAGCTGGAGCTGAGCTTGAACCAAAAGACTAAGCAACTAACCCCCCGCCCCGCCCATGTTAGCTAAAATCAAATCATGTATGCACCACTTTTGTCACACAACAAAAATGCATCCAGACTGAAACAGTCATGGACAATTTAAGTTAAATGGTAAATAGTTGGCAACCATATTTGCATGTTTTTTAACCACGTCTTTATGTTTTCAGTTTCATTTTTAAATCAATACATTTCTAAACTTTAAACTGTGGTTCTACTTTATGGCTACTACCATTAATACATGCTACACAACTTGGATGGAAACAAAAGACATTTAGTAAATGGATGGCATTGATGACATCTTGTATATATATTTGGAAGTATTTTAATCTAGAAAATAGAGATGAAGTTGTATATTTGCTGTGTCAGGTATACTTGCTTATAACCCCTTGTCCAAAACAATGTGTAACAAATTCAGCAGATGCAAATGGGCAAGGGGGTCTGAAAGCTGGCAATGCAAGGACTGGAAGAGATGGCCTCAGTCTACTCTGCAAACTAGTAAAACGTTGTCTCCTAGCTGATACTGTGATCTTGTGTTTAATAGATAGTGC
Source organism: Cetoscarus ocellatus (assembly GCA_037902135.1). Taxonomy (NCBI): domain Eukaryota; kingdom Metazoa; phylum Chordata; class Actinopteri; order Labriformes; family Labridae; genus Cetoscarus; species Cetoscarus ocellatus. The sequence continues at coordinate 2,167,172 of JBAMNC010000388.1, read as the reverse complement.
TCAACTTTTGACCATTTTTTGAGTGCTTATTAATTTTAGACTGGTCACAAGCACAATTAAACTTTCTGGTTAGCTGGATTTTGAATTATAAACCTAGGAACATCACAATACATGAACATTCTCTTCTTTAACAGTGTTTAAAGGCTCTGCGTACTAAATAAAAGAAGGATTGAGAGGACACACTGGAGATGTAGCGTTCATCTTTATCTCCATCAGCATAAATTATCTAAATCACATCCAGATGTTCCACATTAAAGTCAGGACAATTACTAAGAAAAAGACTGAATAAGAAAAAGGAATCCTTGATCATTACTACAGCAGTGTTTCAACTACAACTGAGCTTGACAGACTGAAAAAAAGTCACTTGGGCTAATGTCACTTTGATGTCTTTCTTTCTTGTTCTCCGGCACATTCCTCTCTCTTCTATCTTTGTTGTAGGGATTCTAAGTCCACCTTAAGAAATGGAGATGTAGATCTTGTTGAGTGGCTGACTGTAGCAGGTGCCACACAGAGCACTCATGATCATTTGTCGACTGTACCTCTGTCTTTTGTCACGTTTTGTCTTCCGCCTCTATTTTTAGTGTGGCGAAAAGACGTCAAGGCGAAGGTGTACTTTAAGTAAGTGACAACCTGACGCCCAGCTTTATTTGATGCTTGCCAGATCAAAGCCTCACTGCAGGGCACGCTAATTTGAAGTCCACCGCAGTGATGATCGCTGTGCATGATTACCCCACAATGGCACTCCTATTAATCACATCACTCTGATTATTCTAATTTGATTTGACTCAATGATGCCTCCCCCCAGTTGTACCTCTCTCTCTTTTCTCTGTCTCTCTCTCCCTCTCACACACTCTCTCTCTCTCTCTCATCACCGTCATCGTGATGTCTCCCAATAAAACTGTCAAGTGGGGCGACTGCTCTCTGCAGTAAGTGGATGACATTTAAAAGGCTACAACATGACTGACAGTGTACTCACAGAGGGTGGGAGTGAGAGTGCAGAGGGGGGAGGAAGATGAGGAGAGAGAGAGAGTAAAGATGAGGTAAGAAGGGGATGCCCATGTTAATACTTACAAATGACTAATGTCTCCCCCAGCAGGTGCACGGCCAGACAAACTGGATAAGTAGTGAGATTCCTTCAGGCACAGCAGCACGCAGACTGAAACCCAACTGTTTCTGGTGGTGCTCTGGAGAAGAGATTGGCCCTGTTGGGGAGCTTAGCTCTGTCTCCACTCATCAGTCTGTCTGCCTAATTGTTTTATGTGTTGAGTAAATGTTTTCAGGCTTGTCAAACTGGCACAGGCTCTGTCTACTGTATGAATACTGTGTTGCTTATTCTGTCTGAACGCAATTTTTTAGCTCAGAAATAAATACTCTGGTCAAGTATACTTTTTTTTTAAAGTTTTTTTTACTTTTACTTTTTTTCAATATTTAAGGCCCTACAACAGTATTAATGTTGTAAATTATCTTTTATTGGCATTACATTGTACTGTTAAATTTAAAAAAACAGATGATTGAATGGTATAAAGCAGTGGGTTTAAACTTATCAAATCTCATGACCCACCACCAACTCTTTTATATGTAATCCTGACCCAAGATTGTTTAGAAAACTTAAATTTATACAATAAAAAACATTGCACTTTGAACCTAAGATGTCTCTAAACCAACAAAAACAACAAACAAACATGTTCAAAAAGGGCATTACTGGAACAAAGGTCATGGATGTGTAGAGTTGACCTGTAATTTAATTCGCCCTTGAAAACATTCTAATTTCAGTTATTTTCGACAATCTTGATTAAACTGACCTGTCATCAGTAAAAGGTCTTTGAAAGGCTTTGAAAAAAACAAGAAAAAACAAGAAAAATGTACTTGCTATCACAGAATGAAACTGGAAGTGCTCAGAGAACACAAACCTCCACCAAGGCATTTCTGACAGTTTCAGCCAAGCTATCATTGAAAAAAAGGAGAACTGCCCAATTGTGCGATTGTAACAAATACATTTCTGGATCCGTATCTGGATGCAGGGCACCACCAAAATCTAATGAATTTTGTAATGACCCATTATGAACACTCTCGGAAAATTTAATCAAAATCCATTCATAACTTTTTGAGTTATTGGGAAATTGCTGGATCTACATACATATTCAAACAAACAAACAAATGGACAAACGGTGGCAAAAAAATAATCTCTTTGGCAGATGTAATAAAACTGATGTGTGTCTCCCTAGGGCCAATTTCTTTTGGACTTTTTGGCGCACTCAATTCCAGTCTAATATTCTAAATAGGTGATATATCTTAATGCATTCACTGTTGAGGGGTGAATTTTTTTATACCACATCAGTTTTTGTTTTTTTTTGTGTTTTTTATTTTTTATTAAGGATGTCCAGTTTTAGATTAGGGCCATGATTGATGTAAATATAAGTTCGCTTGGTATCACTGTTGGTCAAACAGACACTGGACACTTTAAGAGGATGCTAACTGGTTTGAATACTGTGCCATCTTGCTGCAGATGTTTTGACAAATGGTCTTGTTTCCTCTCATAGTCCAGCTCTTCAATTAACTGATTTTTTTTTTATTGAACTTTAAGGGCCTGATCTACTAAAGGTTTGCGTGTATAAAACATGTGCAAATTTGATAGTACGTGCAAAGCTGATCTACTTACTGAAGATTGCGTCTGTCAACTGAGCAAAATAGTATGTGAATCTATTTAGCGTGTTTGCCTTCATGGACATGCAGAATACATGCAAATTATTAGAATGCACAAAATACTGGGAGGAGGAGATGCAAATGTAATCATTTAGTACCCGCAATGTGATTTATCAAACCCAAAACTGATGGCGCTCGGTGTTTTTGCATCTAAATTTAGCACATTTGAAAGGCATGTGCAAAACAGGTACAGGGTTATGCACAGAGGGCTGCGGTCATTGTGGTGAGAAACAGGGGTCGTATTAACTGATTATTTTCCATCACTGACTGAATTTTTTGATAAATGATGGAAGTTTTGGAGGCTGTCTGTCATTATGATGGACTGGAACAAGAGGGATGATCCAGTGTGCCATCATACTCATGCACACACAAGCGTAAAGTAAACCCTCTTTGTTTTGAGCTCTACATCACAGAGGAGGTCATTTGACCTATGTTAAAAAGATCTCCATAGTTGGCTATGAAGGAGAATCACTCCGTTTGTCACTCAGAGCTGACTGCATGACACTGTCAGTGCGTAAAAAGGCAAGAGTATTCACGCAGTCAGTGTGTGCGTAAATGTTAGGCTGCTCTTCACATAAGAGGTTTATTTGCCCCCAACTTCATGGCTTCAAACTTCATTTTTCTGTTACGGCCACTCTGCTTCTGATGTTCTAATGTTCTAATGTTTTAGTTTGCATACGCAATTTAGCACTCATCATTTTGGATCTTAGTTAGATCAGGCCCCAAGTGTTATTCATGTCATGTATATTTGTATGTGTTGCTGTTGTTACAGTTTCTTTAACTGTGCTTCTGCCTGTCTTGACCGGGACACTCTTGAAGAAGAGTTTTGTTTTTTTTTTTATTTTGATGAATTTTTTTTACTGGCTCAATAAAGGTTGAATAAATAAATAGACAAAAATGTAAAAAAAAATAAAATAAAAATCAGTCGAGAGGGGGTACGCAGTACATGGCACATGGCTATTTCAATTTTTTTTTTTCTACAGTCAACGTATGTAAACAGTAACATACCAAATAACATTTTGTTATGGCACTTACTTTGTGACACATTTAGCTACTTATGAGAGTATCACTATCAAACATGTTTATCGCTGGCAGGACACAGCATATCAAGACTGCCCATCATTGCAGAAATATTGGAAAAGTGACAGAAGTCAAATTTGATTAAACACGTAGATAGTCCATTTAATTCTCAGTCATTTTAAATTACAATTTTTGCCATTGCTGGACAGCTACTAGTTACGTAGGCTATGCTACTGTAATACTGATTTATATAGTCAGGGATTACAATTTCTAAAACAGTAATAATAATACATTTATTATTCAAAGTAATACTGAATTACTGATTTAGACTTTTTGTGGGCTGCTGTTGTGATTAAAAGTACATACAATGACTGGCTAAAAAGTTCAATGCAGAATGATGAATGAGAGGGAAAGAGTGAGCTGCACTTTCAACAACTGTTATCATCTATCATGTTTTTCAATGGAGTGTAGTATACAAAAAATACTTTAAATCATATTTAATTTAACCAGTTTCAGTTCTTTTGATGAAGGAAAAGCAAATTAAGTACAGTAATTGGTTACTTTCTCTGTCAAGTAATGTGCAGTGTTGTTTTGTTGCTTTTTTAATTAGTAATGAGTAAATTTATAATGCTAGACTTTGGATTTATTTGCCCATGGTTATCTCGCAACACTTAGAGCCATTTTAAACTACCACCTATTCAATATGGCTTTTTATCATTTAAACAAAAAACATCCGAAAGCAAGGCTTACTAATAACAATGGATTAGTGGTAAAGAAACAGTAATGATGATGGTTATTTTGTAGCTCTTGTTTGATTGATTCATAATTATTCAATGTTACAAGAGATAGACATGCCATGATATTGTCATTTTTATCACCAAAATAGAAAAAATAAATACTCATGTCTCCTTATTGAGAAAATCATTGTAAATAATATCTGTAAATCACAGCATAACAAAAAAAATTACAAAATAACAAGACTGTGTAAACAGGTCAAAGTTTTTTATTAATTGGTGTATGCAGCTGTAAATTTCAGTCTTCAAATTAGTAAGGCTGTGTGAGACTGTTACAAGCAGCAGATTTAGGATTTGTGTTAGCTTCTGATAATGTCTAGCTAGCTGTTACAATTTATAGAAACGGGGAAAGTCTAGCAAGTTTGCATCCGTGTAATTCATAGTTCCTAATTTACTGAAATACTTTACTGTGACAGAAGAATCAAAATCTGAGTACTGTGATGTTTATCTTTTTTTAACAAACAGGTCCTTAATGTTTTTACCATATCACACCCAGGTCAAAGGTCACATAGTAACCTGCACATATGGTTGTGCTGAGAGTGCTGATGGTAAAAACAAACTTTAAACTCCCCAGATTTTCCTGCTCCCACCCACTAATGAAAAAGCTTTTAAAGTCTAAACTGGAGATTTATCTGGCTTCATTTTCCAAAGGAATATTTGGAAGTAAAGTAAAGATAAGATGCAAGATAAGTCCAATAACGACCGCTATAGCCGAAAAAATGAACACTAGCTTGTTCACCGAGCTGTTGCAGACAAAAAAGATTTAAAACTGAAAATAACAATGACAATCTGAAAATACAAAAAACTTGGTATTATGCTTATTTTTTCCAACAATAGGGTGGGAGCACCATGTTACCCTTTTTATCCTAACATCTTATATTTAGACCCAGACATAACCCATGCCAAGCCCTCAGAAAAGACTGGCATGCTCCACCCTGACTCCTTGGGTTCAGCCAGTGAGAGTTTTTGTGCGTCATACACAGTTGTGTCCCGGCCAGAAGCCAAGACAACACCAGAGCACATCCTCTTTCAAGACAATAGACATGGCCTGCCATGTTATACCCACACAGCAGGCGTCCACCTCTCTGCAGAAGCCAGGAAGTTCCTCTCAGCTGACCCACTGCCTCCTCACATATACAGTCACAGGAAGCTTCCTCAGCCAGCAGGTGTCCAAAAGTTAAATTAGTAGAGCTCTCTACTCCACTGCCTGATACGAAGTGACTGACACCAGGGGTACTGGCAGGAATCATAGACCCCATGAAAAAAAAATTACAGTGACATCCATCACCAAAGTTCACTCCCAATCTGACCTAAACACTGTCACACAAAACCAAACAAAAACACAGTGTGGACATCCTGCCTTATACTCTCTTCTAGATTTAAAGTTTCTCTTGAAAAACCTGGAGTTTTGATTGTCATTCTTGAAATATTGGGAAACAATAACTGCTGTTTAATAATTTAAAAAACACAGCTTTGGGTTTAAAGATAAAACTCTTATCCCATTGTGGCAAAAAAAAAAAGAAAAAAAGAAAGAAAGCAACTGTGTATAGCGTGCAAAAAAACAGTACATTTTTATTATCTTTAGAATTTTTGTTTTTGAACCAGCATCATGTTAAAAAAAAAAAAACAAGAATTCAATTTTTTTTAAAGAATTTCAACTATGCTCAACAAGCACCTTTCTGCTATTGGGCCTGTTTTTAAGCAGTTAACAGGTTATTAAAATGTTTCTTTTCAGATATAATCCCAAAGATTCTTACACTTAACATTGCACCGTCAGTGAACTGGTGAGCATGTGTTGTATCCCCCCCCCCCCTCCCCAAAAAAAGAGAAAAAAACCCATCAAACAGTCAAAATGTCTTTTTTTTTTCATTATTAGGTATTATTCATGAGTTGCCTGAATATCAGTTTTTGCCAATTTAAAAATGAAAAACAAAGAAACTTGTTTTCAATTGTAAGTTAAAAATGAAGAAAATTGGTGGTATGTCATCTAAATAAAATTGAGAAAAAGTTACTGATATTATAACAACTTTGTATTATATCATTTTTTTTATACAATGGTATTTTATAGAGCCCCTGTCAGTCATGGGCACTTAGAGTCATGTTGTGAAAGGGAAGAGGGAGCAAGCACTACTTTTGCCATACTTTACAAAATAAATGGAGTACAGTGTGTTGCACTGTAATTGTCTCACGCAGGAAATCTTGTTTTCATTATTGTCTCTCCATCTCCATCCATCTTATACCACTTATCCAGGGCCGGGTCGCAGGGGCAGCAGGCCAACCTGGTCAGCCCAGACTTCCCTCTCCCCTTCCATAATTTCCAGTTCCTCCTGGGGGATTCCAATTAGATGGATGGAGGCATCCTAATTAGATGCCTAGACCACCTTAACTGACTCCTTTCAATGCGAAGGAGTGGTGGCTCTACTGAGCTAAGGAGCTCCTCACCCTAACTCTAAGGTTGAGCCCAGCCACCCTCCTGGGAATCTCATTTCAACCGCTTGTATCCATGATCTCATTCGATTTCAGTCATTACCCTGAGCTCATGACCATAGGTGTGGGTTGAAACAGAGACAGAGCAGTAAACTGAGAGCTTTGTCTTGTAGCTTAACTCCCTCTTAATCACAGCAGTTCGGCACAGAGTCTGAAACACTGCAGATGCTTGCGCCAATCCACTTATCCATCTCTTGGTCCATTTTCCCCTCCCGCGTGAACAAGACGCAGTGATCCTTAAACTCTTTCACTTGGGGTAAGGACTCGCTACACACCTGGAGGGAGCAATCCACATTTTTCTGGCAGAGAACCATGGCCTCAGACTTGGAGGTGCTGACTCTCATCCCAGCTGCTTGGCACTCAGCCCAAAAACCCTCCAATGGCTGCTGCAGGTCCCCAACTGAAGAAGCCAGCAGAACAACATCATCTACAAAGAGCTGAGATGAAATTCTGAGGTCTCTGCTGAGCACTTTCTTCCCCCCGGCTGTGCCTTGGGATCCTGTTCATGAAAATCACAAACCGAATTGCTGTCGAGGGGCAACCCTGGTGGGGGCCAACATGCACATGGGAATGCATCCGACATCTTTGAGGCCGACCAAAAGTCCTTCTCCATGGCCTCTCCAAACTCCTCTCACACCCAGGATTTTGCTTCTGCAACTGCTGAAGCTGCAGTCCTCCGAGCCACTCTGTACATGTCAGTTGACTCCAGAGACCCCTGGGCTAGCCAAGCCTAAAAGGCTTCTTTCTTCAGCCTGATAGCTTCCTTCACTACCGGTGTCCACCAGTGACTCCTTGGATTGCCGCCACGACAGGCACAAATGACCGCCAGCCCACATCTGTCAGCTACCATTTCCACAATGGAAGTCCTGAACATGGACAAATCAGACTTCATGCCCTGAACCTCCCCAGGAATGCACAAGAAGTTTCTTCAGAGGTGGGAGTTGAAAACTTTATAATTCATTGAATATAATTCCCATGGTCTCCCACCTCTCAGTCTGTTTTTTTTATTTTTTGACTGTATGTCATCTATATTGTTGCTTTGTCTTTTAATATGCTCTGTCTGTTTTATTCCTATTATTGATGATTGTTTTGGTTTTATGTGTTGACACCAACCTGCTCATGGGACTGGGGATGGAAATTAGCCGCTTGGCTATAATCCCATGCATTTACATGTAAATGTTCATTAATGCATACTGTCCCATTAAAAAAAAAAAAAAAAAAAAAATCCTAAATCCCAAACCTTGCAGAAAGGTGCCTCTGCCAGACATTCCCACTTCACCCTTACTACCCATTTGGGTTTACCTGGTCTATCCAACAGCCTCCTCAGCCATCTGATCCAACTCACCACCAGGTGGTGATCAGTTGACAGCTCTGCTCTTCTAATCCACCCAAGAGTACAAAACATACAACCACAGATCATTAATCTTTGGCCTAGGGTGATTTGGTACCAAGTACACTTATTAGCATCCCTAAGTTTGAACATGTTGTTTGTTTTGTGTTTGACAATCCATGACTAGCACAGAAGTCCAATAACAAAACACCACTCGAGTTCAGATTGGGCAGGCCGTTCCTCCCAGTCACACCCCATCAGGTGTCTCTGTCATTGCCCGCATGGGCGTTGAAGTCCCTCAGTAGAACAATGGAGTCCCCAGGTGGGATCCTTTCCAGAACCCCACCCAGAGCCTTGGAAGCCTGGGAAGGCTGTGTACTCTGAAATGCTGTTCAGTGCATACAGACTGCCAATAGTGAGAGCCCTCCTCCTTGCAACCTGAAGGCACATGGAAGCAACCATCTCATTCTCTGGGGTAAACTTCAACACTGCCAGGGGTGCTTGTGAGTATCCCCACACCTGCCTGGCACCTCTCACCCTGGACAATTATGGAGAAATGGAGCGTCCAGCCCCTCTTGAAGAGGTTTGTTCCAGAGCTGTTGCTATACAGGAGGAGAGACCAATTATATCTAGTCGGTAGTGCTCTACCTCCTGCACCAACTCCGGCTCCTTCCCCACCAGTGACGTGACGTTCCACATCCTAAAAAAACAGTCTTTGTTGTCAGGGGTCAGCATGTCTAGGGTTCCCCTTTTGACTGCTGCTCATTTCACAAAGCACTCAACCCCCATACCCATCCCTGCATGTAGTGAGGCCACAAGTTTTTAAAATTGTGCAAGGCTAAAATAATAATCATACCTGAAAGCCACTACTTGTATAACCTGACACACCTGTTCAGTAGATTTCATATCATATAATCATATAATGTCATAGGCAGGAGCTACTGCGGTACAGAATGTGAGCCACTTTGTTAAATAAATTCTCCTCTGAACATGTCAGAGGTGGAGGGAAAATATCTTTTTTATAGAGAGGTTTTTAGTGTTTTTTTTTTTTTTTTACTACAGAAATGTAGTCATAGTCTGACAAAATTTCTACTAAAGCTATTAGCATCTATGCTAATCCCTGTACATGCAGTCCCTTCATGCTGTCATCCTGCTCATAGCTCATTTCTCTTCCTGCTCTAACAGACTCTGATTGGGGCGTACTGCTTGGGGCTGCTCACAGTTGTTGTAGAATGGAGCTTGGCAAGATGGATCTGCCTGATTAGAAACATTGAATCAGACAGGTCCAGCTGCTGTGCAAGGTTACTTCTTGTAAGCGCTCCCAAAAATTTCAAGTGAGAAAAACACATTGACACAAATAAATCAAACATTTCTCTATTTTCTTCTTGACTTAACAGTAGTTTCCTCATGAGATAAAACTCGATGTGTTATCACAGTTCCTTCGATTACTCTTATTTTTAAGACGATAATAAAACACCGTCAAAATCTGTGTCACTTCCACTCATGTTCTTCTACAGTGTAACTGCAGGAACTGTCAACAGAGCCTGTAAGACATCTGCACAGAGATATGATAAGAGCCCATATCCACAGAAAAAGACATTCTCTATTGTGTAAATTTCAGATAAAAACTCTTCATATTACACATGTCTCCAAATGTCACAGGAAGTTCAAGTAGATAAGATATGGCCATATTTCCTTTGCCTTTATTTGCTTTTTTTGTTTCCTGTAGGCGACAATGACCCGTACAGAAGGTGAAAAGTCATCAAGAATGTTTATTTACAGTGTGAAAAACTTATAAGGCCGAATGTTCAAACACGCAAAAAAAAAAAAAAAAAAAAAAACATGCACACACACTTGTACAAGGCCCCTGCTGTCTTTAATACACTTCTAAGGCCTGTAAAATTCACACCTATGGGGCCAGAATGCCCAGACAGACTGGCCCATTTGGCATGCAGATGGCACTCCTGGTAAAGTATGGTGTAATTGGTGCACAACCATGGCACTGTGTGGCCCAGCAGCCAGGGGCGACACATTTCCTGGACAAAGGGTGGGAAGTTTTTGGCTCAGTTGCGGAGCTGTGGAAGGACCAAGGGACACAATACTGCAGCCATATGTTGTGAAAGTCTTATAGAGCCTGTATGTCTTTGTGTATGAAGCTGGAGGGTCACACGTCTTTGTGTGCCGTGTGTTATGCTGTGACACTGCCATTATGGATGAGTGCTGACAGCCGGTGGAATGGCCACAGACAGAGGGCATGTACTTGTTGTGTTAACACTGGCGGGACACAATAATCTGCTACTTGTAAAGCAGGTATCGTCCTGACAAAACCATTATTGTCTCCACATGGTAATGAGGGCTTGGGAGGGACTGGGAAATAGATTTAGAGGAGGCTGGTCTTGGGCCATAGCCTGTCTGAGATGGGGGGGTGTGAGGTTGTGGGGGACCAGGACAGGGAGGCGGGGGAGTGGGGCATTAGGTTTGTTCTCTTGCATCATTGAGCACTGGAGAGTTGTCTTAAATTGCAACCATACAAATTAGCTGGGCTAAAGAATGGAAGCTGCAGAACGGGGGAAAAACAGATGACAAGCCTCAAGATTTAAGTCAAACATACAATAGCATTCTGTAAGCCCCCTAGACCCCCACCCACTCTGCCCACATCTTCCTTTTTGTGCATAAGATCAGGGAGGAATAAAAAGAGGGGGGAAAGGAAAACAGGGATTGTTGTTGGTGTCTTCTAATGAAGCAAGCAAAGATGCAAGTCAATAGAGCAATTCATTAACAAATCAAAGTCCCAAGGGCCTGCCTGGCAGCATGGCTGTGTTTGTGAAAACCCTTCTTCAGAATAGATACCCATATGCTTGGGTTCAGGGTGACGCCCCTCTCCACACTGCTTGCATTCAGCATACACACACATGGCCGTTAGGGTCACCGCTATCTAACGAGTCCGCTGCACACACAACAGAATTTCCATATGGTGCATGAAAATGGATACGCCATTGAACCTCCCTTACTTCCCACGCTCTGGCCTTTGGTGCCTTCAGCTCATTCGTAAATTGTGCGTGTCCATTCGTCAGTGGCATTGGTTTGGATTTTGAAGAGGTGACACTGCTACATCTCCCAGACACCTGGTCAAAATTAGGGCTTCAAACCTGTGCTCATCATACTCGTCCAAGTCCCCAAAAAAATCTTCCCCTCCTTCACTTTTGCTCTTCACCCCTTCTGCCACAGACTTTTATCTCCCTCACTGGGCTTGTGACTCCCCTGTGTGTAAACTTTCTTTCCTTGCCCCCCACCCATCCCCACTCCTGCCTGTTGTGCACCTTTCAGAGGACCTTCAGAACTCTTGCAGCGGTGGCATTGATGTTGCTTCATAAGAACGTGAGGGCAGTACTGATGGCTGCCTTGTGAGTGTGAAGCCCTTTGAGACAGTGGTGACCCACTGAAGAGGATTCCAGCCCGAGGGCACTTCACATGACTCTTTCAAATCCACACAAATAAAGCTCTTTATGGCCTGAAAGTGGCCCCACAGAATGGGTGCTACAGAGCCCCCTGAAAAGCCCAACACGATTGTCATGGATATTACACGACGCGAGCAACAACGGGCCGAGGAGACAAGTGTTGATCGGGAACAAAACTCCAGCAGACTTTTCTGCGAGGCGGGCCAGGGAATGTTGACAGGCCAGTGAATGGTCTGTTTAACCCTTTAAAAGTGAATGGGGGCTCCCTGAAACAAATGCATTCTGATAGACTTTGTACGCACTGGGACACAAAAAGTACACTAAGCCCCTGCAATGGAAGCAGGCAGAAGGCGAGAGACGAAAATAAGATTGGAAAGGTGGGAATGTGTTTGCGCCAGATTCCATCAGCCCGGCTCTTCTATTTTCCGGCTTCAATGCTTCTCTTTTGAGCTTAACAGAGAGATGATTTAAGCCTCTACTAGGCTCTAGCATCCATTTTGACTGAGCCCATTTAGAGTTTAAGACAGACTGTTTGTTCACATGAGTATGCAAGTTGATGGAGAACATCAAGCCTGAAGTGAGCACTATTGCATCTGTAATGACATTTATTCATTCAGTCACCCTAAAACTTTATTTATGTATTACTACTCAGAGGAAACCATGCGCAAATGCATTTTTTCATATTTGTGTAACATCCTCTTTTAGAACACTTACCCTGCCAAAAATCTCTTACTACATGGAGGGACCTCATCTACAGTACTTGTAGGATTTAAATATTAGAAAAGTATAATAATGTAATATAAAAATGGTAATTGCTGCCATGCTAATGCTTTACTTTGTAATTAAACTTTGCTCTAAAACAGATATTACTCCTGCTGATTTAAAATTTGGGCATGTGACAGTTATGAGGCTGTTAATTGCGAAACTGCTCAGCATTGCTAATTGTTCCATGGGTGAATGAAATAAGGCTTTGGCAGGGGTACTCTATCAATGTGAGGAAAGAGCTTTTTTCTACTGGTACACTGCAGTGTCACCTGTGGGCAGTCCCTCATAATTTAAAGGGGCTAAACATTTCATTTAAAGATTAACCATAAGGGAAAGTGAATGCAGATCATCCACTGATGTAGAACAGATCCATGATATCTTTCTGTCTTAACTCTATTCTACATGCACAACAGTGATTACAGGAATATAAGTCTAAAATCATAAGTTTCTGATTTGGTTTTAACATGGACAAGGGCATATTTCTGCACTGTGCCTCATCGTGTACAAAACTGAAAACCTTTGGTGCCATCTTTATGACAATGTGATATAGCTTGTGGATTTTTCTTTACAAACAGATCAACAAATTGACCTTTTGTGGAAACTTTTATCCAGATTACACCTTGAGCTGGTTTCCAGCCAATCACTGAGCTGACATATATAAACAAACAACCTATAATAAACAGTCCTATAATTAAACTTTACAACAATTAAGCTACAGTATTAAGCCACATAAGAGATCATATGACATTTGTGCCCCCTCCTTCCTCTGTTTTAAGCCTTTAGAAAATCTTGCAAAGGACACTCACTTTTGGCCAATCAGGGCTCAGTTCACAGACAGTGTTCTTATTGGATCCTATAATGAGGTATATGTGCTTGTTATTTCCAAATGAGCTTTAGTTGTTGTTGTTTAGATTGCACAGGTAATGTTAGTTTTATAAAGTGACATGAGGTTTGTGGCTCTTATGCTGCTGTAAATACGTAACATTGGCATCATGTTAATAGCAGCTAAAGGCACACAAACACAGTGGATTGGTTATACATAATAGAAGAGGCATTGCTAAAAGCACAGCCATGGAAGGAGGTCCCATGTCCTGGTATGTTTTACATCATGTCTTGAGGTTCTATCAAGCAAGGATTTGATAAAAGTTACATTAAAAAAATAAAATTAGTCTATGTAGAGGATCAGATGCAGCTTCTTTCCCCTCCCCTTTGGAAACACTAGGATCTGAGAGGGTAGTGAGGCTATGGGAGACTAAAATAATGAGATCTGTGCTGAATGGCCACCCAAATGATGTCTGATAGGAGAGGGGAGTAGGGGTTACTTTCAAAACAGTGATGGCATCTATGACAAGCATAAAATGCATATGAGGAGGCTGTATAAGTATTACATAATAAACCTCAGTAATTTAAAAAAAACAAAGCGTTTCAAGGCCCATTTTTTTTTAAAGAGGCAAAGCACATTTATCTGTGGACTGAGAGCTTTTGTTAAAGGTGCTATGTTCTTTTGCCCCCCAAGCCCCGTCTAAGAGCAAAGAAAATTGATTTTAAAGGATAATGTAAAAAATATAAAATAGAAAAAAACATTTTAGAATGTAAAAGCAAAAAAGTGTAAAAATAAAAAGAACCTGCAGTATATCTATTAGCATTTTTTTCTGCAGTGTAGCAGATTGTTTTTTCACATCTCATGCCTTAAAATTGTCCAGAAAAGGTATGTAACTTGATAATTAACAGTGTGTTTGAACCCTGTGTACATGATGGGGATGGGACATTGCAGAGCAAGTGTTTGCGATTTCATGGTTGTGCTCTGCATGACTTATATAAATTAAAATGCATGTAATGAAACACTTCAAAAAACACTTAATATGACAAACTAATGGAAATGGATGGCTGTTATTGCTTCCAGGATGTGTTCAAACATGATCTTAATTTAGTGACTTGGTAGTCATGACATAGATGAGATGTTCCTTTCAGCGGTAATGAATTCAGTCCATCATGTGTACAAAATATGACACTTCTTAGTACCTGCATGCTCATATGTGTGTACTCACTAGAAACTCTACATGAGTTTCCTCTCGCTAACTGCTACAGCTAGTCTGTCACCCTCCGAACCCTCTCACACAGCCTTCTCAGACAGCAAAAAACTTCTCCAGTGGAGCTCCTGCATGCTGACGGTAATCCTGAACTTTGGAAACTGCAAGGGGGGGAAAGAGAAATGTGCTTAGTTCAGCTCCTTCTTGTCATGGGGTGTAGTTTGAGTAGGAGCAGACATGGCTGCCATTGTGGGAGCGTTCTGTGTTGCTGTGTTTGTGTCAGGAAGGCTTTCAGCAGCGAGCGAGACAGTGAGGACGTGTGAGGTGCATTGAGATGTCCTCGTTCTAGGAATACTGCCACTGCCACCATGAGACCAGCCAATTATGCCTCCAGCATGCAAATGTCTTGCAGAGAGAAGGAGAGAGACAGACACAGGCAAAGAGACAGAAAGAGCGAGAGAGAGAGTGCACTAAGACAAAGACACAATGGGGTCTGTGAAGGTTCTGTGTGTGCCCCACTCAGCCTGAGACTGTTGTTTAATTGCCATGTTTACCCAGCAACTACATCCCATGTCATTAGCACACAGTGTAGTGTCATTTGTGTTGTCACACCACTCCACAGCACCATGGGGTCATTATTGCTCGACTGGCTTGAGCGGGGAAAATTGACATATTTTATGTGAGAAATCCTGATACACTCCATGGAGTTGTTTTCTCTGCGCTTTCAAAGAGCCATGGGGCCAATTAATTTTTGACCAGTCCATATCCCAGGGACTGCTGTTGCTTTTAATGGTCTGGTTAGCGCTGGCTCACATGTCATTGTGCATTTGATGAGACAGATAACTGTAGTCTTTTATAACAAGGTTAGGAGAGATGAAAAAATAAAAACACGTACACTACATTATCACTTTTAACATATGTCTGTTAATGTTAATGCCTTATTCTTCTCATTTATATTTACATCCATATACAAATACATATACATTTGGGTTTAACAATATAAAATTTAAAAATTGCAGTTGCATAGTGTGCATATGCAATAGTCACATCACACATAGGATGTGCAATGTCAGCCGCATGACTCAAAATATGTCTTTCATTTTTTTGTCTTTGGCCTTGTTTTGATAAAAACTAACAAAAAAATACTCAACATGTGCTTTAGATGAATACTTAAAATTCATCCTCAAATCCTGAGTTTATTTATAAAGTAATCGAGAAATGTGTTGCTAAACTCTACCTCTGTGTTTATCACAATACAACTGCAGTGTAAAATGGAAGAACTAGAGGACTTAAAAATAAGTTAAAGATCCATTTTAATATTTTTAAATGAAAACACGCAAAATTTATTTTAAAAAGTTCCCAAAATGTTGATATGTACATATATATGTATCACAGAAGTAAAAAAAATGCAGTATTTTTTTTTTCTTTATGGTACAGCGCTAATGTATATATACATATACATACACATATACTAAAAGCAAAAAAACCCACAAGCAAGATTAAAGTTTGTCTTTAACTATTTGGTTGTTGTATTTAGATGGTACCATCTGAAATAAAAAAAAAAAATTGCATAAGTACAAGCTTATAAACTTGTCTTCTAATTTGTATTTACTACACTTTGCATTATTTTCACAAAAGAATTGTCTAAAGAAAATGAATAATTCTGTCATTTCTCTGCTATGTTTCTGTCTTCCTTTTGCACAGTATATTAGCGTCTAATACAGTGGTAAGAAAGTAGAGAGAATAAACAAAAAACAGACTGTGAGGTGAAAAAACACCCTCTGAATCCCTGACTGCCTGGTCAACACAGGTGGCAGATTCACAGGAAACAGATTTAATTATGCTCCTGGTAACAATGCTTTGTCCTTACAGCGGCTGACATTGCTGTTGACAAAGGCCGTTGCTGCATTCTAATCAGGAAACAAAATGCCGCGGAGCGCCTCAAAGCCCTGCCGGCAGGATCATTAGCCAGCCACCTCCCAGGATCCGGGGGTAGCAGCAGAGAGTTACAGCCCTGCAATACAGTACTGTGCCATCAGGCAGACAGAACTCTCCTCCCCACCCTGGAGACCGACGTCTACCAAGGGGAGAGGGGAGGAGGAGAGATGCTGACCAAACTGATAGACAGATAGACGGAGTGACAGCCGCGTTGCCCTGCCCAGCCATCCCACCAGGGCCGAGCTTAACAAGGGGGGCTGACAGGCTGCAGCTGGGTCCTGCCTAACGAAGGCAGGGACATTAGCGGGGCTCTGCGTCTGTCTCATTAAAAGACATCAGCCCACCTTGATTTTCACACACACTGGCCACTCGCATGAC
The DNA here is from genome assembly GCA_037902135.1 of Cetoscarus ocellatus. NCBI lineage: Eukaryota > Metazoa > Chordata > Actinopteri > Labriformes > Labridae > Cetoscarus > Cetoscarus ocellatus. The sequence goes on along the minus strand of JBAMNC010000388.1, from coordinate 2,150,269 downwards.
AGCTCGGCATGCCACCGGCCAATGAGGGAGAGCAGCGTTGAGGACACCGCCAGGCAGGTGATGGGAGGAGTTGTTGACATTACAGCGCAGGGAGGGACAGGGGTCAAATGTTATGGTGACCTCTGTCTCGGGGACAGTGATGACCTCGTTAGGGCCCCCCTGACAAAAGGAGGAGCGACTGGGTGTCAGCACTGTCATGGTATACACAGGTTGGCTGACATCACAGTCCCTCATAGCCGCTGCTTACAGCACCTCTCTATGGCTAGTCTGTAGTGCTGACACGAGGGCGCTCGCTAATGAGCATCAAAGGGCCTGTCCTTCAACTGGTAATGAGGACAGGTGACGACAATATCACATAGTAACAGGAAGTGGAACAAGGGTGTAGGGCCAGAGCAGGATGAAAAAGACTGATATTTAAAAGAGCTGTCTCTTTAAAACCCTCACTGTTTCCACTTCAGTGCAAACACAATGATACAGATTAATGAAAAGTGATTTAAAATTGACTATACCTCTCTTTCAAATAAGGTTTTCTCAGCTGTTAAACCAAATTCATAACGCTGAGGACGATATATTACACACAGCACAGGCAGGGGTTTAAAATTATGCAAAGGGGTCCCAGTGCAGCAGTATTACGGGCCCTTGGTCTCAACCCGGCCTCATATATACGGTTCCAGCAGGCTCCTCTGCAGGTCTCCAGAGCTCAGTTTAAGAGGAGGATGAATAGAGTGATGAAGTGCGGGTCGTATGTCTGTTTGATCCGGTGATAACGAGGGGGCTGAAGAAATAATCTATCAGCAATAATCCCTGACTCAGGAGACACTTCAGCAACACACACTCACATGTATGCACACAGATGACAGATGCATTCAGAGACACATATCTGACACACACCCTGATCACCATATTCAGCAGGCCTTCATTATCACTATAATGTGAAGCAGGGGAGCCGGCAAGCAAAATGACCAATTATTCAGCATCAAGTTTATCACCCTTCGTTCACTCAGTGGGATTTATTACCATAACACACTGGGTCAGTGTAGACTGAAGGCAGACAGATAATGCTGTTTATTGTTTGGAGAGGTGAAGAGAGAAAACATCACACCACTGGGACCTTGCAGCATCTCAGTTGAAAAACAGGCACGTTAAATAACACACAGGAGAGGTTATCAAGGAAAAAAGATGCCACACTCTACACGCATAAATGATTTATAATGTGTACCATAACATTTCCCTCTCTTCTTTAGTCACAGTGAAGGGTAGGATCCCATTTCCTGCTTGGGTCCGTGTAAAGATAATCATGTATCCATTTACATTTCCCATAAAGAAATATGGAGATGAGGTTGGAGAGTCAGCAGGGGGGTTTCTGACACAGTCACAAATGTATTTGCCTTGCTATGTTGTCACAATCAGGACATTGTGAACTATCACACGTTTAGATTAGAAGCTGTCGGTGGTTTTCGTCGTAGACACTGTTTGCAAATGAAAAGCTGAGGTGAGGCGAATGAACAAAACAACATCCTAATGATTGTTTATACAGTGGAAACATGAAGCAATTTTGGCTGATTATCGGGACAATGTCTGCCAATGACGCCATTGTTAGTGTACAGGCCAGAGCAAAAAAAGGGGCTGATTGAGAACAAAGCAGAGACAGCTGAACCCATCATCTTTTATTCATTACATAAATGACATTTTAACAAGAGAAAATTCCTCATTATTGCTTCATTATACTGTATTAGATCTCTGTCTAGCAGATTGATAGAGTGATAGTGCTTTTATGAATATCAATATGTTTAGACTGGGGGCTTGTGAAGACCTCAGCCAAGGTCAAAGTTATATGTTATGACAACATGAATCAAGATACCAGAGATACAAGTCAACAGTAAGGGACCAGAGATACAAGTTGACAACTGTTTTAGCTGAAAATCATTAAAGGTTGTTAAAAGAGGTTAAAATTGATTTTGTTTCTTCTACAGACAGTGTTGATAAGGACCTCCTGTGAAACAGGGCTGTAACAATATACTGTTGCTGATAATTACAGTCTTGAAAAAACATTTAGTACTGATATTGAGCTAAAAATATGTGTATAGTAATTCTGTGTGACCAACTGGTTTATACCAGGGGGCAGTAGTGGTTCTTAATGCTGTTTTACTACAGAGCAAAGGGAAAACAAGGAAGAAGTGGTGGCAGAAGCAACATAGAAGGCTAGCATGTTTTTATTTATTGAAGAGAAAAAAGACCCTGCTGGATTTTATGGTAACACTGTGCTCACTCATGGACACTCCAGTGTAGGAGGTACAACAATGATCACATTAGGGATTTACACCATCAGCCTGTTTACACACCGTCGCTTCTATCATGATCCAGATTGTAGATTGTTTTATTCCCCCAAAAAATTGACATACACTGAGAAAACAGGCATGGACAAAGCTGTAGAGATTTGTATTGGACATTCAGATTTCAGAGAAGTTTGTTTAATTTTTATTCATACTTGTTTCTTTCTTGTGCAGTTTTTGTACAGTTATGGTTGCAGATGGTTTCTCTATCTTATCATGCAAATTTTAATTAACAGAGAGGCCCCAATCAGACTTTTAGCTGCAGATATTGATTACTGATCACCAGAGGTGTCAAAAAGTTGTTAAGCATTTGCGTGTTTAAAATCCCAGCAATCTGTTGTATATTTGTATATCTTTTTTCTTCTGTCTTTGTGCATACAGAGCAGGAAGGTATGATGTTCCTGATGTGTAAGCAGGCATTTTAGCAGTTTTGTGTAAAATCAAATGATCCAGCCTTTCAGTAAACAACAGAAAGTAATTATGTGTGAAATAAGTATATCCTGAATCTGAGTCAAATCAAATTTTAATATATCAAATCAAATTGTAGTCTATTAGAAGATTTAAATCTCTACTGATCATCTATAAAGTGGTGCAAGGATGACATATTTTGCTAGGCCAACGCTTAGCATAGCATTGAGCTGATTCTTAATGTATAGATAGATGTATAGATCGATAGATGTGTAGATAGATGGATGGATGGATGGACTGGGCTTGTGGTCACTCTGGGAACACTGGATGCCTCCTGGGATCCTGAGAGTCCTTGGGCAGACTTCAGGTCTGGCACCCTGGCTGTTGTACGCAATTGCATACCAAGACTATCGGGAGGAAATGGGGCATCATCTCTGAGGAAACTGTTCATATTATCACAGAAAGTCATAAGGCTAGACTCTTTGGCAAAATAGAGCACAGGAACTGCCAGCTCAGCATTGTTGCTCTGCTTTAAGGGCAGCTAATGGCATTGTCCTGACAGATGAATCATAAGTCAGGGAACGATGGTCTGGCTATTTTGAGGAGTTATTTCAAGCAGATTATCCCTGTCATGAGCTCCAGTTGGAGGCCACACATGCAGTCGTTGTTGACCCATCTGTAAGCTGTGTTCCACCAACTCTTGAGGAAACTAAAGAGGTGGTGAACAACCTCAAGGTTGGGGAAGCACCAGGCATGTGAGATCCAGGCTGAGATGCTCAAGGTGGGCAGTGAAAGGTCCTTCCTGTCATTGCGTGCTCTCATCTGCTCCATATGAAGAAAAGACATCATCCCTACTGACTGGAAGAGGGACATTAATGTCCCTATCTGGAAGGGAAATGGTGATGTGTGAGAGTGTAATAACTATCGGGGGTTTATACTCCTCTCTGTGCTAGGCAAAGTACTTGAGCTGGTTCTTTTGAACAGGGTCAGCGATCAGCTGCTTCAGCACCTGCATCCTGAGCAGTCAGGTTTTACACTCAAGCAGTCCACCTTAGACTGTATCCTGGCGCTTTGGGTCCTCACTAAACGCTGACAGGAATTCGATAGAGGGCTACTTGCAGTCTATACTGACTTCCGAAAGGAGTTTGACTCAGTGATTCGGGATTTCCTTTTTAGCATTCTGGAGCTCAGTGGGATCCCATGTGCGCTCGTACAGCTGTTGTCTGCCCTGTATTCGAGTATAGAGACAATGTTAAGTGTGGTTGCTACATCTCTGACTTCTTCCCAGTTGTTTCTGAGGTGAGGCACTTGTATGGACTGGATTGTGGGGCAGGTAACAGGTACAGAAATCTGCGAACTGTCATTCAGCAAAGTTAGGATCACTGATCTGGACTTTGCTGATGATGCTGTGATCCTTGCGGGCACTGTAGATATCCAAGTGGGGGCTCTTAAATTGCTTGGTTACCACTGGGACTGCAGGTCTCCTGGGTCAAAACGAAGATCCAGGCATCTGGGGATGCCTAGGATGTTGCCATCAAGTCTGTGCCTGTGGGTAGTGAGAATGTGAAAGCTGTGGATCAGTTCACTTGCCTTGCCAGTGTAATTCATTGATCTGCCACCTATGAGGTTGAGATCAACTGCAGACTTGGCCCAGCTTATGAGGCGATGAATTCACTGAACAAGGCGGTATGGCGCTCACTGAATCTGAGGATGCAGACGAAAGTCAGTCTTAAGGTGTCTGGTCCCATCCGTCTTGCTAGGCTCTTGCGAGGCCTGGACATTGACCAGTTGCCAGAGACTCCTGCATGACTCCTTCATGACTATTTCCCTTCAACGCATTTTTGGGTATTGTTGGCAGGACTATGTGTCTAATGCTGACATGCTCAATAGGGTGGGAATAGGAATGGTCAGCTGCTGGATATGGGAGTAGCAGCTGCACTTCTATGGGCACTTGGTGCGATTACCCAAACCTGATCCAGCTCACCATATATTGGTTGCCCAGGACCCAGTGAGTTGGACCAGACCATGGAGGCAACCACGCGCATTATGGAGGGGTCAGCTCAAAGGATACCTGAAGAGTTGGAACATGGGCCTGTCACAGGCCTGGGTGATGGCTGTCAGGAGGCCAGAGGAGTAGAGGGAACAGATTGATGAGGCGAAGTGCGGAATCAGCCATTCCTAACCTGACCCGATTACCTCAACTGTAAGTCCACTAAAAACCAATGGGATTTTTCTCTGTTTTGGATCATTGCTGATAATAAGCTCTGTAGCAGAGTGGGAAGAGTGAAAAGCTATTAGTAAGCTACTGTGGAACTAGAACATGGCAGTTCAACATAGAAGCAATTACAATATTTTTTTCTATTCTAATGTATAACATCTTGCTTTACTCTCTTCTTTGGGAATTTCCTTTTAATTGGTTGATCTGATCAAGTTGGTCCTTATGGGCGTGCCAATAGTGTATGAATAACTAGTTATTAGAAAACATTCAGAAATGCTTACCGTCTGGTCCCCAGCCATTTTTGTTGTCCTTGTTAGCAATTAGTTAGCAACTATCATTTTAAACATGGAACAGTGGTTTAAGATTCAAAAGCAGGCAGCAGATTGCATTTTATTTTTTTCCATTAAATATTAAAATCTCTGGTGAGTGTGTTCACCACAGACATTATTTCAGGCATTTATCTGATATCTGTATTCTAAATCCCATTTACTTTGGGCTTGAGAACCAGGAGGTGCTTAATGCTAACTTGCTTGACTCATTCCTTGGAGCGAGTGGCCAACACGTAATAATTTGTTTTCTAATCATGAGCGTTTGCTCAGCATAACAGAATTGAAACCTCTGAGGAAGCATTGCAACATGTATCCTACTATAACATGATGTAATGATGTATTTTTTACATGTTTAATGATTTTGACTTAAATTATTATAATCAAGCTCTTCCAAGTCTCAGAACATTAACTCAGTAGCATAATGCAACCAATGTTATTATTTCATATTGCAAAGAAAACACACACATCTCACCTCTAAACAAGTGTTTTTAAATACCTGACTAGAACCTTTATTTCCTTTTCTTGAGATTTCATTTGAACACATGATGTACTAACCTTTATTGAAAAGTCATTATATGGAGCCACAATTAATACATCATGATGTTAACACCTGACCCTTTAAAGGATCACAAGCTGCTGTCATCAGCTTGTTTAGTAGGCTTACTAGATCCTACCCTGCCTGTGACAGTGTGGATTTCAACACAGATTTCACCCTTGATTAATATTTTTAACTGATGGTGCCAAAGGTTTGTGGGATTTGGTTTCTTTCAGTGGATGATAGAGCAGCTGGAATAGAAGCAGCAGCTGACGAGTGGATGCATTTGCTTTTTTAAGGTTGTCTATTAACATTGCACTTATATTCTTATTGTGACTTATTTTTGGAGGGGGTGTGGGGGGTTCGGTAGGGGTGGGGGTTGATATAAAGAGCTCTCAAAGAGAGGCGAGTGCTCCCAGACAAGTGAGAATAGTTTATTCAAATTGTTCTGGTGACCGAGGGCACAGTACAGTAAATGTCTGAATGCAAGATGAGGTATTTATGAAAAATGCGGCTACGTTGTCCTCCATCCTAAAGAAGCATTACACTCACTCAAGAGGGAAGGTGGAAATGTTGACCTTTATGCTCTGGAGTATACACACACTTACACACACAACCAGAAACAGAAAAAAAATGCAGACACAACACAGCACATACTTTTTCTCCTCACTCACATATCCCACTTCAACTTGGGGGATGTAATCTCAAATAATTACCGGTGGCCTCTCCCCATCCCTGGCGGCTGCTGCATGTGAGCGAGTTGAGACAACAGTAGGTCACAGAGGGATCTGCTCTGGGAGGAGGCCAGAGTGTTAGGAGAGACGGTGATGCTGGTGGCGCGGGTGTGGAAGATCTGAGACTGGCCTCCTATGGCCCTGGCAACAGCTCTTAATTAACCACCCAGGTATTCCTGAGCCTCACGGCCCACTGCCCGGCTGGCCATATGGCTGGAGCTATGCCATAGCCGTAATTGCCAGGGGAAATACTGCATCAAAAAGAGCTCAGCCAACATAAAGCTAGTGTAAATTATTTTTAATGGTTCCCTTCTGGCAGGAGCACGTGTTTGTCATCTCAAAAAGAGCGGCCGAGCGATTTATTTGCCCTTGACCCCTCTTTTCCATGCACTTGCTCCCTGCTTGACAGTGTGACCTGTCTACCTGATTTTAGCCGGTGTCTCCCTCAACCACACACATACACACAGCCATTAGCACTGTTAGGAGGCAACCCCTCTCTCTCTTACACTTGAATGATTAAAAAGCATAGACATAAAGGCATTTCTGTTTGTACTGCTTCAGAATGACTCACTGAGGTTGCATTTAATTGTTGGTCACTACATTGCCTTAAATCTAACACATTAAATTCTAACATACAGGTTTAATATGCCCTCTTTAATAAATGCAATATTAAAGAACAGATGGTGTGAAACATGATTAATTAATTACCATAAAAAGTGCACTGCATGTATTTCATATTTCATTGAAAGCCTGTCTCTCATCAAGCTCTCACCTCACATGCTCCTGAAACTGGCAGCCATCTTGACTTTGCCATTAGAGAAAAGAGGAAGCAATGAGAGATTATGGTTTGGCTTTCAGTTTGTAATTACCTAAGCTGTTGTTTTAATGGCCTCCTCATTATTTCATGAGCAAGCATCTCCAAAGGGATGAAAATTGTGGTGAAATTGGTTCCATGCCTGTCCTTTTTTCTCTCCTTTTTCACCCACCGCCTCCCCCTCCTTCCCCTCCCCTTCTGTCTCTTTCTCCTCTCAGTTTGGATTGCTAATTGTCCCAGGAGGGGTCCAGGAGGTATAAGGTAGCAGCTCATTGCAGTTTTCCGCCTGTGTTATTTTTGACCATCGTTCTTGTTCAAGGATGTTGTTGTGAAGAAGGAGAGAGTGGGGGGGCGCGGGGGGGAGACAGTGTTCAGTGGCCTCTGAGGCAGGTTAACACTGCTGGCTTTCCCCTGTCTGGTGGCTATTCACAATATGTCAGGAACACAGAACATTTCCATGCCTCTGCCCCCCCTCCACAGGTCTCACGCCAGGCCATTGGTGAGCTGTTTTTTTAAGGAAGCAGCTAGCAATCTGGTCAGAGTGACCTCACATCTGCCCTGCTAATGAGAAGGCTGGCCTCCTCCCAACTCACCTCCCTTTACACTCTCCTTACCCACACAGGTCACGTCCTCGAAGGATCCAAACTGACACAACACAACACACAAATACACAGAGGCATGTACACAAGCGTTAATGTGGAAGGTACTGACATGCATAAAGGCAAAATGTTAGAAAATATGATCACGCTCAGCGTATAGGAATCCACCACCAGGAGGCGTCTCAAACAAAACAATATTAAAGGATGATGAGTAAACTGTAGACTGTAAAAGAGTTTGATGAAGCCATGTGTCGTCAGCTATTTTATTTTCAAAAGAGTCTTTAGAATGCTTTGGATGCCTTGTAAAGGACGCTACCATATTGCGCATGAAATCTCAACTGAACTTTAGCTCAACCTACTCACACACAGAGAGGCCGTGTTCAGGCTGGGCTTAAGGCTGTCTGAACAATAGCAACGCTACATTTCCTAAACGGGAAATCCTCAATAAATCCTCAACAAAAGAAAAATGGGCATGATACAAAAAAAATCACCCTCCCATTCAGTGAACGCACAAAGATGTATTACATAATTAGACTTGAGCCACTAAAGCCAAACCGGGCTGTATAGATGTTTATTTAGACTGTAAAAAACATCTTCCCTTCACACGATCATTTCAGTGTCAGGTTTCTGCTGCCTGCCTCAAGTGGACATTTAGAGTACCACAGGTTTTGGCGCCTTTGAATGGGTTCCAATTTTTAACCCTGGATGCTGCTGCCTGGTAAAGTCTGGCCCACTCTGCCAACCTTTGCTGTTTTCCTTTCATTTTAAATTAAAGACTCTGTTTGAATAAAAAAGGCACTCAGACACTTGTATAGTATTAACTAAACTGCCAAACAAAATATAAATTTTGTTGATTAAATTTATGCTATGAGGGATACAATTCTAAAAATGGGCGTTGTTGTTGTCACAATAGTACATGTCCCCCACAGCTATGAAAAGTGAGAATTGCTCAGTCTTTGAAAGATTTTTAAAGGATGGAAGTATTTGAAGTATAAACTACTTGCTTGGCAATAAATTGTCTTTTTTGTAATTAAGACACTACAGTTTACAATTTTCAAAAAAAATATCAGCATTATTGACCCAAGCACACCAAAAATACATCAAACCACTTGCACAGTGTATCTGTAGATTTTTTTATCTTGTCAGTGATATAAGGGGAAATATTGCTACATTGTGCTACATAAACACGGCTGACATGATGATTTGATTAAATCTTCTTTCTTTGAAGAGTTATATAGTATCTCAGGTGTGGCACATGAGTCGAAAAAGCCTAAAACTTAAAGTTTACACTAATACTTCTATTTATCTGCACTTTCATGGAATGTCTTTAAACTAAAAAGCCTGTGCAGCATTAGATGTACATCCTGTTCCATCACTTAAAATCCTTAAATCATCTTCAAATACTTGCTCATAACTTTCAAAATGTGAATTTTATTGTATTGCACATCCTTAGTCTATCTATCTATCTATCTATCTATCTATCTATGTCATTGCAACAGCAGAGTTTTACAGTGCTAAGGGAAGATCTCACAAGTCAATATCTGCTTAGCCTCGAGTGCTAGACCTTTACATTACAACTGCAAGCTTAACTTTACCCTTACCTTTAAATTAAAAGTGTGTAAGTTAACAGCCTCTGTAAAGGCCTGAACTTTCTCAGTTTCAATGTCTGTCGGCCCTCACAAACATAGAGGAACACACTCCCACACTCGAGTAATATACTTTGCTCCCACCCAACTGTCTTATTCAAATACAGACCATAAACCTTCAAAAAAAAACCCAAACACACAAGACTCAGTACTCCTTCGTCCAAACTCAAACTTAATGACTTGGTTGACGCTTAGTACCGCACACAGTGCAGTTGAGTGGAAATGAAAGCATAATTGCCACCATAGATCCAACACATTCTGAAAATAATACAAGCACGCATTCATGCATTTAACCGCACCATCAGCCCACTCTCTTGACGACATCGGTGTCATTACCAGAATATATTTTTATGGTGTTTTCTAAAAGCCATCAGAGATGAATCATGCTATCAGGCCAGCGTTGCCAAACAGACCCAGCGTATTTACTTGATGCAAAGCCAGTTTAATGTACCTGAATTCTGAAATAGCTCCAAATTGCCTGATTGTCGGTTATTGCTCCTTGGGCCAATGAGAGAGCGACAGAGGCGTCTTGTTGACAGCTTTAATGAGCCCCACACAGTAAGCCATGGAATGAGATATCCCCTGTACAGACTCATCTAAAATGCCCTAAAACAGCAGGTCCATAAATTAAGCAAAAGACACACATGCCTGAAACAGCAAACACTTTGTAAAGCAACCTTTTGAGCTGTCGCTTTTACTGGCTCATTCTTAGAGAGTGTCTGGCTGCATCTCTGTCTGTCTAAATGCTAAATAGTGTCATTTTGCTATTGATCTAACTTTCAGATACTTAACAGATCAAATGCTATTTTTCCTGTGTCCTTATTTGTTAATTTTATTCATTAATTTGTTTAACATGGACATAGAGTTACAATGGTGCTGTATTATTAAATAATGAATATGTCCCAGATGCACTGCTTTAAGTGTTTAATTTGCAGCACCTGTCTACAAGAAGCTTTAAGAAGGTTGAGATAGAAGGATGTAAAAAAAATGCATAAAATTATCTGTATTTATTAAAAATAGAGAACAAAATACAGAGACATGATCAGTTCTTGACCACTGAACATATTTTAACTGAATTTCTAAATATGAATTTTATCTTTATTACTTTATTTTAATAAAGTAATCCACAATCCAGTTTCACACAGGCACTGTTACTAACTTCTTATTCAGCCACACAATGTCAACATACAACACAAGATGAACTACCAGTAAGTTAAAAAAGATGTTCATCATCATTTTGTCATTAAGTATTTTGTCTATTCCTCAGATAACATGTCAAAGAAGAACCCATATTTGCAAGTATGCTATGGCACATACAAAAATAGATATAGTACAGATAATAAAATCAGGCCAATACAAATCAAACCTGCAGAGAAAGAAATAAAACACTTAAAATGTCACAGGTTCTACTCTTTTTAAGTAAGTTTACGCCAATCTGAGAAGTCCCCAGGACATTTTTTTTTAAGTTTCTTGCCAACAAATATTCCTCAGATATAAAATTCTAGCATGTCTACAAACCCCTCTTTTTATCCCTGCTCAGAAATGACTGTTTTGGTGTAAATCCTAATAAGCTGTGTCTGACCACACCCTTTTTAAGAAGTGGACGTGGCCTTAGCTTTTCAGAGCTGTGCACCAATGTGTTCCCTGGTTGCACAGACACTAAACATGTTACTTCCATTGGAGCCAGCTGTGGGCTGAACAAACACCTGGGCTCAGGGAGTGCCTCCCATCTGGGGAGGTGCATATCCCCTAATAACATCATTAGAAGACACTTTTTCAAACAGAGGGCCCTATTTTGATGATGTGAAGCTAATTGTCTAAAGTGCATGCACACAGCAGTCTGGAGCATGTCTGTCTGTATTATACTTTTCTGATGACTCAAATTCTTGGTGCAAAGCCCGGCACAGAATGTATGTGTGGGGAAACACATAGCCATTTGCTGCATTGTGGAGTAATGACAAACAGAGAATTCCTGGAGGAAAAATAAAGCCCTCTGAAATCGTACATTTGACCTACCATAAATTTGTGGCTGTTTTTTTTTTTTTTTGTGAAACTCACTGAATTATGCAAAATGAATGTACCTGCTAACAGCAGAGGACCCTATCAGTGGTCTTAGGTTGTTCATCTTAAAGGTCCTGCACTGCTGGGAGCCCTTTTAGCCTCTTAACTGACTGTTTTCAAGTACCTGATACAACCCAGCTTAAAAAAATACTGAACTAACCCTTTAATCTCTCTGTTGTGTCTAAAAAATAGCAGAAACACTCTGCACCATAGACTTTACACCAGATGTCCGGATGTCTACAGCGCTGTCATTTTCTGCATCCTCAAGTTAAGAACACACCATCTTTGCGCCTCACTGCTCCTCGTTTTCTGACAAACACACCTTTTAACACCAACAGTAGCACGCGATCATTTGCTAACAGTGTGAGCGCTGGACATTAAAATGACACCTACGTCAGGTGGAAATTAGATAAGACACCCGCGCTTCAGGCCAAAATGCAAGGGTTCATGATAATGATGGTGTGTTCCTAACTTGATTTTAAAAAGACAAATAAATCTGATTGACAAGAGCTGTGACAATGTTTACAAAGTTTCTAAAGGCAGAAAAAGCAACAGAGGGGCAGGTCACAGACATATATTTGTGTATAAAACATTAAAAGTGCGTTTTGCATAAAATGTGAACTTCAAAATCCAGATGAATAAATTAATGAATGCCTATTTCAGACTGAGCAAAAACCTTTTAACTAGAAAACTACCAAAGGTATTCTGATTAGACAACTTTATCACCCACATATCTCAGGTAAATATTGTATCTCTATGGCATTGTGCAACATTAGATTGGATGACAGTATCCACCAACTGGAGCTGCAGCTCCAAGTAGTGGTGGAAAGCTACATTACACATTATTCGACATGCTTTGACAAAGTGTGGTGTAGAGTCAATAAAGCCAAATGAAAAATGCACCAATGTTGCAACAGAAAGCAACCTTAGGTCTCACTCTGAGGTCAGAGAGGTGACTGTGGTGATGGTAATACTAGGCTACGTGTTTTGATCTTCAGCCTTACCGACGTTTACACAGCATCTGGGCCTCTCCTAAGAGACAGCACCAATTAAAGCTTATTGTCAAAAGTCCATTGCATTGTCTCACACTAGCCACTTAATGCATCTTGGACAAATGAGTGGAGATTGTGAGCTGAGAGAAAACAATTTTCCTTTCAAAGTGCTTCTTAAAAGCACAATAGCTTGGAAAGAGCAGCAAGGATGTGGAATTATGCAAATGGCACATTGGTTTGATGATGGGAGTGTAAACAGTCATGTCTAAGTGGAGCTTTCTTTACACTGTGATATGTCAAGGAGCCTCTGGTTTGTTGAGTTTGCAGCTCACGCTGTGTTGCACGGGTTTCATGAAATCTGAGGAGAGTCAACATGAGGAGAAGTACCCTCACAAGGCCAACTGTGGGATTACTTCACACATATTGCACATGCACAATTACTGGTGGAGCCATGACACTCTTCTGATTGCTAATTAGTACTTGAATCGACTAGTTCTCAGTAGAACAACTTGAGGATTTCAAGCATGAACAAAATGTCAGCGGCTCTAATGGCCTCCTTCCTCTGTTCTGTGACTGCTGCCTGTTTTCCTCCATCCTTCCTTCAGTGGTAAGGGTGGTGCCCCCTGACATTGAGAATGTGTTGTCCAGCACCTTTAAGGTGTGTCACATGTTAAGTTTGTGCTATGTCATATACTGACATATTTGGTCAAGTGTGAAGAATAGAAGTGTGTATTTTTCCATCCGCCTTTACCTGTGTGAAACATCAGATTTCCCCTCGAGCACTGTTATCAAGCACTGTAAGAGATAAAAGCTGAGTGGGTGTGTGTGGCTGTGTGAGTGTGAAAGAGAGCAAGAGTAAGTACCAGCCTATCAGCTTCATTTTTACATGCAGCCCAGCCTAATTAAGAAATATGGAAAAGGTTCAAGAGCTGTGAAGAGTAGTCTATTGACCTTCTCATCACTATACAAGAGAGAGAGATGAAGACGGGCCGGGCGATGAGGATGGTGACCAGCTCTGTCAGGGGAAGGAGGGACATTCATAACGAGAACAATCAAGTGGCACCCAGAGCAGACGACGAAAAGATCCTTCTAATAATTGGTTCCATTAAAGCCCTTTTAAAGTGCAACTCTCTCGCAGATAAGCCATGGCACTGTCCGTTTTGCTCATCTCCTTGTCATGGTAATTAAGCTGGGCTAAATGATGCTTGCAGAAGCTCACAGGCCTCTATTCTTAGACCAGACAAAAGAAATATCATCTCAGCCATAGGTTTGTGTAATCTGGAATTAGGCGCCATTTAGAGCGACACAGGCGGAGAGGTTTCGTGTGGCTCAGGGCCATTGCTGCTGTAAATTAAGATTGAAGAGGTGGAGATGGGGAACAGAGAGATAGGAGATGGTACTATTTGACAAATGCTTTATCAGTATGTGCTCATCTTGACCCTCAACACCTAAGGCAAGTGAGAGGCCCCTTTTGAGTTAGGATATATTATGTATGGTATGTTTTTTGAGGATACTTATGCATCTTTTCATTATCTCCACCACCCTTTCTCAAACTGAAGTATACCACAGCACAGTTTGAGACCTAAAGAATATCTGGGGCCCACCAAAAGTCTCTTGCAACCATAAAAAGAGACTCAAAGTATGTATTTAACAATAATTCCAATATGAACACTTCATTTTGTACCCATACTTTATTATGTAATACCATGTTTTTAAACATACCTTGTGAGTCCGAAAACTCTTCTAGGAACATCAATACCTCCTATAAATGTACACAAACAGGAACAACATGGTAAGATATGGAGTGACACCAGTTTCTTCAGTTAAACTGTAGCACTTGTTCTGTTTTGCCAACAATATAATGATAAAAACATTGCATGTAACCTCAATCTTTCAGCTGTTTGTTAGTTTTGGGGTTTAAAAACAGTGTTTTCAAGAATTTTACATTCAATAAGTCTGTTACATGTCCTCATTTCCCAAAAGATTTGCTGTGAAAATAGAATGAGCTAGTGCTGGTTGATTAATTGAGCTGCAGTTGCAAATCAATTAAAGCCTCACACAATCTTGAAGGCAGGGTTAACAGCTTTACAGTGTTGAAGATTGCTGATTACAGTGTTGCATGTTCTTCCCCCTGCTCATCCCTTCTTTTGAATCTGCTCTGCAGCATTGACTCTAAACACGCTGAATAAACACAGTCAAATATTTGATATAAAGTAAAACCAACAGTTCAATTCCTGAACTATGAACTGATTGTAAGATAAAAATCCAATATTTATGCCTTGAGAGACAACAACAGTTTCAAGCTCTGTGTGCTGAAGAGGCTTCAGTGGAGCCAGCCTCACCAGTCAATACATCCTGGGCCATAACTAAACCAGTGCAACCTATGGGTAGCATTTCAAAGGATAACTGCCCAATATGTTTCGTTCAATGGTGAAACTTATTGTGTTTCAAGACACTGCTACTATTCTCAAAATGTTAAAAGTTATTTTGTTATTGATGTGACTTAGAAAGTTGTTATGCACTTGTCCTGCGTCTTTCCTTAACTTTCTTCTAACGCATCCTTCTCTGCTTTTCACAACATGCAGTTTCTTTGTTTGCTTTTTTTTTCTACCAATATGTCACTTAGGCACATTTCCCTTTTGTTAATGTTGATTACATGATTTCATACAAGGCAGTGTGTCTGAGAACCTTAAATCAACCTAAGCCACCTCTGTACAGGAAAGGAAAACATTCTGTACAACAGTCCACAATTGAGAATGTCTTTTTTTGTTAAAGGTAATATATACGTAGTTGAGCATGCAACTCGTCAACCTTTTCTGTGTGGAATCAATCCTATGGTAGTTATGATATCAAATTTCATGTAAGTGTTTTTTAGGACAATTCTCTACAACTTGCAGGATTTTTAACAAAACTTAGTCTGCTCTATGAAAATCATTTAATCATTAAAATCTCTTCACATTTTAGAATCAGTTACTAATTGTTAATAATTGTGATCTCATTATAAATTAAAATAATAAGATGATCTTTTGTTTCCATGATCGAGCAACCCTAGCATGAACACTAATGGTGTTGAGGTTCAGATTATTTTATTACTAATGTTTGTTAACGTGAAAATAATACAAGCCCCATATGATCTCTTACTATAATGAATTTAATATGTTATATAATGTAGTGTCTTTATTTTTGAGTATTTTATTATTTACTACATTACACTCAATTCTGTTCTATTACAGCTTTTCATGCATTGATTGATCATACATGTGAGGGTTCCTGTGTGCTCTTAAATAGTCAGAGGTTTACATGCTTAGATACATCAGGCAGAGAAAGCAGTTTGATCAGACTCTCTCAGACCATTCCTGCAATTTGAGGTGAGAGTAGATGCCCTTTCAGTCAATTTCTATGTACCCTCTTCCTATTGATTTTGAAAACATGTTACAGAACATCATCACATGCTTCTCATGCACTCAGAGCAAACATCATCCCTGCGCTATTGTCCAAAGGTGAATCTGCGTGCCCCCTCTGACCAGTAGTGCGGCTCTGATTCTGTCTCATAAAGACAGAGCAAAAGCTGTTAACTGGTCTCGTCTATTCTGTATCTGGGAAGTTTACTATAGAGTTAAAACTTCAGGGGTGTAAACACAAAGACTTGATATAGCAGCTTGAATGATGCTGAAGAAAACATACTCTTACAAAAATCCACAGGAATCAGCGAGGGAATAGATGCAGATTTTGATTGTTAAGCAGAATTGATAATGGCACTGTATCAATAAAATCTTTTCAATTCCACAAGAAGAAGAAGTGAAACAGGACTTATTTAGCTTGCTCAGTGAAAACAGTTAACTTTGTCAGAAGGCAAACACAAATAGTAGTATGAAAATAGTGAAATAGTAGTAAGCACTGCTGATGATGCTTGAAAATTGTGCATAAAGTTCTCTGCAGGCCCAAAGACAAGGAGCTTTACTGTGGGTAACAGGTGTAGTCATCATTGTTATTGCAGTATATACACTAGCATAACAATATCAATTTGGCTTTATTTCATAAATGGCAGAAAGGAGGGTTTTTCCATCTTGGTTTTTTATCTTTTGGAAGAAAAACATTGATTTTCTAAACTTTCTCATAATAGTTATAAAAAGGGATCACATTTTGGCAAATCATCCGTTTACACTATCATGTAAACAGTTGCTTCTCTCACAGATTTGGCAGCGGTTTGTTTTTGTTGCCTGCAAACATAATCAAATCTAATTGAACGGAACTTATTATTCTACTAACAAAACAAGCTAAAATATTTCTGTAAACCCTCTTGTAGTTATTGTAGAGTATCTCCAACATTTTGCTCTGGTCTGTAATTCAAACAGTGTGTTGAAAATAAGAAACAAAGTCTTAAATTGAACAGCATCTTTCTTTGAATTAGTGTTTCAACACAACTTTGTCAAGCAGCACTCCAAAATCATGTGTGAAATTACTGCAGATAACAGAAATACAAAAGCCACTGCAGCTGCTTTGATTACTTTGTTTTTGACACTCCAGCTGTTCATCCAGAAAAGTAACCGTGCTGATTTTTTAATGTGTTTAACCACAAGGATGACATGAAAAGAAATATGCCAGCACACCAAAGCATTCCAAATACATCCTCGGGTCTAAAACTAATTTTTAAACAACAAAAAAAGACTGACATGTTTTCAAGGCAATTTCCCCCCCCTGCTCATAGACAACTGAGAGCTGTTTTAACAGACAAACGCTGGCATATTTTGACTGTAACTTCATACCAAAGCATGAACTGATCACAACGACAACAAGAGAATGACTGTGTAAACATATCAACACAAAAGGAAGAAGGCAAAATCACCACGGGTTTGTAATGACGGGTGATCGATGCTTTGAAATGCAGCAGCGGGTATTGTCATATGCCAGAGAGCTCTGTGCTTTGCAAAACTAATACTCACTGCCTCTCTGATATCTCTTTTGCTAACAGACTCATTTGGATAAATAAATGGGAATAAATATTGGCCTGGATAATGCTTGTTGTGTTTTTTCTCCTCTCTGTCTCTCTTGCCAGCAGCCATTATGAAAAATTCTGCTCTCTCTGCACTAAAAGCCGGGAAAATGAGGCTCTTTTAATGTTGCACATTTAATATTTATCAGCTTTCTATTAGAATATATGCACACTCAAATCGTCAGCCTATGTGATCTATCGCTTTGCTAAATTATGGTGCCACACAGCGCAGAGGGGGGAAATTCATTACTGCTCAGGGCAATTTCCTCCCAAAACAAAAACATTTCATTCTAGTGGAAAAGCCAAATTAATACTGGCTTTGCATGAACCAGATTTTATTTGCCAAAGAACTGCTAGTTTCTCACTCACTTTATCCGCAGGATGAAGGATGTGAGTTGAATGCAGGGTAAAATGAGTTTCATGCATGCGCACACACATCCAATTTCACTCACCCGCTCTCTCGGCTGCAGAGGAACACAGATACTCCTCTTTCTCCCTCTTTGTCTTTCTCTTTCTCAAGTGTTCATTTTTAGATTTAGCCCAAGTGTTTGGACAAAAATGAGTTTGAGTTTATTAACATTTAAGTCATTTTGCCCTTTAATCTTCATGTTGGGGACAGGTGTCATGTCATGATTATGACAGCATCATGTCAGTCTTATAAATAAAACTTCAAATAAAGTGTTAAACTTGTGGTGGACAAAAATTGTCCTGTTTAAGTCAATTAAATGTCCTCACACTTTAGTTATCACATTAAAGGAGTTTTCTCTCTTTTAACCTAAATCAAATCAATGCTTCATACTGCTAAATATTATCTTACTTTGCTCATATTATTGCATAATCAATACATCAATTCAAACGAGACAATGTGATGCCACATTGTCAACAACTCTGCATTGATGTTGCAGTCTATGCTTTGCACAAGGTTTACTACCCAGATAAAAGGACTTAAGTCTCTGATGAATCAATGGTATGACATCACACTGGCAAGTCTTTTTAGGGGGGTGGGGAATCGAGTCATTTCAGGCAGGTAATGGAGCTGTAAAAAGGGGGTGAAAGAGAGAAATCCTGATTCCCCTAACTTTTTGTCTTGTGCAGAGAAGTACTGTATCACAAGGAGGAGAAATGTAGATATACTTAAGGGCATATAAAACTTGATAAAGCATAATATGGGCTCTTTAAATGCCTTATTTTTGAAAATGTTTTAGCAACTTCTTATTAAAGCTTTTGTTTAAGCTCAGCTTGTCTTCTGTCTTCATTTTAATTTCTTTATTTCTATCATCTGGAGTATAAGTGATTTTATTTTATTTTTTATTTTTTTGATGACTGTTTTGTCATGATGAGTTTCTTTTTCCTTAGCTATGAGATATTAATGTGTGAAGCACTTAAAATTTCATTGCTGCTGAAACCTGCTACACAAATAAACTTGCCTTGCCATGCTAAGGCTTTCTTACGCAACAATACTGAATGTGCTGCCAGGGCTTTTACCAATATTTACAGTTTCTCTTTTTTGACAGTGTAGGGGCAGAAAAGTCATAAATTGCTTGGAATGGCCCAGAACTCCAACTGTAAACCTATATTATATTGCAATGAATGTAACCACATGTCCCCTCACAGCAACTGAGTTGCCATATATGGTTCAAAACTTCTTTTTTTCTACTAGGAGTGAACTCTTTTTATTTAGATTTTTCTGTTTAGTTTTTACAAACAATTATATGAAGACAAGTTACAATGGTGAAATAAAAAAATGCAAAAGTACATCAAACACAATGAACAATAGTAAATAAAATAAATAACTAAATAATGGTAACTCGTTCATACATGATTGTATAAATACCTGTGATCTTATCTTATTACCAGCACATACTGATAAAAATATGAATCTATGGTCATTAAGACACTGTATATGTATACATATATACCAAGCATGCATTTTGTCAGAGATTTTATTATCCAAGTCTCTTTTTTGTCATATAAAAACAGAGACTTGACAAGTTGGATATTTCACCACATCCATACACAATGTACAGATATATAAGCAAGCATTTCATCTTATATTTCTCTTAAGGCCTTATTTTTTTCCACACTGCTTGCATTTCAAGCATCAAAGGGGCCTCTGAATTCTCACTGTTGACTCTGGATGAGCCTGTTTGACGTCATCACATTGTTGTGTCAAGTTTTCACATCAATATATTGTTTGATACGACAAACCACAGCACTTGAGCGACTGTAAGGACAATAGTGAGTTACTTAAGAAGAAACACTGACTCCCAGATAAGACAGGAGGTTAGAAGTGGTGTAAACACTAAAAAATAATATGCATGCAGATGTTAGAACAGTAAAGTGTATGGCTGTCCCAGCTGCATTCAAAGGACATGCTGTACACTCTTTGTACTTTGTCTTTATGAAAGAACTTATACCTTTACATCACTTGATTCATTGCTCCTCTGGTCTGTACTATAATTGCTTACCTTCCCTCCTTTCAGGCTGTCTGTGTGTGCACATACATCTGTATGTGTGTGTGCATGTAAGAGGCACTTGGTTTGTTAATCTAAATGACTATTTCACTGGCTGGAGTGCCTTCTCATATAATGTCACCTGATTTATACCCCTTCCCCATAATCAAGTATTTGTTTATGGTTCAAGCATAAAAACAATCAGGATTATAATGTGTGATGGATAGCGTCACATGCTGCTATTTATTTGGCCATAAAGACTTGGTGGAAAGTCATCTAAAACAGCAGCGTATACTCCGAATGCTGGGAAGGTCAGGGACACGGGTGGGGTGCCGGGAACATGCCAGGGAGAGATGACAGCTGATTTGTTCAGCAGCTTTTGAATAGCTGATGAACCTGTGAAGCCTTAAGTCCTGTTAAAATTTTAATAAACATGGTGGAGGCCTATTGACTAGAAGTGAAATATGCTCGTTGTTCCTAGTGCCGGCCTGCCCAGAATGGAGCAATCATGTTTGACAATGTGCAGTGCAAGCCTTTCAATCAGAGGGAGGTCTTATTTAGCTGAATATTAAATACAAGCTCTTTTCTGCATGTGTCAGGTCAATGTATAAAGCTTATAATTGCCTCCAATTGACTTGTAACACACATCTACATAAGTATGATTCAAAAATGCATCTTATGCAATACACATACAAGAGGACATAGTGTGTATGTTTGCATGTCAGCACCTCACAAATTCATGTTTTCTAAAACATCTTGATTTTTTTTACCATTTAAGACTAAACCTATAAAAACACAGCCCTCAAATAAATGTTATTTCCTTCTCTTGATTACAAAATTGGATATGACTGTTGGAAGAAGGATAACAATAAACAAACTCAAAATTTCTTTGTGAGTCTCTTTGCAAACCGACAACGTCCATTTTCTGATTTTCTGCCTTCCTCTTCAAACCTCATGTAAATGTGTTTGTAAGGTATCTATTTTTATTAACTGCGTTCGTGAACATAAAGGCTTTGTCACATATAGCTGTGAAGACAACTCAATCAGAGGGACAACAGAGAATGTACTGTGATTGATGTTGTGAAGCAAACATAAAGCAAGCAGAAGGAAATAAGACAGAGATTTGTTCTGTGGTGTGATGATTTATTTGCTTAGCTGCCACTGCAAATTACGTTGGAATCGAATCATATACATGCAAATATTTGCAACCGAGATAGCAACTTTGACAGTATGTGTTACAACAGCGTGACGGTATCTGCTACTGCAATATCAACCGTGGTATACATAGTTAACCCTAATTGTACCATAGTAACACACATATCACATGATGTCCCAAAAAACTAACAATCAAAAAATGTCAAAGCATCATAAACATATATTCATAATCATAATCAATAAATCAGTCATATATTTTCTGCTTTTACTGCAAATATTTGCACCCATCTCAGTCTGGCTCATCAGAAAAAAACATAGTTTTTAAGTATTTAACTCTTTAAATGCCAGTTTGCTTACATTAAATTGTTGGTTGAAAAAAATCTAAACATAAAGAATTATTTCAAATATACAAGGTGCAAGAAGTGACATCTCAGTTTGGATCAAGACATGAGCAGCAAAACAAATGTTGGTGCATTTTTTTTTTTAATGTGTCAGCATTAAAAAAATTACACTTAGCTCATTCAATCCCGAAATTGGACACTTATCATTAAATAATATATTAATATTTGTTCTGCCTATGTTGCTGATCATTAAAGAGAAAAGATATATAGAATTGAACCCTGTTTATACCCGTTGAAGTCACTTAAATGTAAAAACTCCACAAAAATATCCTTTTCCAATATACAAATTGAATATAGAAAAAAAAGAAAATACAGCAACTACATGTCTTAAGTAATCAGCAAAATTAATTGTGGTTATTATTATTATTATTTTTTAATCTTAGAAAAAAATCAAATGTAGACACTTTTAAAAGTGTATAATGCATTTATATATATATATATATATAATTTGATTGTTTTTACCCTCTTATTGCCTATTTGTGATAATCATGTCACTAATTTTACAAGTCAAATTATCCACTATCAAAGTGAATGCTTTTCTGACAGAAATTAAAACCATAAAAAATTTGTGTTTTAAAGTGATGTATTTTGGAGATTTAATGTATAATTTAAATTTAATTGTGTGTACAATAATTACCATTACTGAGTCATCATGATTATTTTAGTTGTAAAAATTTAATGTTTTCTGTAATCTCATTTAACGCTTGTTTAAAAAGGTTTGACATTCTTCTTTTTAAATTCCACCATTTAATAATCTGAAATAAATAATACATGCAATTTGAGGAACTTTTTCCATCCCCAGATTTGTTTAATATTTTTTTTTTGACAGGGCCTGTTTTTTTTTTTTTTTTAACATTTGTCAGAGTGGCAGAAATCATGACAAGGCAATGGTAGTCTTCATTTTAAACGTTACTACATTTTAAGCCACGTATTGAATCATGTGAAAATATTACTTTAACCTTTTGTTATGGCAGTTATTCAGTTATAATTGATAACACAAATATATATCCCAACCCTTTTCTACATGTATTTCTTGCTAACTGAACATGCATTTGATAAGACCTAGAAAAATATACAGATAATCCAGGCACCCTGCTTTAGTTGTTTCAGTGCCAACATTCTCCCTGAAGAATCACTGAGGCAGACACCATTTGCATTTGCATACATACATATATTTAACCCCCCTCTAATACCCAGACTCATATGTTGATGTATACACACACAAGCTAATGCTCACTGCCAGACACACACACATCCACAGACATATGTGTGCATGTATATGCACACCAACAGTTTGAGACAGACCTAAACACAGTTTACTAAAACCCCCACACTCCATCTGCCCCAGACATAATATTGCAAGTAGCCTTCAAAATGCAATGTTTGGGTCAGGCCGACTTGCACTTCTAAGTAATTTATAATGTGCTTTACTCCAAGGTATTGCACAATCTCATTATCATTAGATTTTTGCATATTTAACAACAGTTTTTAATTAGAAGGTATTTTATTATTCATGTACATAATTTGAGGCGAGCTCAGGCTGCATGCTTTCCACAATGAAGATGGAAAGAGATGAGGTGGGGGAAAAAACAAACAAGCAGACATTTTCTGTCTGAAATGAAAATTTTGGTGTGTAGTCTTTAACTGGCAAGTGATTCCACACACCACTCTGGTAATGGCTCTTTTAATTTAGCTAATAGCTATCATGTTGTGTACCTTTATGCATTTGCTAAATTCTTAGCCCTGGGAGTTGTATCCCTATGCTGGAGCTGTAAGTAGTTTGGTATGCTTTGGCTCTCAATGTAGTAACATTTGCTGCAGCTATGCTCCTTGATGTATTATTAAAATTGGAAATGGACTCCAGGGACAGCATCTAGTTATGTGCTTTCATTTGCCGAATAAACCAAGCGTTGTTTTCATCTTTGCTCATGATTGTTAATGGTGCTGTTGATGAGAGGGGTGTGTGTGTTTTCTCCCCATCCCTTTATCAGCGCAGGCCCGTCATTATGCAGGCCAAATAGCCAAGCTGCTGATTTTGTTTTAGGTTTTCAATTAGTCATTTGACTAAGCACATCTGTTACTGGCAGAGGCCCAGAGTATGGACGAGTCTCTGTCACCTGCTCGGGGGACAGCAGAGCGCAGAAGCAGCATGGCTATCAGGGCCCCTTGGTGCCTACAACCACTTCAGAGCTCCTCAGGGGTGTGTCCTGGGTCCCTTCACATTTTACAGCCAGGTCTACAGAGAGAAGGTGCTTCCAGAAACACCCACAGCCTGTCTCTGCCCTTGTCTTCTGCTCTATTAAAGCCTCAGTCTGTGGAGACTTAAGTGTTTAAAGCACTCTCTCCAATAGTAACGAATATAACAGATACTGGAACGTTGGTTTGCGGTTTAGAGACAGCAACTCACAACTCCATCCACAGCCTGTGTGCATCTTTCTGTAGATTTTGTGTTCGCTTTTGATTGTGTCTTGATGATTTATGTATAGCCGTCTGCTTATTTTCCCTCTCCCCATGAGTACTTAAATAGATGAATACACAATGTGCTTTTCTGCTCTATAGCGGTGAGTATGGAGCTGTTTAAAAGTGGACCAATGCAAAAAGACAGCATACTTCCTGAGCTGGTCCTGCCACAAGTGAAGGGGTGTGTGCTTTGTGCTTCTACGCTGGGATGAGCACACAAATATCTAACATATACTAACATGTAAGGCCATCTCTCTGCAAAAAATAAATATAATTAACTTCCATTGTAACAGGGGATTAAAAAGCATGGAAAGACAACATAAATGTGTGTATGTAAATGTGTGCTGCATGATGAGTGCTGACAACAGATTAAATGGCAGCTGACTTAACTTTAGGATTATCATTTCATAGTATGCCACCAGTATACAGCGATGGCAAGTAGATGCAACAGAATAAAAGGGCTATTTATATGTCTGCAGTGTTATGGGCCTTTGTGAAATAACAGCAGATGAGAGATTTACTCTTTTGTGTGGAACAAAAGCGCTACGTCACTTCAAAAGTCAGCAAAGCTCTGTTTCATTATGGTCAGCGACTTTCCTGAAGAACTGAGGCCGTCCAATACCTCAATCACATTAACTCCCGGCCGTTTTGGGAAGCGAGGCAGTAGTCAAGCCCCAAAAGAGCAGCAGCCAATCTTTGATTGTCAGAGTTCAGGGAGGGTTCAATCAGTAGCACGTCGTCTCTGCCTGATCCAAGAGGGACTCCCGCGGGGCTTTAATAAAACATTTTGCTCATTGTGGAAAGTAATGACCAACAATGTAAACTTGTGACTCGACAACAGATGTTGGCATGCTTAGTGGAAACAAGGTGCTGTAAAATTAATTTCATTTGAATTATTTACTGCATGCATTACGTGCTTGAGGAAGTAGATTGGGGGGTGGGGGGATTGGTTGGCAACAACAACAGAAACGTATTCAATTAAAGGTGAAATAGTAGGATAGAGGGTGGGGGGAATGGAAAAGAGAGCGATCACATGTGTTCTATCTCGAAAAATCAAATAGGAATCGTAGCGAGCTGACATTGCCCCTGTGATTTATATTTAATAGGGTTTATTATTTCATATTGTCACTTCAAAGCTTGTGCCAGGAAAACTTGCTGGAGATGTTTTTCAAATTAAATTAAGCCAAATTAATATGTAGAGGTGGCACGGTTGTTTTCTTTCATGTCAATGGAGAGACAGAGAGAGAGATAAAGAGAGGAAGTTTTGTCAAATGAAATCAAACCATAATGATTGTAAATAGAAGTATGTCAGAGCAGCACAAGCCTCGTCTAAACACACGTTGGCATGCATGGATAGACAAACAGAAAGAGAGATACAGAGATGCCGAGGAGGAGGAAGAGTGACAGGCAGAGTAAAAGCTCATTCAGGGTAATCTGCTTGGCAAAGCTCACAGGGAGTTTAAGACAAGATGACTAATGAGAAGTGGAGTGGAACAAAACTTTCCCTGAGCCCAAAAACAGATGTAGAATCAGTGGAAGTCAACAAAGTTAATTTAATATACGCACACTTACACAGACCAGAGGAAACAATGAAAGAATATCCATCTCAAGATTCTTGTGAGTAATTTCAGTGTGTGTTTTTGAATTTTGTCTAATTGATGGGCTTTCAAGATAAAGGAGGATTACACAGAAATACAGGACTTATCTGGGCAAATCTTGCATAATACCTAAAGTAAACTGAAGCAACATGAGACACTGCTCTTTTATTGAAGGACTGATAGCACATCAAGCACCAAAACTAAAGCTAATAAAGAGCCTAATTTTTACTGTGATGGGAAAAAATAAGTAATTTCTAAAGTGGTGGATCTCAAAGGGTTGGTCAGGACCCAACTTTGAGCTACAGAGCTGGTTTTATTAGGTTGTAAAAATGTGCCTTGGGAAAACTGGGGTAAAAGTCCATGATGTACCAATGCTA
The DNA here is from genome assembly GCA_037902135.1 of Cetoscarus ocellatus. Classification (NCBI taxonomy): domain Eukaryota; kingdom Metazoa; phylum Chordata; class Actinopteri; order Labriformes; family Labridae; genus Cetoscarus; species Cetoscarus ocellatus. The sequence continues at coordinate 2,124,163 of JBAMNC010000388.1, read as the reverse complement.
GAAATATAAAAAAAGTCATTTTCATTGGGCTCTGTTTCCTGTGAAAACAGGTTCATGATGGTTGTTTCTTCAAGATTTCAATTTATTATCTAATTTTCTTTGGGAAACAAAACACGTTATCCAACAATAACAAGGCATTTCCTCAAGATCTCTGGAAATTCCCAAAAGCTACCACTAGTAAATTTAATGAGTTGCTCTTTAAATATGTTTGGTTTTGTCCTGTTGTTCAGTCCTATCTTTGCTGTCGGGACAAAACTTGTATCTCCCGAATGTCAGCTTTCCAGACAATAGAAAAAAAAAAACTAAGTTTTTCTGAAGAAGCAAAGCTTTCCAAAGCTGTCTACCATCTCTCTCTTTCCCTATCCAATAGAGGCATGCAAAGCCTCTGTTTTTTAATGAAAAATAATGTTGTAATGGATGCTCAGTGAAGGTATGAACTCATCAAGGGTTGTAATTTCCTGCACATAGTCTTAATCATACACAAACATTTTTTGATTTGTCATAGTATAAACCCAAAACCCCAACACTGGCTTCAGTGGATGTCTGTTTATGATGCTATGAAAGCGAAACAAGTATTGGTATTTTATATTTTACTAAGGGTTAGAAATGAAGTTTTGTTCCAAGCCTAGAGACTCTATAAATACACCAAAATCTTTTCAGATGCATTATGTGTCCATGTGTGACTGCAATGTTTCTCTGGGGCCTTTGCTTACTGAGACCACTGCCAGGCTGTGCTTCTTGTCATGTCAGCTGGAGGCCGGCACTGTGACGCCATCAGAGCTGGACAGATGCCTCACCTGGATTTCCTTCATCACCCTAACCTCTCAGGCAGCAGCCAACACAGCACGTAGCTACTGATAGCACTCTGCACTGTGGAAAAATATCAGTGGGCACGATTGATATAAATATAGTTCCTCTTACAGTTGGCCCCCTAAGTTTTACATGTCTGTGTTTATTTTCTTTTGAGCAACCCACTGTGTGCTGTGCAAAGTTTCCCTTTGTTTGTGATGGACCTGCAGAACAGCTCAGCTGAGTGTGAATACAGGAAGTACAGGGTGCTCTTTAACCTGAGTCTTGTGATATATTGGGACATTTAACAATAGTGCATCCTGCGACCTGGACCTGGACCTGCTGACAGCAGCTTGTCCTCACTTTGTGTGCCCTCTTTTGGGGAGGTCTTTCACCCTTTGCTAATGTCTATATATAGTATGATGATATATCCCTTCCATGTGGAATACTTAAGTTTTTGCAAGCAATCCAAAACAGCATAAACCAATTTATACAGGTCAAAGTCTTGTGATACAAAATATTTTATGAACCCAAACTTAAAAGGGTAACAGCTTCTCTGAACATGAGAGTAACTTTATCGATTTGCAACATGCTTACTTAACCAGCTAAATGATTTAAATTTGATAATACAGTAGTCAGGACTAGAGGAGCTGCCTGAACTAATCCTTTTTTTTTTTTTTTACATTACAGGCCCCCAGTGCCAGTCAGATGCTCTGTCTAATCTGTCACAAAGCTACCAGCCACTAATAGCCACTGTAGTTCCAATTAATAGGTACTTTCTTGCCCCCATAATGATCCACTGGCTGGATATAGATGAAATACATTAAATGTTATGTATAGTGTCAAGTATCTTGGAGAAGTAGCATTGGTTTAGTCGTCTTTTCATCTGGTAAAATCAGGAGTCATGTAGTGTGGTGCTGAGGTTTGAAAATTGCAGCATCACACTCTATTGTAAGAAGCTAGTGAGAGTGATGGTACTGAGACGTTACATACTCAGTAGAGCACATATTCTTGGTTCTTAGATTGAAAAACAAAAATGTCACAACTGCTCCCTTTCTCTCCTAAATGTTTAATGCTAAAATACAGAATCATCCAATGTCACATCAAAATTATCAACAGCATCCAAAGACAACAGGGTTTTTATTGACTATGTAACTCTGATTTTGCTGCTTATTAGATTACTGTTATTCTATGTTTAAGAAGCCAGAGAAATTTGTTTATACACAAAAAAAAAAACCTTGTAGATATTTGTAGGGACTCAGTGTAATTATGCACTATTAGCTGGAACAGTTGCAGGCTTGACAGACTTGTGGCTGCCTCTGAAAGACCTAAGACTTGACTTGGACTTAATAAGTGACTTTTACCATCTCTGAACTTAGGTAAAGTAGAATGAAACCACATTAAGCCCAGGCATGTGCACATTAACCTTAAAGAAGGACTGAAAGTTGCACTGCTTGCACCTAAAACAACAACTAAAGTAAGTGCTGTGAACCAGCTTTACACTGCTTACCTGCTGCTGCAGTGATCCCATATTTAATGAATAATGCTCAATTTAAACTGTCTAAATCACAATAAAAGCCTTGGGACATCCTTACAAAAGTTATTTTGTCCTCTCATAGTGTCATGCATTCACACACACAACCCTACCATCCTCCTTTAGTGTCTTGGTTTGTAATGAACACTATATGGTTAATAATAGCACCACCACTTCATGCATCAGAAATCATTTGAAGTGAACAGTTCTGTTTGAGTGAGAGAGAAAAGCGCAAACCCAAAACACAACCAGCTGTGGAGCTGGAACCATTACCCCATTACCTCAAAGTTTAAAGTTTCACTGACAAACACTTTGGGGTAATGGTAAAAATCTGACAAAAGGATGAGCTTTTTTTGGCCTCAGATTTCACCACAACATACATCTATCAACAAACCATATCCATCATTCTTTGAATCTGAAGCATGACTCAGCTTAACACGATCCCACTTGTTCCTAATACTACAATTGACCACTGACCCACACCACTTTGTACAACTTGTCAATTGGAAACATGTAAAAGTTTGGAAATTTTGTCAGCTTACTTGTGGTTGGCCACAAGTATCAGGATCGCATCACTTCCAGTTTCTAGTATGGGGCTAGGGTGACTAATATGTCCCCTCTGTAGTCAATGTGGAGATGACAGGAGCATGCGTCCGACAAAGCTGCTGCTGACTGAGGCTCACATATTTGGGGGAAAAAAAATAAATCTGGAGCAAAGCTCAGTATGAGTCTTCTGATATATCTTGAATAAAAATGTGAGTTACTTTAAAGCTTTTCTCAGTGTGGTCCTCACTTTTTCACATTAACAGTGCAGGTCTCATAGTAGTAAATATCACATCTGAATAACACATGTGAAGACATTTTTAATGTATTTTACAAGTGTCACTTGATATTATAATTTACATTCTACTGTGAACACAATAAAGAAGAGTACATCCATAGAGTAATAGTGGATACTGCTACAATAAAAGACCCACATTAATTCTCTTAATCAGCATATGGATCAGAGAGATTTCCCTTCACACAACTTGGGACAGCCGTGCCTATTCAAAACACATTAGACAAAGTGTGACACCGTCACGGTAGCAGATGTTCTTTACATTTCTCCCCATTCCTAACCTATTTCCTAGTCACTACACCACCAAACCCCTCTCTCTCCTTTCACTCTTCCCTCTCCCCAACAGAAAACAAACCAGCACAAGACAAAGAGAAACAAGATGAATTAATACCAAGAGGGGTCCCGGCGGTATTGAAAGGGGATTGTTTTTTTGTTCTAGTTGAAAATATTTCTCACTTTTTAGTGGAGCGCGCTCTGCTCCCACATGTATTGTCTGGCTGTGATCATGTGTCAGAGCTGTACAAGCGGGATGTGGGGCCGGGTGCCCGGCAGGCTTGTCTGAAGCAGACGGCTTGTTTGCGTGTACTTAACAGCTCCTCACAGCTGTGTTCTCTCCAAATGTAACAGGAGAAGGCCTCATCCATCAGAAAACGGCAATCTCCCTTTGCCCCCCCCCCCCTTCTTACACCTCTCTTCATCCCTCTCCTCCCCTGATTTTTCGTTCAAGTGCGCCCAATTGCAAAAATGTCAGCAAACAGGCGAGAGGTCCCGTCAGAGGTCAGCCTGTGAATCAGCGTGTTAGCGCAGCTTTTCTTTCTTTTCAAGAGGGTGTGCATTTCTCAAGGAGTTTTTTAGAAGCAAGTCATCCAGGCTCAACACATGTTGGGGGGAGTGAAATTGGATTGTGCCTGTGACAACACAGATGCAACCTGTCTAAAAGTAACTTGTCTAACAACTTGCCTGGAGTAAACTCTGCCATTAAACACTTAGGATTTAACACATGGTTCAAAGCACGCTGAGTGCTATTTTGGTCTGAGTTGTGAATTCCTCCTGTCTAGGTCAGGAAATGGAACATAAAATCATCTTTTTCCAAAGGACAGCTGCTTAAAATTCACAACACAGTGTATGCAAGCCAAACAGAGTCTTATCCTGTGCTGGATCTTACCTGTCTCCCCTTAAAAAATGGACCATCTTGCTCCTGGGTTAATGGCTTCAACTGTCACGTTGTTTCCGTGCACATCATATTGTCATTAGTCACCAGACGTACATCGCAACCTTTATGCCTCTGATTAACCCATGGGGCTCCAAAGAGGGGGTGGAGGTCAAAGTTTCCAAAGAAGAGAGATTCAAGTAGGGGCAATGCTCACTTTCACCAAAGTGCCCCCTCCTCTGGTCTGGCTCAGTGCACAGCCTGTAAATGTTTCACTTTGATTTCACGTGCGTGACAATAAATTAAGAAGCATTTATCAAAGTTGCTTTGTTGCCGTCTGACAAAAGCCACTTTATGCATAAATTACTGCTGTAAACAAACACTTTGAGCCGGCGTCCACAGCATTTGTTGGCAGGAAGGATTTGCATACACAAAGTGATGCATATTAAAATGTGTTGGTAATAACTGGTTGTATTTCACAACAACCTCGAATGAATTTAAGTTGGGATAGTGATGAATGTAAATACAAAGAATGACCTGATTTGAAGAGCATTGAAACTCAATATCTGATCTAAAATAGCCACAATGTGTCAAATGTAGCTGAAATTTTATGTGAGTATATTTACCTGTTTTTTTTCTAAAGGTCAGTTCTGTTTACTAGTTTAAAACTGGTGCATGTTATGTTTGCCACCATTTTAAGTGCTGAGCTGCTCCTTCATATTTCAACTTTAGATAGATTCAGCTGTTAGAAAATCTCTTTTTGAACTAAATCATTGAACTAATCAGTTGCCAGCAAGTCTTTCAAGCAAGAGATTTTTTATGCATTTTACAACTTTTCCATCTCTATTTTTCCATCCCCCAACTCATGTATTTATTTATTTGATTTTACTTGTTGGCATCCAATTCAAATTGGGCATAAACACTCTCCTTTACCTGTTCAACTGTTTGTTAAAATGAATAGGTAATCAGCCAATGACATGGCAGCAACATCAAGGGGCTCACCAAAATTGGACAATAGAGGACTGGAAAGATTTAGCCTGGTCTGATGAGTCTCAATTTTTTCTGCAATACTTAGATGGTTGGGTTAGACTCTGGTGTATTGACATGAAAGCATGGCTCCATCATGCCTTGAATCAGTGGTTCAGGCTGGTTGCTACAGTGGGATGGGGTGGCGGATGTTTATTGGCACACTTGCAGCCTTTCTGTACCAAATAAGCATTGTCTAAACATCACAGCCTATCTGAGTATTGTTGCTGACCTTGTCCATTCATGTATGTCCACAGTGTACCCATCTTCTGATGGCTGCCTCCAGCAGGATAATGGGCCATGTCAAAAAGCTCAAATCATCTCCAAGTGGTTACCAGAATATAACAACGAATTCACTGTACTCAAATGGCCTCCACAGTCAACAGAATTTAATTTGATAAAACACCTTTGAGATGTAATTGAAATAGAGTTATACTTCATGGGTGTGTAGCCACCAAAAGTGCAGCATCATGTCAATATGGACCAAAAACTCTGAGGAATGTTTCCAGCACCTTGTTAATACTATTCCATGAAGAATTGAGGCATTTCTGAGGGCAAATGATGGTCCAAACTGGTACAAGCAAGGCATGTCCAACATGGTAGCCATTAAATGTGCTTTTTAGAAAACAAATACATTTCAGCCCTCAGTCTTGGTTTATGATTGGTATTTATGCTTTATCCAATAAATGGAATTCTGATATGAATTAAAAGTAGACTGTCTTATTTGGTTTTCTTTACATTTTACACAGTGTGTTTTGAATTTTGAGGTTGTGTACAATAAATACAGACAGTGGAAAACCATATTCTTGCTTAAATAGTGATGTGCAAAAACTTTTTTTTAAACAAAAATATGTGCCCATGGCCTTTCTTCACCCCCAAAACATGTAAAAAAATTCCACTCCCTCTGTTGATAACTCCACCTTTCACAATTCATTTGAAAAACCTCCCCTGATGATGTCACCAATGGACTTTCCACCTCCTCCACATGTGAGACTCTCCCCAATCAAGGTATCTGCCCACAACTGGCTCCAAGATGGAGAACACGCAAAAGCATGTCTGTTTAGTCAGATTAAACATCAGAGCAAACCCTCAAGAGATGTTCCAGTTCTTTCTTTCCAGTGTGGTCAGACACAGCCCAAGAGCATCTACAACTACAGACACCAAAGCAGTCTGTTCTTTGAAGGGATCAAACAAAGGGTTTTGTGAGCATGCCGAAATACTGAAGTAGAGTCTGATGTAGGAAACTTTCAAAACATGTTCAGTGGACATATGGGACCAATGTCAACTTTTTAAAAAACAATAAAAGACAGGATCTTTATGCTTGTTTTTTGTTGAAAATAACCAGTGCAAGCTGTAAAAATATATCAAACGGAAACAGGGAGTCAGCTTTAATACATTGTAAATTTACAAACACAAAATTAGAATTAAGACCACAGACAACTTTTACTTGGAAGGCTTATGCTGATCAACACAGCATGCATTCACAGAGTGCTGGATGTAATGGGCTGAAGATAAATTTCACACCACATATTTACACCGTATTGATGTAAGCCGCTTCAGCTGGCATGTCCACAAACTCAAATGTCTGCTGAAAATGTGGCGGTGTTGTATATGACTAAATAAAAATGATTGAATGCAACACATAATGTGAGTGCCCAAACAAAAAGCCATACACACAAAACACACACACACACACACACACACGCACGCACACCCACACACACGCTGAAATCCAACTCTGCTGAAGAAGTCATGGAGTGACATGCCAACAAGCCTGTATTCATGTATTGAATCCCTAGCCTTGTCTTCTGGGAACAGACTAATTGCAGTAGAACAGAAATAGAGCAGGGAAACTTGAATGTGCTCCTGGAGAGACACCCCCAACCCACAACCCACCTACCAACCCCCTGCTGCTTCTACTTTTCAGATTTTCTTTATTCCTCCTGTTACAAAGTGTAGACACAGAGTGAAAATGTCACATTTTGAACTCTCCAGAGAGTCCAAAGTCAACTGAGCTGTTGAAATCTCATCTATCTGCAACTGAGTGTTTGATATTCCATTTAGATCTGTAAAGCCAGTGACATCCGCTCATCCAAACAAGTCTCAATCGTGTGCAGGACGTGATATCTCCAACATTGGTGATAAGAGAACTGGATCCTGCTCTGCACAGCCTGTCTAGTTATAACACTGATTTTAGAGAAGCTTTTACAACATGTCGAGGGAGTGTTCAATATTCAGCAGGCACACGCGAACCACACCCCTGTTTTCTCCTGGTGTGTTTTCTGTTCACTACATGCCCTGCAGATGTAGACAAGAGAAAGAGAGAAGGAAGGGGTTTGACCCAGGATGGCTAACATGCACACCAGTTATCTGCTTACAAAGACACATTTGCTCACACATAATGAGTACACACATAAACCAAGACCAGCTGTATGACTAACAAAAACTTGTCCTGGGACAGTAAAGTGTAAAGCTCTGCTTAAAGCTGACACACTAATAGATTCTAAACATAATCATCAGTTTTTACCAGGACACAACATTTGAACAGATTGATTGAACAATGACCAATCTCCACTCTTCAAGCTTCTAATCACACACAGTTTAACACAATTTAGAATGAAAAAGCTAAAAGTGTCTGACAGGGATTGAAGTTCTCCCTCACAATTGGATTTCTGTTATTTTGTTTTTGATTGTTTCTGCTCCTGATATGTTTGGTTCTCTTTCAGTGACAAACTTAGATTTGCATTGTTGTCAAGTCCACTTGGTTTTGAGTGAGGTGAAAGCTGAGACATTACAAAACACTCTTATTTCATATCATGTATCTCCTGCTTTGCGTAAATTGTCTACCTACCATGCAAATAAGCTACAAGATAACTCTGGTGCAGCTACAAGTAATTGTGAACTGCCCTTGTAAAAATAAACGATGAAATACAAAATAAATAAATAACTGAACTCTGATGTAGTCTAGAAAACAGGGGTCTTGAGCCCCTGCCAAGTGCACCAAAGTCCAGTGTTTGTATGAATCCAGTCTGAACCGAACAAATACCAAAGATGTACAGGGAACCCAAAAGCACTGCATTGTAGGTTAAATTTTTTCTGATATTATACAATAAACATTGCAAGTGGAGCTTACGCAACAGAAACAATTTCTATAGGTCAGCAGTGTGGCTAATGTTAGCCTTACAAACACCACAGCTTTTGGTCCTCCTCACAAGTCAAAATCCACAAATCTGTGCCAAATCTCGTAATACCTGGCGTGTACTGCAGGGTTCTATTTTAGGTCACTTTTTATTTTCTTTTTACATGCTTCCACTTGGTGGAGTCATTCAACCTCACAATCTCTTGCCCACTGCTATTAAAAGTTAGATGGCACAAAGTTTTCTCAACTAATTGAATCAAAGTCAGAAATTATACTCTTCATTTAAACCCAAATATCACACAGACAAAAAACACCCTCGGTCCACACTCTGCCAATATCACACCATCTGAAAGAAATTTACTTGTAATTTTTGACTCTCACCTTTGAACACCACATCAAGAAAACAGTCCAGTCATGTTTCCAACAAATCAGGTTCATCTCTAAAATCAAATCCATCTTGCCCCCTGCTGATTTAGAAACGTCATCCATAAATTCATCTTCTCCAGGTTAGATTACTGTAACTCCCTCCTCTCTAGTATCGCTCATGAATCACTCTCCTGCCTCCAACTGGTCCAGATTGCAGCAGCTGGGCTTTTAACTGGTTTTAACAGACAGCATCACAACACTTCTGTCCTCCGTTCTCTTCACTGGCTTTCTGTCCATTTTTTAATTGATTTTAAGATTTCACTGATTTCTTTTAAAGCCCTTACAGGGCTGACCCCAAATTACATATCAGATCTATTGACTCCACATGAGCCAGCCTGCAGATCCTCTGACATGAGCCTCCAGTCGAGGCTTGAGACCACAGATGAACGAGCCTTTTCTGTCAGAGCTCCTTGACTTTGGAATGACCTGCCTGAGAAGAAAAGGTGTGCTGAATGAGTATCATCTTTTAAATCACTTCTTAAAACTCACTTTTTTTTAGACATATTATAAACATGATGCTTTCCTAATTGCTTACATACTTGTTTATCAACATTGTTAGTTATTTATTTTAGTCTATATATTAACTTTACAATTACTTATTAAACTATTTTTTATTTCTGCTGTTCTTGCTCCCCTAAGTGTTTTAGTCCTGTTTTTACCGTCTTTTTAAGTTTGAAAATACTCCTTTTCTTACCCCCCCCATTTACCCTCTTCTTTCCACCTTTCTGATATGATGCTGTCAGCTACCACCTATCTGTCTTTCTGCCATCTATTTATTTTCTTAACTTGTTTTAACCTACTCTCTTTTTTATTTTTTCCATCCTCTATGTACCCTTATCTTTCTTTCTCATGTGATGTTGTCAGCTATCTATCTATCTGTCTATCTACCTACCTATCTAGATTGATCTTACAAGTCATTATCTGCTTAGCCTCTAGTGCTAGACCTATGCATTACAACTGCAGGCTTAACTTTACCCTTACCTTTAAATCACCTTTACCTTTAAATTAAAAGTGTTTAAGTTAACAGCCTCTGTAAATGCCCGTTTTGTCTGTTACAGCAGTCTGTAAACATCTGCTTTTAAAGGTGCTATGTAGATAAAGTTATTATAACTATTATAAATGTGATAACACACTGCTTGTGTCAATAATCCCCTTCCACCTGACATAGTCTAGTTGTAATTTTGATTAAATTTTGTAGCTTAAAATTCTGCAAAACTTTTTTGCGAGTTAGATGTAAGTACAGCAATGCAGCTCACAGGAACTTACACATGATCATTTTTTTTAATCATGGAAATTTTCTTCAAGAGGACATATTATGCAAAAAACACGTTTTAAGGCTTTTGAACACATTTTTGGGTATTTGGCCTTCCTACCAGCCCACAAAATGTGATAGTAGACAACAAAACCTGTATTTAGCAGGCTGCATGAATGTAAACTCATGGCATTTGGTGAGCTGTTGAGTCTGTGTATATACTGTTATGTAACAGTGTTTTTTTTTTTTTTTTTTTTTTGCATAGCTAACCTGGCTGTTAACACCCACATATACTATCTTCACATATGGACCAAAGGGTCCAGTGGATTAATTTTATTTTTGAAGGGAATGAGCCAGCTACAGTCGGCTCAAACCTGTATGTGTGTGCCAGTCACTTCAACACAGGACTGGGAACTAGACTTTACCTGAATCCGGGCTCAGTACCAACAATCCATCGCCAAACCTGATGATGGAAATGTGAGTATTTTAATGCTGTGTAGTATTTATTTTGCCCATTGCTATGAGCTAATGCTAACAGCAGGATGAAGTGAACTAGAGGTAACTGCACAACATGTTCGGCAATGTTTATGTTACTTGTTGAAAGTCTGAGGGATAAACTTCAAAGTATGAACATTCTTACTTTAGTCAAAGAAGATTAACAGTTGGCTGGATATAATTAGTCCCACTGCGGTGACTAGGCCGAGGCTAGCATGTCATGCATTAGCCTGTAATGTTTGAGGGACACGGGATTGCTGTTATCTGTTAAAACAGCGTGAATTTGTGGTTCATGTGTGTTCAGGAAGAGAAGTTTAACAGTTGTCTGAATATAATCAGTCCTTTACCCAACCCCAGGTCCCTCTGTTTGTGCTAAAGTTAGCTGGCAAGGTAGGCTAAGTTGTGACTATCCCACTACGCTTAGCATGTTGTGCATTAGCCTGTGATGTTTGGAGAAACGAGATTGCTTTTAATATGTTAAATGGCTTGAATTTGTGTTTTGTGTGTGTTAAGGAAGAGAAGTTTAACAGTTGGCTGAATATAACCAGTCCTTTACCCGACCCCAGGTCCCTTCGTTTCTGCTAACATTAGCCCTGAAGGTAGGCTAAGTTGTGGCTATCCCACTGCGGTTAGCATGTTATGCGTTAGCCTGTGATGTTTGGGGTAAAAGAGCCTCACTGTTGTATCCATGTGTGTGGTAACCGGTGTGGGACAGATCTGGTACTTACACCAGCATGAATTCAGGGTTTGTATGTGTTCAAGACTGTAAGCGGCTTGTCGCTGGTAGGCCCGCTTCACTCGAGTTACGCTGCTTTATGGTGAATTGCTGTTTGTACGCTGCTCTAGCTCATTAGCATAAGAAGGCGTCCGCCCAAAAAAGAAAGAATGCTGCTGTGCTTTATTCATAGGCTTTTTGGACCAAAGCATGTTACTAGCGTTTCATGAAGACATCAAGGATCCTGGTTTCATTTAAATGAATGGTTGTGAGTTTCTGTATTGAGTTCTGTAGATTGACAAATTGATATCTCCTTTTGCCTCATCGCTCCTTATCTTCCCCTTTATTTTACAGCACTGTTATTTAAAAAGACAGTGCAGCTGTTTTGTGCTGCAGAATTGGTACAAGACAGATGGACAACCTTTCCTAAAAGCTTGACCTAGTCTTTATTTCCTCCAAGGAAAACTGAAAACACAAAGTACAGAGGAATATCTTGAAGCGTGTGTCATTACTAATAATACAATAAGCACAATTTTCCTCCACTGGAAGTGATTCCCCAGACCCCCAAAATACCAGAAATTTATTTTTAAGTTGTTGTAATTTTCACTTCCTCTTTGCCACTATCAGGAAAACATGTGACCTAGTACTGCTGGTTAATTTGTTAAGGTATGGTGCACTAAAATTTAAGCTGACACTTTATGCATCAATATACAATAACATGTTCATAGAAGCCACACAAAGGCAGATATGTAAAGCTGAAGAATTCAACTAAATTTTTGTTGAACTATATTTTTTTGTTTTATGTTTTAGATAGAAAACATAACATGTTCTTTTTTTGTTGTTTCCTCTCACATATATTTGAGTCAAAACAAACTTTTATGTTTCGGTTTCATTTTTTTTAGCTTTGGTTCCTGGGCTAGCTGTTAGCTGACTGGTCCATCCATTGCAGTGGAAAGTTTAGCTCATCTCTGCCCCTTATCAATTTGACTATTAGACACTTGTTGCTACAAGTCATCACCTTTGGGACCTATTTCTTACATTCATCTTAAACCTGGCCAAAATTAAAAAAGATTTTAAAAATTCAAAGGTGACAACAAGATATGACAGAATATTTTTTTTTTCTTTGTAGTGTGTTTTGTGCAACAGGATAAGCAACACAGAAGACGCCCCAACAACCAGGGTCTCTACTCAGTTGCTAATTGTAGTCTTATGCAGCCAAAAGTGAATTTATTGTAACCAAACCTGGGCTCCACACACAAGAGGAGAGGCTCAATACGAGTGCACAATTGCAACCCACTCCCTCATACCGGCACTCCACACATCAGGGTCTTATCATATATGTTAAATACTTTAATTTCTGTCCAGCACCGATAGTCTTCCAACAAATCAGGGAGAATATCCCTCTAAACACACCTCACACCACAGGAAAATCTGGCAAAGTAATTTTAAGAACCAACAGATAGTGAGCCTATGCTGACTTAGGTTGGAGGGGGGAATCTGTCCCAAAATGTGCCTGATTATCCTGTAGTGTGTACTCTGCTTTAGTCTGCTTTATGCTCAAGAAATGGAAAAAGAAAGTGAGAAGAGGAGGACTGGGTCTAGTCTGAGGAATTCTAACTTTGGTTTACTATTCCTTGTGGAGCAATGGGCTGCTTGACTTTCTGGGGTTGACACACACTCCAGGAAGTAACAGCCTTACAGCAAGGGATAAGGTCCGCAGCAGCAAGAGGAAAAGAAACACTCTTTCTCTTCACTGCACCATCACTCCTCTTCAGCGCCCGGTAATAAGAGGGGAAGGAACATGGGGGCAAAAATCCTTTGCAGGCGATAGCCCAAGAACTTTTTGGAGTCAGAGAGTTAGCACCAAAGTTCCCTGTCAGCCCATTAAAGATGTGAAGCTGGCATCCTGGATCTATTGAAACCATATGTGCGAAAGAATTTCTCTGCTGGTAAGACATTCCAAATACTGTCCAAGAGCCAAAGACTTTGGTGTTAGTCTAATTTAAGCAGTATGTTGGGGAGAGCTGGCCGTGCTTTGATCATGTGGAGATCGTTTGGTACAAATTGAACTAACCCCGGCTCCGTTTCTGGTGGATCACAACCATGGATTTGTTGAATTAAACGCTTCATTGAATGCAGTGTGCACATGAAAAGAAAGTTGCTCTTAGGAATCTGATAGCGGGTTTTTCACCTAGCCAGCAGGTCCGCTCCTTTATTACTTTTAAACTCAATCCACGCCGGGTCCGTGCCGCTTTAACGAGACGGGGGCCGTGGCCTGGAGGAGATCATGTTCTGAGGGGAGACAGACAGAAATCACCTGGGCTATGTAATGGAGAACATATTGCACAGAACCCCCTAAGCATGGACTATGATGGATCAGACTGTACATGTATACACTCTCCATCCTTGGTTTCTTTGATACACTTTTTCAAAGCTTTTTCACGAGACCTCTGACCTCCAGCCAAAAACCTGCAAACACTCACTTAGTCACAGCTGCTATCTAGCATGCACTGCTCTGTCTTCTTTCTGCATTTTCTCTCTGGGATTTTCACCACTACTTTTAATATTAACAGAAATGTGAAAATTCTAATAATTGAGTATTTTGTCTGCGGTAAGGAGCAGACATATTTGATTTAAACTGGATGTCTGTCTCTTAGTGACATGTTTCACCACAGCACCCTGCTGGGACCATATGGGCTCACCGTCACACATAGAGGGCAGAGGGGGCGCTTATCTGTGCTATTGATTTTCTCATTGGCTCCGCTCCTCGTTTGGCAAATGAAAACATGCTGTGTGCAGGAAGCAAGGCTTGAAGCTTATTCTCTGAGATGTCCACATGTCCTTACATGTACTGGAACAGAGAAAAAAAAACTTTTTGGGTTGCCTTACTACTTAGCAAGGTGTTGAAAGTACCAATCAGCTTTATCTTCCCTGTTGTTTTCATTATCTTTTAAGATCAATAGTTGTCTTCATCAACACAGGGCATAAGTCATAAATAAGTCAATTGTTGACTAAGAACATTATGTGTTTAAATTGTTTTTAGAATGGACTTTAGAAAAAAAAAAAGATAATAAAAATTAGGGATGGATGATATTATCAGTGTGATATTGGTATGAGCAGATACTAGCTTAAAAAAGTAAAATATTGGTATCTGCAGGCAGGTTTGAGAATTTCTGCCCATATTTTCAGATGACATATTGGCAACACGTTTACATCTATGTTCCCTATATTGGCAGAATGTATAAATGTACTATAATGATGTAACTTATTATCACTAAATGTCTACATTAAAAAATCCATACTGTCATTTTTTGTCATGTTTTTCTCTTTTCACATCTATTTATAACACAAATAAACTGTCACAGTGAAAGGAGCAGGTCAGTTTTAGAGGTTGACAGTATACTTTTGACCAAAAATATCTATATCTGTATTTCAGATAATAAAAATTAGGGATGGATGATATTATCAGTGTGATATTGGTATGAGCAGATACTAGCTTAAAAAAGTAAAATATTGGTATCTGCAGGCAGGTTTGAGAATTTCTGCCCATATTTTCAGATGACATATTGGCAACACGTTTACATCTATGTTCCCTATATTGGCAGAATGTATAAATGTACTATAATGATGTAACTTATTATCACTAAATGTCTACATTAAAAAATCCATACTGTCATTTTTTGTCATGTTTTTCTCTTTTCACATCTATTTATAACACAAATAAACTGTCACAGTGAAAGGAGCAGGTCAGTTTTAGAGGTTGACAGTATACTTTTGACCAAAAATATCTATATCTGTATTTCAGATAATAAAAATTAGGGATGGATGATATTATCAGTGTGATATTGGTATGAGCAGATACTAGCTTAAAAAAGTAAAATATTGGTATCTGCAGGCAGGTTTGAGAATTTCTGCCCATATTTTCAGATGACATATTGGCAACACGTTTACATCTATGTTCCCTATATTGGCAGAATGTATAAATGTACTATAATGATGTAACTTATTATCACTAAATGTCTACATTAAAAAATCCATACTGTCATTTTTTGTCATGTTTTTCTCTTTTCACATCTATTTATAACACAAATAAACTGTCACAGTGAAAGGAGCAGGTCAGTTTTAGAGGTTGACAGTATACTTTTGACCAAAAATATCTATATCTGTATTTCAGCTCAGAAATTACAGCATATTGGATTTGGGCAAAAATCCAATATTGTCTTTCACTAATCAGAACCCTTAACTTTCACTAAATTCAATTTCTGTTAATGTAATTTAAAAATTAACTTGTCAAAGAGTTACCCACAGATCATTTGTTTTCCCTATCGAGATTAAGAGTTTAAGTACTGCTCTTCCATGGTATGATAGATCATGAGCGAACATAGAGACAGAGTTTCCCGCACTTGGACAATACCCAGTTGGGCCACCAAGCTACCAAAGTTTATTTGCCATCAATATTCTGTTCTTTTAAAATTCAAATATAATTACCACCCAGGTGCTTGAGCACGACCTCCATAGTAAGCCAGTAAATACAGCAGTTGAGTCGAGTTGACTTTTGCTGAATATAAAACTATTAACGCTGTTATCTCAGTGGGCAACTGGCCCAAATGTGACTTTGTCCTTTATCAGAAAAATCGGATAAATACTGTCAAAGGAGCTGAACCACTCACAAATGAATGAATAATCAGGTGGGATAAATCTGCCTTGCACTTTCATCCTAACCTGACACACCAGATGGGTCATTAGATATATTTCACCAGTCCATCTTGGAAATAACCCATAAAAAGTGTTTGGGAATGAACAATTGTTCCATCAATCACATCCTTTTTGGGCCAATCAGATAATGTAGTTGGTGGTTGCTACTGTCGTAGTGTAAACCATTTCGTAGAACAAACTCTTACCAAAACATGTCGGAAGTGGAGTGGAAATATCCTTTCTATTGATAAATGCCTTCAGTGTTGTTGTTGAAGCTATTAGCATCCATGCTAATCTCTGTATGAGCAGATGCTAATTGGGCCGTGCTGTTTCAGGCTGAGCACAATCCTTGTAGATTGGAGCAAATCAAGATGGTCTGTTTGGTTACAGACATTGAATGAGGTAGATCCAGCCACACAGCAAGGTTACCTTCATCCCCCATGTGCAGTATTGTGTGATGGTAAAACAAGAAACTAAAACCAAAATCACACTCCAAATTATATACATCTTGTACACTTGGAAATAAAAAGTCAAACTCATACGTCAAAATTTAGGTTCAAGGTGCAGTGTCAGCCTCAGGCAAGGTATTGTCAATTAACAGTGGATGTGTGCACCAAAGGAACAACCCTCAATATAACAGTAAAGCTATTGCATGGCTCTAGCCAGTTGTAAATATGTCTTTTGGAGTCCTCAGTACATTGATTGACAATAGACATTTTGTATTTTTATATTATAACTGGTGGATCCAACTTCAAAACCATCTTATAAAGATGAATTCAGAGCTGCTGTAAATTTATATCCAATATGTATTTCTTGTCCCTTTCAATTAGGCTATTAATTTTACTTGCAGAGAGGTCAGGTGGGGTTTTGTTGAGTGAGGTTTTCAGCAGGTTTTCATGTTATTCAGCTGATATTAATTGGACTTTATTGACACCGAAGTTAACGTCTTTGCTAAAACTTAATGTTAAGTTACATTTTTGGTTATCTCTGACCTCCTTTGATAATCACTGACAGGTAACACAACTAATGACCCTGATAAGGTTTGTTATGCAAACCCAATGACCCAAATATGACTGGCCTAACTTGTTAATGATAAAATACTCAAAGACTAATTTAATTGTTATTTTATAGTTTAAGTTCTCCGTGGATGAAAGGATGTTTAACATTTGGTGTTCATTAAAGTTCACATTCATAGTACTGTTCTGTTTATCTGGTTGGTATTAGAGAAGGGGGTTACTGTTTTGTGTTAGAAGGAACAATAAGAGCAACAGAGCTGGGGGAGGGGGGGAGTAGGGGGATTCATGCCCCTGGTGCACATGTGCGGGCCTCTCCTGGCATCAGGTAGGAGCTGATTGATCGCACATCAAAGGCAGGAAGTACTGGATAATTAAAGCTGCAGTATAAATAGATAGCATACACTACACACTGGATCAGATTTTTGATAAAAATGGGGGCTGTACTTAGGCTCAGGCTGGTCTTTGCTCTGGCCCGAGAATCACAAATTTACATGCCCTTGTTGTGGAGAATAAAAGAGAGTTTGGTCCATCTTGTGAATAATTAAGAGGGCTTCTTTTAAGCCACAGAGTGTTCCCTGTGTACACAAGAGCTTATTTTCAAGACTGAGAATATTCTTTGTAAAAATGGACACACGCAGTCCTAGAGTGCCTAAGTTTGGCCACACGTTAAATGACCCCAGATAGAACAGGAGGGAATACAGGTTTAGGGTGAGATTAGAAGAATTGTGTCAGGCTTTATAGAAGTATTCAGTGAGAAAGTTCTGTTGTGTTATTATTCTTGTTGTGTTTCTGATGACATAGCTTCTGCCCACTTAATGATCACTGACTTTGGTTTGCCAATTCAACTGCATATTGGCACAAATATAAATTCAATCAATCAAACCGATGCTACCTAAGATTTAGGCATGTGGACATGGTCAAAAATCGGCTTGGTTAATAATGAGTGTCAGAAAGAGGAGATTTTGCAAAATTGTGATTTGGCATCCCCAGTCGCTCTGCGGAATATAATCCAGGGATGAAAATGTCATAATGCTGTAATGTCATAATTTTCATTTATTTTATGAAAGTTATTCTGGCAAACACATAAACAGTTATTCAATCAAGACCTGACCTTACTTGGCATGGGGACATCAATGGACCTATTTTTGCACACCTTGAACTTAAAAATGAGTAATTGCTCAAAGCAGAAATTTGGCCAGTCTGCACCTGTTCATCTGTTTGTTTGTTTGGTTTTTTTGGGGTTTTTTTTAACAGTTCTCTCTTTTAGTCCCAGAGAGTACATGACCTGACATATCCAGAGGGACCTGTACTGTGTTCAGATTTTTCAAGAACAAGCCAAAATTAGCATTACAGACAATACCTAGCACTATGTCTGAAAGATTGTTAGGCCTACAGCTAACATGGTACTTTTTCAAACACAAAAACGGTCCATACACAACATATTTCAGTATGTGTCAAAGCAAAGGTCAATACAAAAGTTATAAAAGTTTTAACCTACAAAATCTTTGTTTGCATAACTCTCAGGTCACTGAATAGTTCTGTTGTTGACAGCAATGAAAAGTATTTTTGAAGAAAAAAAAAAGACACCAATAAGCTGAATAAGCTTGGAACAACATTCTAAAACAAGCTTCACATAAGACATTTCCAAGGGAACTACCAAACAATCACACAAACTGACCTATTTGAAAGCAATTTGGCATGTTTATATGCATCACCATCATGGTTTTAAAGTTTCCCACTAAAAGCTGTGTTAATTGAAGGGTATTGTGGCCTTGACGCTTAGCAGACACAAAGCCTAGTCGA
The DNA here is from genome assembly GCA_037902135.1 of Cetoscarus ocellatus. Lineage (NCBI taxonomy): Eukaryota > Metazoa > Chordata > Actinopteri > Labriformes > Labridae > Cetoscarus > Cetoscarus ocellatus. The sequence continues at coordinate 2,105,285 of JBAMNC010000388.1, read as the reverse complement.
AAACACAAGGGTGGCTGTAGCAGTTAAAAACACAATGCTGGTGGTGTGAGAAAGGCAATGCAGCGGCTGCTCGGGGGATAGATGTGGGGAGATGAGGAGACAAATCTCCCACTTATGGTTGTTATAGACAAGTGCTGTCTTCAGAGCGGCACAAACAACACTACACCACAAACAATAGTGTAGTCTGCCACCATTCACTATGGATTGTCAACCCAACCACCCTGTGGCTAACGGCCACCGCCTGCCTCCCATGCAGGCGTCATGCGGTTGGCGACGCCGCAAGCACCATGCAAGGACAAGAGCAGACCTGAATACCCAAAGCCTTCAAATAACTGAACAAAAGTAAGGTCATGCAAGAGGGTTAGACCAGCATTGTAGTGGAGAGGCTGTTGTTTACTTTATCAGTCAGCAGGTGTTATAGGATTGGTAAAGGCAAGAGCTTTTATCAACTAGAACACTGTAGTTTGTAGTTAAAAATCCCCAGAAGTGTCCTCGTGAGTTTAGCAATGCTTTAGGATTTCCTGTTGGTAATACAACACAAAACGTCACTTTCTTTAACCCACCATCATAGTTTACCCAAGAATTTCAGTAATAATCTGTACCAGCGTAACATACTATTGGAGAAAAATCTGCTTGGTTCCACTGTTTTTTAAGTTTTAACTATGCACATTAAAAAACATATACGTATGGACATTTTACACAAGACTTAAAAGGGGTTTCTCTGCTTTTGAAGCCAGCTTCAAGTGGACACTTGAGGAAGTTTTTCGCACTTCCACATAGGTTTTACCTTTTAAAGATCTGAGGTTGTTGTTTGGATTTAGTAGACATTTAAAACCTTTATTTGCTAAAGAGCTGCCTCGACTAGTACAGACAATTTAGACTCTTTTATCACACTCTTCCTTTAAACTACAGGGTAGCTGGGACAGAAGACATCAAAGTTTTATTATAATTATTGTTAATTAATATTCACAAACTTTTAAATGCAGAAGCCTGAGAGAGACAACTTTCACAAGATCTGGGACAGATACTGACCTACAGATTTGGAGATACAGTCTGGAAGAAACTGGTAGTGGGGTTTCTTGCTGGTTCTTTAACCAAGTTCTTGTGACTCCAAGGTGGGGGCTATAAGGTCTAGTGGCTGCAGCTGGGCTTTGTGGCTAAAGTTGTGGGCTGGCCTTAATGGATTTGTGATGATGTATCTCTGAATTCTTGCCTAAGACCCCTGACTGGGAGTGGGCTCAGGATGCTTATCTCTGTGGACATCTTGGCCCAGCTTCAGGGTTTGGGATCCGGTTTCACCTACCCATGGGAGAAATACACCAGGACTGGAGAAACTGGGGATTAGTAGGGATGACCCTGGGAGCAGCATAGCAACATTTGAGACCACTAAAGAGGGAAAAGTTGTTTGACCTTGAGGCATGGACAAGGTGAAAACTAAGAGAGATTATTAGATTAGTTGAAGTGAAACATAGCGTCTGCTAGTATCCATCCAAAAAGAAATATGATGTGTCTCTAAATACAATAATGGAAAAAATGTAAGAAAAATATCTTAGAATTGAATTATTGTGTGCTTAATTTGAATCTGATATCTTCATCAAAGTAGTTTGCAGGTTACAGTTTTTCTTACATTAATACATAAACTTATCTGATATTAACTATTGCATTACCTAATTCTTGATTCTTAATGTTTTGCAAAAAAATTAACATTTAAGGCAGAACATTTAAGGAAAAGGGGCCTTTTTAAATGAAGCTGCAAAATATATTTTTCTTTTTACATAGCTTCATTTTATTCCACTCAAGGGGCTCTCTAGATTAGCTCAAGGCACCGTTGTAAATTTTGTAAGTCTAAGCTGTCATTTCTCATCATGTTTATATTATTGTAGTAGCGATTAAGTTTTCTAGTTGTTAATTTGAGTCAATACCAGGGGTGTAATGGTGTATGTATTTGTGCTGAACCATTTTGGTAAGGGCCGTTCAGTTTGCTACAGACGTACCAAATGAATACATGCATACCTGCATACACAATGAACTATTGTTCAATTTAGTGTGCTACATGGACCTGTGAACTGGAGTGCACCACACACGCTCAGACCAGCAAAAAAAAAAAAACCCTCCCCCATTTACACTGGACTCCAGTCAGAGAATACTCAGGCTTTTTCATGAAAAACATGAAAAATGACAAAGTGACAAGTAATGTACGGACAATATTCACCATCAGCTGTGATTTTCAGTTTTTTGTTCCTGTGCAGTGAGCCGGAGAGGAAATAGTTTGTGAATGTAATAGAAAGTGTTGTTTTAGAAAATTGATGCTGGCAGATATTCACTGAAAGCAGAATATTCATAAGAAAAACTTATTCTGTGAACTCTGTATGTGGTTGTGTATTTCCTTTTAACATTTGGACTCACACAGAAACTTAAGAGCCTTGTAGACTTCCTGTCCCCTTCATCAGTGCTCCTCTCCAGGTAAGAGATGCTAATGGTGCTATCAGTGACATAAACATGACAGATTCAGGGCTGTAGAGGATTCATTTGACCAGGTGCAGGAGAATGTTTTATGCCAAACTCTAAGGTATGATGAGTCTGAACAAGCAAATCATTCTTGTTTATATGTGATGAACAGAAAGTGGTATGGTGCTGCTGTACTTAAAGTTTGAGAAGTACGAGTGAGCATTCAAGATGACAGCAGCATGGACTCATGATCATGTCCGCGTGTGTATGCATGTGAGAAAATGTGAGTGCATGTCAGACTGTTGATAATAAGTACAAGTACACATTAAAAAGTATGTGTACTTGTACGAGAGACAGTGCTCTTTAAGACACATCGCAAAATAAAAATGCAGTATATCACTAACAGTTTTAAATTGTAAATACTCATCAGAGTGTGAGCTTACAAAGTTCAACAAAGTAACAAAGTACATGGCGTGTTACTTAAGAACTGGCCAAGTGACTCATCCAGGCTACATGAGAAAGAAGTTGCCCTGCAGCCAGCAAGCCACAGTGATACCAGTTAAGCCCACTCAAGGCCACAGCCTAACATCTCTCATGGCTGGCCAACATGTCTTCAGGCCCTAACTGAGCAGACAGATTACAACAACGCTCACAACAAAGACAGGCGCCTGTGCCCCCCGTGCCGCTACCCTCTCCAAAACCCTGCAACCAGAGAGCTCCTAAAGGACTCGTCACCTTGTCTCTAGGCCGGAGCACCAGAGCAGGGAAAGCCGCCACTTCAATCACCCAAGGGTCATAGGTCACGTAGGTCAAATACCTCTACATGAGATCCCCAACCCCCAAGTCACAGTGACAGGCGGTGGTCAGTGTCATGTGCCGGACCCTAAATGCACCCCAACCCTCAGACCACAAGAAATGGGCTTACATTGGGATATCAATAACATGGTTCAGTGGTAAGGCTATTGAAAAGCTCATACAAAGGGACTCTCTGAGTGATATGTCAATTATAGCGCTGTGCTAAAAAGTTATGCTTCATTTCTCTTACGCTCTTCTCTCAGTCTCCCTCAGTTATTTCATTTTACTGCATGTACAGGCCTATTTCATGATATACCTTTAAATCCATTCAGGTAAGAAAGAGAACTGAGGCAAGTGTAGAGAGAGAAAAACTGAGATCCAAAAAAAGTGATTTACCTCTTTGTGCACACTCCAAGAACAAGCTAAATGGGCTCAAGTTTGTAAGGCTGTGTTAACAAGATAATCTAAAAGTCAGGAGGGGTGATTTTTTAACAAGGGTGTTTTTATGATCTCTGTTACAATAAAATGAACAGGTAAAACACTTAGTGATTATAGATAATGAAGAACAGATATAGCTGACACCGTCCTCAGGATCCCTAATGAAAGATTACCCTGCACTTTGAAGAGTTTTACTGCCTGTGTAAATCAAGTCTAAATACTTATTATTTGAGGAGGTATTAAGGGTGCAGTGGCCGCACCATGTGCTAGCCTGTTTACGATTAAGCAGGGGGAGACAGAGCGTTGGGGATTTCATTGGGGATTTTATAAGGGAGCCCCTGTATGCCATGGAATTCCAGCACTTGAGCGGTATACCCCTGCAAGGAAGTTGAGCAAACATATATGTCTTTTGTGCAACAATATTGAGACATGACAACGTCTTAGTGAAAGCAGATCATATTGGACCAGTGTGTAAATCCTTCAATACCCCTGTCATCCTTGCTCTGAGCTCTGAAATAAAGAACAAAAGAAAAGAAACAGGTAAATATGTGCTAACAGCTAGCCTGTTTCTTGTCTGCCTCTCTTAGTGGTTTTGTTTGTTGTTTGACCACATCTCTTTCTGCTCACATGTAGCCACTGATTACTCATGTTTGAAATCAAGACAGAAATCTTCCTCTCTGCGTTCATTTTTTTTTTTTCCCACGGACACCAAGAATCAATCACAGCATTCCTGCTCTTTGTCAAATCAGTTGTAGTCTTGACTTATGTTCTTCCTTGCTGAGGGCTGTTGACCCTACTGCCCTGGCTGACAGGAGCCAGAGTTAGGAACCAGTAATCAGGGTCAGAAACTTTACTACAGGCTCAAGAAGGCTTTCAAACGCTGCTGGATCTACCCGATGATAAAAACACCCTCACGCTGAAGACACTGGTTTTACCATGCCCTCTAAATGTCAACTGTGAAAGGATTACAACAGTGTTATAAATCACACAGCAAGTGGGGTTAAGCTACAGGAATTCTGCCCTAATATGGAATGAGCAACAAAATATTAGTGTGTGCACTTTAGGCCGTAAGTCCTTTCAAAAGCAGAGGTCAGTCCATAGGAGCCGAGGTCATAAGCTATACCCCTGTAAAAATACTGCAGAGCGAGTGGTTTCAATTTGCTCAAATGATTAAGTTCACACCAGCCCCCAGTACACTGGCAAGGGTCATTTGTGCATGGCCGAGTTACTGATGAAGGAGAGGGGTGGAGTGATGCTAACCGTGAGCATTGATACTGACATGGTATTAGGTAGGCATAACAAGACTCTGAATCACGGGGTGTGCTACAAGGTCTGGCTGAGGTTACAAAAAACCTTTAAGTGTTTTGGATTTTTTTTGTCTCCATTTATCCAGGCAGCCCTTTGGTCAGAGAGCTCAAAGTCAACCCTAATCAGGCCAGGCTTTTTTTCTTTTAATTATTTGTTTTGCAGAGACAGCGTGCAATAACAGTGATCATATTTACAACAGAAAAGGGACAAGTGATAACACCAAGTATTTAAAATCTAACGTAAAAGTCATCAAACCCCACAAACAATGGCTAATTCCTACTCATTACATAATACAGGAGAAATTTAATTGCCCAAAGCAATCATACATTTTCAGATACATTAGTTAAAAAACCACAAATAAAGTTCGTCCCTAGGCAGACCAGATTGGCAGAAGAAGCAAGCTCCAGTGCTGACAAATGAAGCCAGAGATTCCAAAAACTGCAGTTCCTTGAGTGTCTGCTTGAGGGTGGCTACAAGGGGCCATCCACGCAAAGATGAGTTTAGGCATATGTGCAAAAGGTTTTTATCATATGGGTGTTTTGTCCACACGGATCCAGCGTTTTGGGAGCCCAAAAGCACATTTTTGAAACAGGTCCCAGAATTAATAAATTACAAGACTCTCGGAATACAGTTACATGTTTGTGCAGTGGCAGCCACTTAGCTTGTTGTGGCTTTTAGGGCAAGATCTTCTGCTCCTCTACTACCATTTTGAGAAACTTACAGTCGCCACTGACAGGCCTGGCATATTTACTACAGCATTTTCAGTGTTTTCATGTGTATGGACACATTTCTTGAAATGATGCCGTGTTCACAAAAAACGTTTTCGTCTCAGTGTGGAAAGGGCCTAATATTCAGATTATCTTAATATTTAATATATCCAATGCCTCTCACTGTAAGTGTGGGGGTGGGGAGTGTTTGTGTTATTTCACTCTCATTTTAGGTTTTAGGGACATGATTGACATGCCAATAGGCCTACATCATTACCAGTAAGACAATCCAAAGTTTGGTTGAGAGGTCATTTTTAGTGTTACTACATTCACGGATTGGCCTGAAAAGCATTCTCTGATAGTCAAACAGCGATGCTTTGTCCGATTCTCTCTGCATTTAAAAAAAAAATGCTGTGCAGCAGTGAGGTAGTTCCAAAACAAATAAAAAAGTAAGCATTGTAATTGTGTCAAATACAGTGTGCAATCAACCAACACTGTTTTATTGATGGTTTTTACCTAAATTCTTTGAATTATGCAGGGCTCTTGGCCCTGACCATACCAATATATAGCCCGGCTTCCTTAATGGTTCTGTCTGCAAAGAAACAGAGCTGACTGCTGTCACTGTGGCTAATGTAGCCTATATATGACTGATATTTACCTAATAAAAAACCTACTTTAAAATAATCTCAAACCAACTCATTAAAGTGACCAAACTAGACGGACATATTCCATTATTTAAACGGGGACATGGTGCTAAGAATGTTACAAAAATGTGGGTGTACTCTACGAAAAGTAGAGTAACAATATAGTTTGCCCTGGATCATCACTGTTCAGTCAGTGCAGTAGCCCTCTATTAGCTGTTGACTTGTGCCAGCAAAAGGAACTTAACATTGACAATAGCAATTTATTTAGCAGTAAAGACACAATCCCTTTTAATAGCCACAGGAGCTTACTCACAAACTGCCTGTATTTACTCTGAAGAGAAACTGTTGGAATTTCACAAGGCTCTGTAACTTGGACCCGACAGCATCTGCCACTAACAATTCAGCTGTGTAGACGATTGACAGTGTTGCAGTCATTTTGCAAAGGGGATTGCTGTGCACTGTTTGGGGGTTGGCAGTGCAACACCAGATGTGAGCCGTGCACCCACAGCATCAATAATAAAAAAGTCTCCCTAATCTTAACTCCTCTCTCAGTCGCATCAAACCTTATGGTGAACAAAAACAATGTGTCTCAGGTAGCTAAATTATTGATACCGACGCAATTTAAAATCTCCCCACTGCAATTTTTTGCAATGTTTCCCTTCCCAGCTGCAGCTTCTATTGTTGATTTATTTATTTATGTATTTGTTTTCACTCTCTGTTTGGGTGTTTTTTTTTTTCTTTTTTTTTCATTTCTGGAGGGTGGGGTGGGGTGTTTTTCTCCATTTTTCACCTTTCACATCTTGTGGAATTCAGTGCTCTCATTTCCTCCCTGTGATATGCAGCGCAGCGCTTCAGAAACAACTGTCAGGTTCAAATCAAAAATGGGTGGAGTGGGTGTAATATTGAACTACTGAACATGAGCCGAGACTTGAGCGATGGGTATGGCACCCGAATTTTTCCTCCCCTCCACTCTTTTTCCTTTGCCTTTGTCAGCTCCGGGGGTTTCTCTCTGTAGTCAGAACAATGCGTGGGTGATGTCGGCACTCGGAAGGAGATGTTCTGTACAGCGATTTAGTACAAATGCATCCCATAATGATCATGTTTTGTTACCTTTATGCACCTCCAGCACCGGGTTCCACTCTTCTGGAAATCTGAGCGCCGTAAACAGCTACAGAGGCTGCTCCCTTTTAGCCAAGCATTTACTACTCACTGCTTTGCTCTCATATCACACTGAACCAAGGATCTGATTCATCTTTGTGCAGCGCTTCACAGCCAGCAGGTGTGTTGGGGGAGTAGACAAAATGCGCATGCAATACAAGAATTCATGCCTGCACACCTGAGCTGAAGCATACACATGCACATCAACGCTTGTATCAGCTGACTCTCTCGCACACACACTTATACATTTATCCTCTCTTGGCTGGCTCCCACAGCTGTTAACTAGACACAGTAAATATCTGCATGTAATGTAAGTGAACAGCTTTTTGGCTCTGACACCCAAACATGTTCAGCCGTTCCACTGCTGTGGGCACTTAAAACAATCTCCTGTCATGTCAGACCAAAGGCCCCTTAGCTTTACAATAACAGAACAGGTTGACAAAATGAAAACTCATTCCTCCCTCATTTACGCGTCATTTCAGCCCTGACCCCGGCAGTAAAAGATCAAAGAGCTTTTGAGGCCTGCTCTTATTTCAGCCCGCTCTGGAAGGACAGCTGAGGAGTTTGGCAGTCCAGCATAAGCTGTGGAGGGAATTTTTCAGCCCCCCGCCCCCCCCAGTGAAAACCTTGACTTGTATAGTCAAAGCACAGAAGTTGTTATGGGTTAGAGTAATGGTTATAAGATCGCACATGGCTATCTGTAACATGCACATCAGAAGCATGCTAAATAATGATTTGACAGGCCTCCGTTCAGAGTGGACAATAAAAAAAGCAACTGACATGAGAACCCAAGAACACATTTTTGTAAGGAATTCATTTTTTGTGGGTTTGTCTGTCTGTCCGTCCATCCATATGTGAGCAAGATAACTCAAAAACTTCTTGACAAATTTTGATGAAATTTTAAGAGAATGTTGGTCATGGCACAAGAAAAAGTGATTATATTTTGGTATTTCGGTAATCTGGATGTTGATCTGAGTTTTAAAAAAAAAAAATTAACATTGAGAGACGGACAGGTTTCCCACATTTCCGATAATAACTCAGCTCACAGTGTCAGAAATGCTTAGGCAGATGTTCACGCTCTGGTTTAAGTATTTGTACTTAACAATTTTTTGTCATCATTCTTTCACTGCTACATTAATATGTAGTTATAATAATAATAACTGTATTTAAGTAGCACCTTTGAAAAAAAAGATGTTTACAAAACAGACAAAACAAAGACAGTAAAAAGACAGAAATCTGGGAAAAAATAAATCAACAGAGACAGAAAAAGTCAAATGAGAGGGCACAGAGGTTTATGTAAAATAAAGCAACAAAAAGGGTAAACTGGAAACAACTGAAGTACTATATGAAATATTACATTAGTAATAGGTTAAAATGTAAACATGTATATATGGTTAACATTAAAAAAGGAGGTTTCTCACTTGGAATCAAATGATATGGAGACAATAAGTGAATAAATTGATGATAGAAAGATAGATAGGTGATAAATGATGACATCACATCAGGAAGATGGAAAGAAGAGGGTATATAGATGGGGGTTAAAAAAGGAGTATGTTAAAACTTAAAAAGATGGTAAAAAAAAAAAAAAACAGGCTAAAACGATCAGAAACCACTGAGGGGAGAAAAAACAGCAGAGATTAGAAATAGTTTAATAAGTAATTGTAAAATAAACATATAAATGCAATAGAATAAGATCAATAACTAACAAAGTTGATAAAAAAGTATGTAAGCAATTAGGAAAGCATCACGTCAGAGCATGTCTAAAAAGTGAGTTTTAAGAAGTGATTTAAAAGATGATACTCATTAAGCACGCCTTATCTCCTCAGGCAGGTCTTTCCAAAGTCAAGGAGCTCTGACAGAAAAGGCTCGTTCATCTGTAGTCTTAAGCCTTGACTTTGGGACAGCCAGGAGGCTCCTGTCCGAGAATCTGAGGCTGCGGGCTGGCTCATGTGGAGTCAATAGATCTGATATGTAAGTTGGGGCCAGCCCTGTAAGGGCTTTAAAAGAAATCAGTGAAATCTTAAAATCAATTTAAAAATGGACAGAAAGCCAGTGAAGAGAACGGAGGACAGAAGTGATGTGATGCTGTCTGTTAAAACCAGTTAAAAGCCCAGCTGCTGCAATCTGGACCAGTTGGAGGCAGGAGAGTGATTCATGAGAGATGCTAGAGAGGAGGGAGTTACAGTAATCTAACCTGGAGAAGATGAATTTATGGATGACCTTTTCTAAATTAGTAGGGGGCAAGATGTTTTTGATTTTGGAGATGAACCTGATTTGTTGGAAACATGACTGGACTGTTTTCTTGATGTGCTGTTCAAAGGTGAGGTGTGAGTCAAAAATTATGTGCAAATTTCTTTCAGATGGTGTGATATTGGCAGAGTGTGGACCGAGGGTGCTTTTTTATCTGTGTGATATATGGGTTGAAGTAATAGAAGAGTATAATTTCTGACTTTGATTCATTTAACTGTAGAAAACTTCGTGCCATCCAGCTCTAATATTCTTAATATTACTTTTGACTCCATCACATTTCTATGACTGTTTTTGTGACTCGCTACTTCATTGCTGAAGCCAATTGATTAATCTTCTATTGCTTCCAGAATCTGACTCAAAAGTTACATATGTCAATAGTATTTTTCTCAGAAAGCTAGTTACAAAAATCCATTCGAGGTAACAATGTCCTTGGTAATTCAATTTACCTAGAGAAAAAGCAAACAGCTTTAAGTCTTCCCATTAATAGCTTGACTTAGTAAAAAGCCAATCCTTTTGATACAGGATTGAGGGGCCTTGGCCACAACTGGCTGTCCCTTGTCAACATGAGGACAATGCCATAATCAATTTAGTGAAGAAAAAGCTTTATGTGATGATACAGGCTATGTTTCATTTCCTTTTTGTATTTTGCTGGGGGCCCAAGAAGTAGACAGGCTGCAGAGGGGTCCCTGGCTGTAGTTTGGACACCTCTGATCTAAGTGGTATGGAGGACCTTAATGTTGAATGTCTCCATGATTGAACACTCAGCAAACATAGAGCAATGGCCTCTCAGATCAGACAGTTCGTTTTGAAGTGGTATTGACGGTATGGTGGAGAAATGTTATGATTCTCCACCTGATGTGAGGTGGAAGCCCACCGCTGTATCTGAAGACCAATTCTGAGTTTTTGACATGAAGAATGATTTGTATCATTTCAAAGATTCATCCTTTCATGGGTGCAAATAGATCATATAGATACATAGGACATAACATAAGTAGCCTATACAGCAAGAAAACAAAAGATGATAAAATATGGGTGGTGCCAGCAAGGATCCAAGTACACTCAGTGGTTGACAGTGACATTGTCAATTTACTTCAGTACTGTACTTAAATACCATTTGAATATCTGTATGTTTTGCTGTAATTTACCTTATGTGCTACTTCTTTATGTTTTATCTAAATGATATTAACTATATTCATGTGGTTTGCTTCTTAAAGTTTTGTGTCTCAACTATGTTTCGTGTCTCAATATTGTTGCATATATAGCAATGGTCCCCAAACTTTTTTGTACCACAACCCAGTGTTATAAAACACAATATAGTCTGTGTATGCTTTATCTACTGGTCATTATTCTGAGCTGATCTGATGTTTCTATTGATTATTAATGGGTATTAACTGAGTTCTTACCTCTGAACTGAATTCTTCCACATCAGGAACTTGAGTGTTCGCGAATGCCTCGACTGCCCTCTAGTTACACACATCATAAAGAGTCAAATATTTTATAACTCCATATTTAACTACATATACTTACATACACATACTTTCTCAAACTAGATCCAGAGCAAAAGTGGAAAGGTGCATAAGCTCATGGAATAGCACTGACTTTATCTCTTTTGTACTTGTCAGTTCATCACAGCCGTGACTGAGAGCCAGTGTGTTAAATCTGCACAGTCAAGGCATACAGTTGGATATTTAAGGATCCTGTCACTATCAAAATACAACATCCTGAGGTCACAGTTATTCAAAAGCAGTTAATGAAATTAACCCATTTTTGTTTCTCAACTTCCCTGTACTGAAGGATCTACGTCTCAGTACAAGTCTGTAGCCGATACTCGGGGATTTCTGCAAGGATGCCCACATAACTCAGGTCAGACTGTTCAGTTTCAGTTAAGCGGAAGTAATGATAAATTAAACAAAGGAGGCCGGCAATTCTTCACCTGAGCCCCCATGGCCATATCTCAAATCTGTTTGATTGTGAAATGAAAAATGATTTGTAAAAGCAAGTACTCCAGTTCTTGAACTTAAGTGTTAATATGACCAAGCAAATTTCACTTGTATTAGAGTATTATTTGACCAGGAGCATATATACTTTGACTCAAGTTGTGAAGGTGTGTAAATTGTTCTCCTCTGCATTGACTATGCATTACATACATTTTGGGTAATAAGAAGAGGATGTAAACATAATCCTACGTTTCTCAAATAAAAATAATAAAATAATTGTTACATCATTCTCTTCGTGTCAGATTCATACTCCAGCCCCACCCCCGCCAGCTATAACCATGGTAACAGAAGAAGCCCCTGGGATGGTGAATCAATAGCAATATGCCAATCTTTATCTAAGCAACCCCCTCTCCCCATCCTTGTGTAGTGCTGTCACTTTAGATCTAATGATCTAACCTATGAAGCATTGATGAGCAGTCGGCGAGTGCGTCACTCTTCATTCGCTCACACAAACACACTCTCCACACACTTGCACACAGGCTATCTTTGTTGCAACAATAACAATTAAATTAGCGCTGTTACTACGTGAGTGATATTAGCTTGTGTTGGATCTCCAGTAAATACTGTAAAGTTATTAAGAAATCATGGAGCCTGTAAAAAGCAATGGCGAAGGGAACTGAGGTCAGCCATTTTTGTTTGAGTGACCACTGCAGCGACCATAACACAAATGGATCAGTATTGACCAGTGTCATTGACCTCAGAGACCTCTGCTCTCGAGCCAATCTGCACCAGGCCTTAGGGGCGATTATGACATTTACTCAAACAGATTATAATTTCAAATGACTGCTTAAAAAAATTCCCAGGTGGAGCAGACAGAGGAGGGTAGTGGTTAGAGGGGAGAGAGAGTGGTCAAAAAGAATAGACTCGAAATAATCAATAGGAAATGGACACACAACAGAGGCCCTGCAGGCTGTGTGGATCAATAAGCCGTGTTAAGTGGCGGTGATGCCCTCCATTGATGAGCAATTGGCTGTACAGGCTGTCCTTGCTCGCTCTCTCCCTCTCTCTCTCTTTCACTCCAGTGGGTCAAACAGCGGGGCCAGGTGGTTAACCACATGTCGCCTCCAGACATTGCACACCAGGGCTCGGTCTCTGATACGCCCAAACTGGTCAGCTGGTCTGCTCTCTGCCCTGCCCTCCACCCTCAAAATCCCCCCTGCTCACTGTGCAAAGCTGAGGGGCATTGTGGGAGGTCAAAAGTCTCACTCCTACATGTAATGGAACAGTTACTAATTTTTCAACCAGGGCTATTGTTAAATGCATACCTATGCTTGAACAAATAAAATATGTCCTTTCAGCCATTAGCTGCTAATGCGAACAGTGAGTCAGTGACCGTAAGATTGCAATGGACGGGGTGATTATTAGAATTACAATATGGCTGCTGAACTATGGTAAGAGATGCAGTTCAATAAATTGTTCACCGAAAAAGCAGGAACTAATTAAAGTAAGTAAGAAACATTAATGTATAAGTTAAATATGGTCACAAAGTTAATCCATAGGTAGGCTATACAATATACTGTTGTTAAACGACTACTGTAGTTTTCACTAATCAAACATTAAGTGTCATCTGAGCAAGGTTTAACAATTTTTTTTTTGTGAAGAGGTTCTAAAATTTTCTTTTTATCATACACAGAAATTGTATCTGGACAATAAGCAGGCATTTTACTAAAAAACTGATTTGCTGGGGTGTAAAACAAGGACAATAGAACCAAAATGATGATATTCATTTTCAAGTTGCTCTGTATTTAATTACACTTTTAATCCTCCTTTGAATTGAACTGAATAAACCTTTTTCACTTTCCAAGTAAGAATACCACGAATCAGCTGTGCACTCTATCTATCTATCTATCTATCCGTCTATCTATCTATCTATCTATCTATCTATCTATCTATCTATCTATCTATCTATTTATCTATCTATCTATCTATCCGTCTATCTATCTATCTATCTATCCATCTATCTATGCCTTTGTCATCTATATATGTCTATATCTATATGTTACCAATGTGATGAATAAAAAAGTACAACCAGAGATAAATTAACTGCTGTACCTTATGATCATGCACTCTTCCACTTGTGCTCTGAATATAATTGAAAGCATATTTGACTCAGAACGATGTGTGTAGCTGAATGACAGCTGAGGCACCCTAGAGTGCTCAAGTTCCTGATGTTGAAGGATTCAGTTCAGAGGTAACAATTAATAAAGTACTCATCAATAATCAGTACAAACATCAGATCAGTTGACTGATTGATAAACATTTTTTTACAGCAGTTTCCTCTGCACTCAAGATATGCTGCAATTTAGTTACTGGGTCAGTTGGTGACAGTCAGCCAACTGTGTTCTTAAGAAGCAGTCCACACTGAGATGAATTCAGGTGTATCTTTAATCGTATAGGTATTTTGTTCACATGGATATGGGGTTTTGGGTGTTTCGGGTGGAATGACAGGACTTCAGTGTTGGCATGTAAATAGTCAGGTTGTCAATATGATAAAACAGCAACCGTTTAACATTGCTGCAGTGAGCAATTGCTGCAGTCCACACAGAGACACCCAAAAAAGGTATTTTCAAAAGTCTTCACTTTGGCTTCATTTTCCAAAATATGCATTTATAGTGACCTAAACGCCGTTTACGTGTGTACAGAGGTACAAAACACACGGAAAAATCTCAGTTTTTAAAATTACCTGCCTACTTGTGGACATAGCCTCAGTGTCTTTGCCTTTGTGTGTTGCACCCCTCCAAGCCTGTATTGCAGCTTGGGCACTATAGGGCTACATAGAGCTTTAGACTGTGAGAGAAATTCCACTGAGTAGAATAATAGGCAGCTTTACTTATGTGATACATCCATAAGTCCTGTCCAGGTTGAACGAATCTAAATCCACCTCTGATTGGAAAAGTCTGAACCACACCTGTTGTGTTCTCCCATCCTAGCCCACCCACTCCAGGAAAAATCAAAGTTGTGCTGCGAGTCAACATGTGTCTCAAAAGTGATGAGAGCCATGTGAGGCAAAGGGAGAAGGAGCCTTGTCTCTCTCTTTCTCCCTTCTCTATCTCTCCAGTGTTGTGTTCATCATCTCCTCACCAGTACTCCATCTTATTACTTCTGCCATATGACACGCGCCTCAGATCGCACGACCCATGAATAATATACGACCACGCCACCTCAGCACAGATGAAAGTGCACGCTGAGCACTGTGGGTCGGTTACAGTGGGCTGAGATGCAAAGGTAGTGAGGAGGAGAGGGAGGATGATGAGGAGGAGGAAAGTGTACACAGATACCATGCAAAGGCCTGTGATTTTGAGTCCTGTGTGTGTTTGTGTGTCAGTATGAGCTTATGTGTGTGTTTGGTTCCTTCCTCCAGCTGCAGCAGGGGTGACAGCACACATCAGTGACACCTCAAGGTAGCAGCCTTTGGCACCTGAAAAGACTGAAGAAGGGGGAAGAGTGAGAGAATAAGGTAGGGAGATGGAACAATGAAACAGTAGCAAACACACACAAACACACACTTACAACACGTACATGCACGCACACAGGGGAAAGCATTCCTCTCAGGAGAGCTGATCAGTGCGAGGCAGTTTGCCCGTCTGTGCTCTGCAGGGACATGGCGTTTCTCCCTCTCGGGGTCGTGAAGCAAAAACAAACTACTTTTGATCATCAGGCCCCTCTCCTCACCTTGGAGCTTTTGACGAAGAGACATGAATTCAAAACACAGCATCGCCCTGTCTGGTGCTTGACTAAACACACACAGGTGATCACACACGCTGCAAGACACACTGACACACAAATGCTAAACTCTGAATTCAGAAACACACACTGGGCGTATACACAGAGGTGTATCCAGCAGCAGAACAAGGGATTATGTGGAAAAAAAAAAAAAGTGATCCCGGATACTACTTTCAGCAACACCCTCTAAAAAAACAATGTTCCCACAAGCCTCAAGTTGTTCATTGAGGAGCAGGGATGTTACGTCACACCAACAGCTGTTAAATGATATGAGCTTACACTTAATTTTTTATAGACACCCACTGCATATGTTTCACATACAACAGTGATGCGTGCAGTGTTGGGTTCCCTTTGTGAATTGCAAGTATTGTGTCACTGTAAAAAAAAACCATTCAGCAGCAAATCCTACCAGGAGCCAGCAAGCTACTAACAAAAGGCCTGTCGTGGCGAGCAGGCTAGCACCCGCTTTGTGCTCTTGGACAGTGGCAGCAAGAGACAATGGAGATGAGCGTTTTGGGAGCTTGACCTGGGCTACCTTTACTTCACCTCAGGTAGACAAGGTTAAGATGGATGGCCGTAATTAAAAGAAAGGGCCTCTTTTCTTTACAATAGCATCAGGTTTATTTTACAGGAACTTTAACGGGGCCTTTTGTGGGTAGGTAATTATAGGGTAAAGTGATTAGAGCTCCCTGGAGGCATGGAGGTGACAGACAGACTCAGTGGAGTAACCTGAGTAACCTTTGAATATGACATCCCTCTCTATTGTCATTCACACCGCACACTAATTTCAACTATGTAGCATGCATTTGCGTTCTGCCTCCTGCAGCCTCTCCTTCCATCTCCCTTTCTCTCCCTTCCTCTAATTTCGCCATGTTCGAGAACAATGCACATATTGCCGAACGTGGCTCCAACGAACCCCAGACAAAAGGTTATAGAGATCATTTTTCCAATGAGGAGGGGGATATGTTGGCACAAGGGCAGAGGCAGCTGAGTTTCCTCGACAACAATGGCTGCAGACTGACCCAGCAAATCTTTGGAACTGGGGGCTACAGGCAGAGCAGATGACGTGCCTTGTCCCGACCGTTTAACATGACTGGTTATGCCAGCTACGAGACCTGCCCCTGTGGGACATTCTGAAACGGAAATGTGTGTCGGGCATAGCAAAGAATGCACTAATCTGCTGTTTATTAAGTGTGGGGTAACTTGAGATTGGCGATTAAATGGAGATTTGAGCATGATACGGCGGCTCCATAGGCGTACAGTCACATGGTGCCATGGCTTGTCTCGGTTCAACATATGGGCCTCGCTAAATGTGTGAAAGACTGCGAGTAGCGTGTGCACTGTCAGGCATGCCAATCAAGGACCCGGCCTGTGACAGTGACTCTTAACAAGGATTTCATGTCCCTGATATTTCTGATATTTCTGTGAAGCAAGCAGGGGACTTGATCGTATCTTCACGGAGTAGAGAAAAAAAGATGTAGAATCAAGAGCTGAGATATGTGCCAACACCAGCTCTTGTCATTCAAGAGGGCTGAGTTTTGGATTTGGGGTTAGGGAAACAAGATAATGTTCACTCAAAAAGTCACAGAGTCATGTTTCAAATGTCTGCTACGGCTCCTCTGTGGCTTCTGTGATTCTGCAGAGAGCTTGCCTCCACCACATTTATCTCACCTCTCTGTGCTTGACTTAATGTGTCATGGTGTTCTGGGGGTTTTAATACTGTTGCTGAATATAAGAGACTGTGCTTCAGAACCATTGCCACATGCTTAGATATCACTACCAAAGCTATTCAGAGACACAATTAAAAGCTGTTTAGCTGTCTGCATGCACGAACGCACCCACCCAACCACACCAGGCTTTCTCAGGAGTCATAGTCATGCAAGTCAGATTCTATTATTATGTTCCAGTCTCCAGAGCAAAAAGCTACACTGGTCAGAGCAGATGAAGAAGCTCAGGGGTCAGATGTAATGTTTTTGTTTCCTTTCAGAGCGAGCATCTCCTGCGTTGAATACAAAAATGTGTGTCCATGGCCTGCTGTCTACATGCTGTCTACTAAACCCTCTGCTTGAAAACTTCTCAGATTTATGTTGTTTTGGTACCTTAGCCAGGTGATTTGTTCAGCCAACTGCATGCTCCAGTGGAAGGACATGACAAAGCATATTGGTAGTAAACATTAGAGCTCATCACTGAAAAGTTTAAGCCACATGCAGCTCTTGAAAGGAATGTGTTCATTCCCAGCTAATGATGATTTACATTAGAACAGCCTGTTCTTAGCAGGGATGAAAAAGTGGAGTTTATAAGCATTCTGAGTCCAATGACAGAGTGGATTTTTAGTCAAGAAGCTAACAAAATATGTTCTTGGGAGACCTGGTATGAGTGTAATTTTGTTGTAAATGAGTAAAATATGTGACCTTTAAGGCTGTCTGCTTTGGCAATGGTGCTAGAGATTGAGAAACGCCCAAAGTAGCAAAGTCTTGTAACTGATAATTATGGTGGGAAACAGTAAAACACTTTAATTTACCTGAAAAATGCTGTTTTTAAGTAATTTTTTAAGACCTAATTATTTATGATGATGTTCTTTATGCAAAATGCAGATTCTGTCTGATTTGTATTAAAAAATGGCTAGATAAACATTTACAGCCATAAAAGTTTGTTTGTAATGTAGCATGTATTAGCCTAAGCCATAGAATAAAGCCCTGTCGCTGATTTAACTGGCATAGATCCAAAATGAGCTTGGTGTTTCCAGGCTTTCCCTTGGAAAAAGTTTTTTGGATCTATTTAATTGTCATTTGCTCATTTTTTATTTCTATATCTAAATAAATTAGTTTTAAGTTCAACAGAACTAAGAACATAAGAACAATTTAAAACTATTAACTATATTTTAAACTTATATACTTTAAAATATATCATGTAATGTACCATTGGTCTCTTATAGATAAAAATAAAAGGGGAAATAAGGACAGAAAAAAAATCCTGTTTCACTTTTAATCTGACATACGAATGGGTCAGAAATGTGCTTTTTAGAAAATATGTGAAAAAAGGGTCTATAATTTGCCAAATAGAAGTCTTATTATTTTAATTTTTTCATCAATTTTTGGTAAAATCTTTCGACTTGACTGTTTTGTAGATCTTTTATTGTTAGACTGTGATTGGACTCCGTGTTCATACCTTCTATTGATATACTCTGTAATATGAAAGGAATTGTCAGATTTTATTTAACAAGTTTAGAATTTATCTAAGTATGATGTTTTAGGACAAAGTCACTTTTCATTCAAACCTTTATGAATCTCAGTGACATTGAGGTTTCCCTCATTTTCAATGTCGTCGAGATCACAGACATTATTGAAAAATAAACACAATTAATCAATCAATTGGAACAGCAAAGGAATCCATCAAAACAGTAACAAACAGAGGAACAATGCAGTAATTGAGGTCTTAAACTCTGTAAGAGAGGAAAAGGCTATTATCTTTAGAATTTCATGAAGGGTATTCCATGAGTAAGGGGCATCAAAAGAAGTGCTAATTTACCGAGTTCAGTGTAGACTCGAGGAACTTTCAGAGTGAGTGATCCAGAACAATGAGGCATATTGGAGCAATCATAAAACTCCAACAGGTTTTTTAGGTAGGGTGCTAGCTTGTTAGTAAGGGCTTTGAAAATATACAAAAAACAATGGTTGTTCCTTCTTTCATTTATTCTGTTGGGGGGGCAGTTTAGTGACATTTCAAGTTGATACAGATAACGCTTATTTGATCAAAACAGGACAACCTATCTGTTGTTTGGAGTACACTGCACTATGCTGGCCAAACAGACCATCATCACAAACAGACCTGCAGTCACCAGAGGATCAACTGAGTTCCTCCCTGCACACTGAGTGATAAAAGCAGACATCAGTTGTCTGTAACATGAGTTATATGGGCCCATTATTACATGGTGTAGCCCTTGTTGATGCTGACCCTGGGCAAAGCGGTGACTTCATACTCAGCTGAGTGTGTCAACTACACACAGGCATGCCTCCTTATCAAAGCCCAACCAAAAGCCATTCTAAGACTCTCGTATAAATCACTTAACGGCCATTAGAGGTGTGCTTTATTGCAGGCTCTGGACAGGGCCTCTTTTGTCAGCTAATGTTCTTTTCATAGTTTTGCCAATCGCAGCTAATAATGTCTCTGATAAGATAGGCTGCTGTGGGTCTCTCTCCTGCTGTAGGGGATTTTATAGGAGCCCTCCGAGTTGTGTAAATAGTCCTTTGTGAGGAGTGTGTCCAAGTCAACACACCTGAGCACATCAGAGGCTGAAGTACTCATCTCAGGTCAGTATGTTCACCCTCATGCGTGAGCGTGTTTGTACGGGGGTGGGAGCAACACAGAACAACAGACTGAGCTTTGTGCCTGCTGTATTAGCTGCACTAATAACGGGCCCTCTCAACAAGCCTGCTAGACAGCTGGGTGGGACTTTGAAGAATTCATAATGAAGCGATGCCTTAGATTAGCACCAGAGCGGCTGCCTTTGAAGAAATAGCTCAGGTTGTGAGGTCCTAATTAGGAATGGCCTATTTTAGTTTGAACACATGCGAAGGAAAGAGGGTTTGTGCATAGGCCTGAGTGTGCTGATCAGAATATGCGCTTACAAGTGCCCCGTCTGTTTGATTTTCTGTGCACAGTTTGTTGTCAGTGTGCACATCCTCTGTCTGAGTTATATGTGTTACCAAAACTTTGTTCATGTGTTTGGTACCCAGCTGAAAGTCACTGTACTCTCTATTGTAGACAAAGGTCCATAGCTGATAGTGCCCCTTTGGACTAAATTTGCTGTTCAGATGGATCAGCCTGATTCAGGGGCCGTCCACACGAGGATGGATTCAGGCATATCCAGGCAAGTTTTTAACTGTATCTGTGTTTTGTCCACACGGATATGACGTTTTGTATGACCGAAACACAGTTTTTGAAAATAGGTCCCAGAGTGGATAAATCTTCCAAAGCTTCCAAAACAATGATATCATAGCTCCATCTCTCACATACACCACATGTACGAACCCTGACAACAGAAACAATGATGGAATACGGTGTTGTGTTCATGCTGCAAAAGCCACTGAGCATGTTATGGCTTTTACTGCAAAATCTATAGCTCTTCTGTGACCATTGTCAGCAACAAGACACGGAGCTGTCTTCGCAGTAAATGTTTTCAACTTGAAA
Source organism: Cetoscarus ocellatus (assembly GCA_037902135.1). Classification (NCBI taxonomy): domain Eukaryota; kingdom Metazoa; phylum Chordata; class Actinopteri; order Labriformes; family Labridae; genus Cetoscarus; species Cetoscarus ocellatus. Next base: position 2,084,627 of record JBAMNC010000388.1, on the reverse strand, counting down.
ACATTTTCCTCTCTGCGTGGATTGGACCTCAGTGTCTGTAATCAGGCAGACCCATCTTGCCAAGCTCCAACCTACAACGATTGCGTGTGGCCCAAAGCAGCACAGCCAAATCAGTGCCCTTTAAAGCAGGAAGAGGTGGGAGCTATGAGCAAGACGACAGCAGGAAGTGACACACTAAAAACTTCTTCTTCGAAAGGAAATTTTTTCACTCCACTTCTGACATGTTTTGCCTTGTGTTTGTTTTACAAAGTGGCTCAGGTTTTATCCTTTACATAGCAGCATTAACCCCAACCTACTACATTTTGTGATGGGCCTGTAATGGATGGATTGACATAACAATTATCCAGTCACCAGCGGGATATGCTTTTGGATGTTTTGCCCATTCCCAAACACTTTCTATGGGCTCTTCCTCAGATGGACTAGTGAAATGTATTGAACAGTTCATCCGGTTTGTCTGGTTATCTTTGGACAGAAATATCAGAAGTCTGGAATGTGATTTGAATAATCCATGGGCCTCAGTAATTTGTGAATTACTTACTGGCAACAGCGTTTAGTGTGCCACCGACAATTAAGACTGGATCAGAGAACTTTGTGATTAATTCAATTTACAGTCATTTCTTAATAAAACAAACAGACACTCCATAACAGCAACAAAAAAACACAGTAATGGTCTTAGCTATTTTTATTGTTCTTCATTCCCAAAGTACAGTGTGTTTATTGGACAATAGCTGATCACAACTGTTATTGCTTGACTTTTTTTTTGACATAATATTAAATAGCCATTCCCGATTAAAGCTTAGTGCCAGAGCAATATGGATTGCTTTCTGAGTGTTGCAACTGCATATCATCAGTGCAACTGCATGCAGAGAGATAGAACAAAAGCAGGACATGGAGAGAGGGGCATCCACTGTTATGTGTCCCCCTTTAATTCATCAGAGAGGAGTGATACATTATGATAAATCCAAACCTTTTAAGCCATCATTTCATTTTCACTGTTTGGTGCAGCTGGGGGCTGGCAACATTTTTTCTACACTCAGTAAATTTTGGAAAGCTGCAATGCAGATCAACTGTACCGTAAATGTATTATTTTTATTATTACTCATCCAAATGTGGATCAGCTGTCATGATAACTGAAAACTGAGTGACACATATTTCAAAGTTTAGTTAAAAATAATGATAAGGGCTCAGTTAAAGAAAAGCCAGTAGGGCTCTAGGTATAGAGGAGAGCTGTGTCTTCAAAATAGACTTAAAACCAATTTATGTCAGTTGCTAACAAAAACTGAAAAAGGTTGGGGTAAAAGAGCACAATTGACGGCTTATGTATGTCGGAGAGCCTGTATTATGCTTTTTTGAGTTTTATATGCCCTTTAATGTGTTTAACATGTTTTCCACATGTAAATGAGCACTTCTGTGCTCGAGACAAAAAAAATCTGAGACATCGGGACTTTTCTCTTGTCTCCTGTTTACCAGTCAGAGCAGACTAGGCCCATGAGAGGAAGGGGACCTTAAAGAGGCAGGAACTCCAACAGAGTGTCTCAGACAGAGCGAGGACACAAGTGGTTCAGGGGTACTCAGTGTAGAAAAGCTTTTTGAACCTTAGTGATTTTGGAATATTTTAGCAGCCATCAAAAGTGAATATATGAACCAGAGTTAGGAGAAAACAGGAGAAAATCAGGTTTTTACGATGTCCAAATCACCCCTTTTTGGCAAATAGTTAGAAAAACCCACACAGTTGGTCAAAAAACAGCACTACCACCGCATTATTACCATGCTAAATTTTTTGCTTTACAAATCACAGAAATGGTTGATTTTCATTGCAAAAAAACATTGTCTTCTGCAATTATTCCAAATAATCAGAAATCCACAAGTAATATTGATCATGTTGGGAAGAGAGTTTTAATCCTAGACTGTAGAAATACCAGACAGAGCCAGAGCATTAATCCATTTTGTCATTAAAGATGGCTTTTGGAGTGAGTCTGTGGTGGTGCCCACACAGTAGTAGAGGAGCTACTTTACAAACAGCCAGAGCATACTGGCTTGTAGTCATCCCAAGCATGTCCTAGTCCTTAATGAAATCAAACCAGAGAAGTTAGAAAAAAATAATTTTCCAGTGTATGCCCATGAAGAAATGAAATACCTCAACCTAGAGTTTTTTGAAATGGATAGGAAACATGCTTATTTCTTCTGTTAACTGGATATCATGATCATAGTATGGAGGTTGTGTGTATCTTCAGTGGACATCTGAGGAACTGCAATTTTTTTTACCCTCCTGCATTTTTAACTTCATTTCTCAACTGCACTTGCCACTTGGTCTGCATTTGTGTGAAATAAGAGTGTAAGCCTCCTGAAATATATCTATGTGATCACCTGTACTCACAGGGATGTTATTCCAGCTTCTCTGCCCCGCTAATGATCATTCATCAACATGTATGCACAAACACACATAATTCTCCACAGCTGGCCCCCCTCTCCGAAGCTCTTCTTCAATCAGCACCGCCCCGAAACAATGGAGGAATGTTCCGGCCTGTTACCATTCCTCAGTGGCTATCTGATGAAGGAGAGCTGAGGATAATCCAGGCCGTCCTTATCAGTGGCAGGGATCCCATTTCCATATTCAGGCCCTGCTGGCTGATAAGAGCAGCTCCTGATAAATGTGCAGTGATGGAGTGATACCTGTGGTCTGAGGTTGATGAGAGCCTTATGAATGGCTGAAGTGGGGAGGTGATGAAGAGGGGGAGCAGGGGGTGGAGGCTGGACAGTAGCTTTCAGCAGGGCTGATAAAAGCAAGAAGGAGAGGGTTGTGATTAATGTGTTTAAGTGGCCTGGGGTCACATGCAGGCCCTCACCAGTGACTGCTCTTAAGAGGGGTCACCTCCATGACCATCCGTCACTGAGGCAAACACACACACACACGCACACATTCACACTCCAGCTCTGCATTTGATGCATATATGCAGCTTTCCTTCTGTCTAAAATGACTTTAAGTGAAGTCAGCTCAACAAGTTCAAAATAAACATAATAGCATGGCAGCATGCAAAGATGAATGGCATATTTCTCAGGCTTTAAATACTATTTATGATCACACTTCAAGTGTGATATCACGATTCATGGAGGTGGACACTAAACACTGGTTGGGTGGTACATAGGGATCACTGACCAGTTAAGAAGGACATGTGGCCTCCATTTTTCAGTCGCCGCGTCCTTGGGGCCAGACAGTCAGACACAAATGCATTATTAATTGGGCTCTGTTTCACCATGTCCATTGCTCCTTTATCAGCATGTCCACTATCACTAGAGTCATCCCTCATTTATTGGAAAAGCAAAGCCCCTTTCTTGTATTAAGTGACATGGAAACAAATGTACAAAAAAAAAAAGAAAACTTCACCAAGTAGAGAACCACATGATCATGGCAACATGCACAAATGTGAATCTATGAGGGAAACATACCATACCCGTTGATTACAATGTTACATTCCTGTGACTCTTTCTATTAACTCTTATGAAGAATTACCAAATGTACTACAATTTTTTTTTTCTAAACTAATATATCACAAAGTATAATATCATTTAAACAAACAGCAAAGGGGTTATACCTTAGTATTGGTGACTCTCCTCTCACCATAATATAACAATAAGTATTTTGCTTAAAATGAAATAATATACATATTTTACAAAATCTTTTATTATTGGTTAATGTTTTTGGTCCATGAAGATATTAGGTAATACATTTTTATTACCTTTGATGGCACATATACTTCCTTTTTTATGATATTCACAACCCCTTTTTTTAGTATCTGAGAAACACTTGCAATTTAGAAATCCAAAATTGCGTCCTTTACTGATTGAATCACATTAATGATCATTATTTCAAAGAAAAATACTAAAGTCTCTCCAATTATAAATCTTGATAAGTGGCAACACTATGTTTTTTTTCCTCAGTGAGGACCTGTGTGTCACTTTAATCATGGCCCACAGTTTTTTTTACCTACAGCAAAAAAAAAGGATACATAAATCCACGTACGGGAAGCAACATCACTTTGTCAGAAATTTTAAGGAGCAAAGTGAGGTCAGAACCAATTTTCTGTCCATCTTTTAAAAGTTTTATGTCTTTAAATATTATGTCCTACTCTCACAGTTCCACCTTGTTAGGCTTAATTCCAACAAAGTAAAACAGGATATTTAAAAATCTTAAAATATTAGGCTTAAAAAACAGCAATGGCTAATTTAGTTTTGAGCATGTTAGTTTTGAACATCTAATTGAGAGTATCCTACAATTTGCAATTTACAACACTGTGGCCCTAAGGCAGTGAGAATAGAGTCAATGTGGCCTTCCTGTTAACCCAGGTTGCCCATCCCTGTGCTATAGCTGCCTGTCACCATTACTCAAACAACTTTAAATACATATTTTTTTGGAAAAAAATAGGATCTCTGCTCTAGTCTCTGACAGTCTGCATTTTGGTTTTTGAGGATGGTGTTGATTTTGCTTTTGTTTTCTCCACGGGGACTCATACAAAGGGGCCCCCTGTCTCTGGAGAAGACCTTCACCACGGGGAACGCTTAAATGCACATATTAAAAACACACTGTCTGTCTCCCTCCCATCTCCTTGCATCCCCAGGCCCCACCACACACTGTAAACAGCTGGTTTCACTGATATTTTATTAATGATGTTCTTTAATTAGTTTAATTACATAGAATCACGTCTTTGTGCATAATTTCATCCTTTTTAATGAAAAAAATCCCAACTGCCATTTATGTATACATAGAAATCTCTGCCCTCTGGCTGAGAAAGAGTAACTGTGTGGGTTTCTTTAAAAAAAATAAAGCCTTATACTGTTAGGTGTGAGTCAAAGTAGTAGGACGGTTTGCTTTGCATGCTTTTTGTTGTCAATCAGTCTTTGTGTGCAGATGAAAGCAGGGTGGTGCTGTGAGCAAAGCTGGAGCTTACCTGCACAATGTATCATGTTTGGTTTAATTACACCAGTCTTCCTTAGCTTAAAACAACCAAAAAACTTCTATCCCTTCTTAAGCTTTATGACTTGTTCTTTCTTGATTTGTACATGCTGCAGGGCAAATTAAATTTAAGTGAAAGCTATCATTACATGGCTGAAGAGTTGATTTCAATAATCCATGACTAAAGATTATGAAAGAAGGAAACTTGGACAGCATCTTCTGTTGCTCATCAAACACCCGAAGACCTCTGGGCATAGGAGTGTCGTTTTTCACTGTGACCCACATGCCAAGATGGCAGGTCCACCTGGGACCGTCCTCTGTGTTTACACTGTAATCTAATAAGAGCAGATCAGTGCTTAAACACAGGGCTTTATTTAGACAGCATCATTGTTAGTCAGCAGCGACATTATCTGACCTCATATGTCTTACCATGCAAGGCCCTCTGTCAACAGTGTTACTGGAAGAGGACAGCATTAATGCACACTCACATTAGCATCCCTCAACAGTTTCCAAGATGGCTGCCGAGATGGATATGGGGGGGAAGTGCAGCTTGTCAGACACTGATGTTCTACTGTGATGACAACGGGAGTAATTGAGGTTTCAGAGACCTCATCTAAGACAAAATCAATATTCTGCCTCCTCAGCTCAGGAGAGCAGCTTTCTGCATTATCTGCTTAAGCTTACACGTGAACGAGTCGAGATTTTCCTATTTCTGGGCAGCACAAAGGTGTCTGTCTCCACCTCTAAACCACATTGTGTCTTGATTTTTTGCATCATCCTATCATCACAAAGAAATGATAGATGCCCTCTCCACCAGCCCACCTGGTTTGTAGTATCACTTTATGGCCCAGACTGCTTTAAAAGTCAATTACTGGGCTAAATGACTGGAGGAATATCTCTCAAGAATGATGTTTCATACACTTCATCAATGGCAATAGCATTACAGCTGATTAGCGGAACGAAATGTGCTCTTTTTGTAATGCAACACACAGAGCGGTAACTGGATCGCCGTGTTGGCTCCAGCAGTCCCTGGATGAGCCCCGCTGGCGGCTAGACTGGAAACATCCCAGAAAGCCTCAGTCCTAAGAGGGGCTAATGTTTCAGCCAGGGCAAAGGAGCTTGGATTGATAATGTTGATTTGCTAAATAGTTGACTCAGAGGTCAGCAGCTTTCACGCCACACAGACAATGCTGCCCTACTCTGGAAACACACTAGATTTACTATTAAGTGAGTGGGGATCAAGGTGTATGAATATAAGCGAAAATTGACACTCAAAATGGCATGTGGGTGATTTTCTATCAGTCTGTCTCTTTCCCTTTCCTCCCATGAAGAGGCCAATCATTTGTTGACTAAGCCAGTAATCATGCTTAGCTTCTTAGCACATATCCCGTTGTTCAAGATAATCACAGTTTAGTATGTAAGAACAAATTATGTTGATTCTTGGAAGCATTTCTCTGTTTTATCCACCCACTGGAAATGACACAAGACTGCAGACTGAGAGTCACCCGTGATTGTTGTAGCACACCATATATAACTTGGAGACCACTTTAAGTGTGTTGTTGGTGTATGCTTATCAGCCATCCTTCTTGACGAGTAAGGCCTTTGGTTGTTTAATTTGATGGGTTGAATTAATTGTTTTGAAGATATTTGCTTGGCACTAGGGCTGTAAGTTAGGAAAGGTAGCCACTGGTGCTGTAAGGGGGGGAGTAAGGACAGTTCAATGGGCCCATGACTGACAGAGGAACTAAAAATCTTTCAAAAATGTGGTTGTTCCATAAATTAAAGAAATACTTCTTTACATCATGCTGGTCTTTTGTTTTAAAAACAGTGGTTTGATTGATATCTAAATGTTATTTAACAAACAAAATAGAGTCAAAGAACATTAAATTCATACTGCTATTATGTGCAGTTTTGACCAATCAAATAAGGCCAGACTAGTGAGGGTAAGGCCAAACAAGCATGAAATCATGTCACTCTGTGGCAGATCAGAAGAATCTATGAGGAATAGGGATGTAACGAACACATTGTTAACTTAGACTCAAGTAATGATAAAACAATTATTTTAGTATTTATGATCACCATTTCCTTCATCTGTAATGACGGACACTGCCTTTGCTGAGACTCATAAAGGTAAAGGGTATTGTTGAATGTTTCAGTCTGGTTTGATCACCTTTGATTTGTCTTAAAAGCATAGAACACAGATTTTGTTGACATAAAATCACAAAGACAGTGCAATGTTACTTTCTTAACAGTCAGGGTAGCTCACCCATCAAATCTCTATACCCCTCTCATTCACTGCTGATGAAACAAATAATTATTCCTCTACATGATGAAAAAGAAGGCATTTTCATTCAACAGAAATTAAGTTGAGTTCTTAAAAGTTATTTTTGGATCTTTTCTTTTCACAGAAAAAACAGGTGGAAATTCTTGGCACTAAGAGCTACATGCTTTTCTTTCAACAATTAATGAATTAATATATGACTGGAGTATTTTACAGGTAAACAAATGCTTGTCAATATATTTGGGCAAAATGTCTCAGAGAAAATAAATAAAAGATATAAATTATCAAATTATTTTCCAGAAGTACAGAACATAGCCTATCAAAGGGGGAAATGGGTGATAACTTCTGTTATGTACAGACCTTTTCAAAATTACGTGGGCACATTTAGAATTTTTATTCTTGCACAATACATGCTAGACCTCTTAATTGTTTCAAGAAAACATTGTTTTGTTTCATAAAGAAATGGGCAAAGATTGCTTTCAAGTGTTGCTCGGGAACAAAACGGTTCCATTCCTCTCATCTTTATTAACACATTAGGAAACACTTGAAATCAAACCCCCTATTGTTTGAAGTAACATTGCTCCATTGATGTAGAGAGTATTAATAATTAACTGTAATTAAGGCAACTTACACATGCAGAATGATTTATTTACTTAAACATCAATGCATTGACCTGCCCTCTATGTTCTTGGATGTGATCTATCTGAGAATAAGTTAAGATTCAGGGCAGACGGGGGATGAAGAGGAGCGTGTGTGATACAAATGTAGTTCAAGGTGAATACAGGGGAAAGGACAATAGGAGTGTCTTGCTGCTGAACATTTTGCCTGGAATCAGAGATGCCTCAGGTATGTTTCTGCCTGGTTACTGTGTTGATGCTCAACTCAAAGTATGAACTTCTACTCAGCTGCTGTCTCTACAGTACTGAGATTAAAACTCCTCCAAATAATTTTGGCAAACATTTTTTGGCTTGTGACGTGTGTGGATTACGCCACTTCTTGTGCTCCGAGTATAACTTCTTTCCTTCTTCTCTAACCTTGTCCAAAATCCCACTCAACTGTTCTCTCTTCCCCCTGCAGGGTTTAAAAGAAACAACAACACAGGCCACTGGGAACACTGTCAATCTTCAAATGGCTTGACATTAATTACAATATCTTTAATGCTAACACATTAGGGACCGCAATAATTAATGAGTGAATAATCACTAGCGTGAAAAGTGTTATCAATAATTGTATGAATAATGCACATGCATTATGCATGACATTTGCCCCAAGGCGGAATCTGGTGCTCTGCTCTTGTCCAGAACAAGGGCTTAACATGGTGGCAGAAACAGGCCTGATCAAATGATGGCATACACTTCACTGGCCTTACATCTACTAACGTTTCTTCCAGCTGCAAAGCCTGAGCTGACCATCTCACGCTCTGATGTGGTCCACTCAGCAATGCACTCTGGCTTTGTTTACAATGGTTTACTTACAGCATTTTCAGTCTGGTTTCCCAGACTGGAATGATCTAGGCATTAACATTCTACCCACACCCCTGCTTCATCACAGCTAATAAGGAAGGCCTGCAATGGGGTCTTTCATCTAGATTAGGACTCTTATCGCATGCCACCTGCATGGAGCGTTCTGCCATTCACATGCAGATCTGGCCTAGACAGGACTGGGTATTTCCTTACTGTCACTTTTCATTGCACCTAAGACAGTTTTACTAGACTGGGTAGCCTCATTTGCTGGAATTTAGTGGGGTGGCCACCACCCCCTCTCAGAAGCTTACTGTAGCTTTGTAAGCTGTGCATTAAATCAAAACACTATTTATTCCTTTATAGATGGTATGGGGTTGTGAAATCTACAATGAAGAAATCTATTGAAATTAAGCACAAAGGTCTTTATCATTGGCAACAGTATAGAGTAGACAAACAAGATATATCTGAAAAGCATAGTTTACAATACCTCTCTCAATCCAATGGAAGAAAATGTTCAAAACAAAATGTTGGTGTACATGCATCATTAAGAAAAATCATCAAGTAAGTTAATATGATCAAATCAAGTTGATTACTAGTAATTTTTCAAAGCAGCAAATCTGTTTATGGTTCCTGCAAACCCCACCTATTACATTTTTACAAACACATCCTCTAGAATTTTGCAATTTCTATATTTCCTCACATCTTGGAGATGAAGGATGAATTGCTGGGATATTAATGGTACCAATGCCATTAATGATTATTATGATTATTATTATTATTGATGCAATTCTGCATTGATTCCCTTATCACGTAGGCTGTGCTGTGTTTCAAAATAGTGCCTAATCAAAGCAGCTTGGCAGTGGGAAACTAGGCAGATGTGAACTAACTGTTTGTAGAGTGTGATGACCCCTTGCTGTTTTTCTGGCTTGTTTTCTCCCACAATTCTTTTGATTACGCTGAGAGTTTGTCACCATTTACAGCAATGTATAGCATTAGCGTCTGTCTTGAAATTTCTGAACAGAGACAGAACTGAGCTGTGATACTGTGGCACACCTTCAGGCTCATGTCATGTACCTCACACAACCCCATTTAAAAAAAACTTTAACTATCCCTTTAAACGCTTTGGCCTACCTTAGTGCTGAGTTTCACATCATGTCTGTGAAAACAACAAATCTGTAGCAATTGCAAGATGTCATGTCAAAACAGACTAAAATCTCAGAAAAGTGTTACCAGCTACTTGTTGAATCCATGCCATGAAGAATTAAGGTGGCTTTGAATGCAAGAGTGTGTACCTAATGTAGTGGCCAGTTAGTTTATTCAGCATCCTACTTGCAAGTTCTTCATTTATATTCTTGATTTTGTTGTTGTTGTTTATGAGCCAATATGAGCAGTAGGTTGTTGGATCATTTCTTATTTGAAACAGCAGCCTGATGAAAAATAAATCCTGTGATGAGAGTACACACTGACTGGTTTAAGGTTAGATTGCTATACACACAAAGCTCTTCATAATTTGGCAGTTTGGCAAATAAAGACAATATTTTCAGTATGTTCATCATCAGTAGAGACCCCTGTGCGTTGTTTAATTATTTTAGATCATCATGTGATACAATACTGTACAACAATGAAATTCACTATCGACTCTTTAATAAATAATCAAGTAAAAAGATGAGCTATTACGTGAGGTTTTGCAATCATTACATCAGCTTATGTGTGAACACCCTCCGCAAAGAAGTGATTATTAGTGACTCTGAAAGGTTAGACGTGTTGCAAAGACTGCCAATATAGACACAACAGAGATCCCTTTGATGGATGGGTCCCATGGGCATGACTTAGCCAATCAATGCTTCTTGGGAAAACAAACATGTCATTAAAATCCAGATGCCTCATTCTTTAGTTGGTCATTCACATGAAGGCTCTTTTTGACAGTTTGACCCAAAAATGAGACTGCTAAAATTTAAGAAGACCTGGGTGACAGTCTCTTCAGCGGACCACAGTGAGTGATCAAATTGGCCTTTGAGAGGAGGGTGGGAAAGTATTATCTCCCTCAGACAATGAGAAATGAGACTGAGGGACATAGGGGGACACATTAATGAATAGGTGGGGCAACTTTTCTATTTTTTTTTTTTTTTTCATTTTTCCCTCAGCATTTCCCTTGGCCTGCCAGGGCCTCCCAGGTTTGTGCAATCTCTCAGTGTCAACATCTTTCTGTAAGGCTGATTCAATTAAGATTACGCCCGTTGCAGAGAGAGAAAGTGACAGGGGTCAGCTTGATTTTGCCGATTGGCTTTGTGCTTTTTGTTTTTTCAGCTCCAGTTACTGCTTTGGCTGCCACTTTGTGCCCTAACCAGCCCTGTTGTTAAAGGCCATGGTAGTGCATCCATTTGAAGTCATGAGTAAATATATTAGTGTGGCTCCTGTGTGTGCATAGATGTGTGTATTTTCCACAGCAAGGATAAGGTCAATGTTCATCTTTACATTTGCCAGTAAACAAATACCTCTATCCAGTTAAAGCTCTTTTATGAAGAATTCCTAACAAGGTTCTTACAGATCCTCTCTAAAAGTTTTTAATCAAGTTTTTAAATGTACAGCCACAGAAAGTCATATTTCCCCTTTGAGCTGTCTTAACTTTTAGATTAATGTCTGCCCTGTCCCCACAGAGACCAAAATGGTCTATTTCATTTTAGTTTTTAAAAGGTTGATCATCAACATGACATTGTTTCAAGAAATGTGTCTGTCTACAAGAAAAACACTGAAAACACTGTTGTATATATGCCAGGTCCGTAAGTAGATCAGTCACGAGGTTAGGTAAGAATGCCTACAGCTAACTGTAATGTAAAATTAATATAATAAATAATTACTAAAGCACTGTAGTGGTTGTATTTCTATTATTTGATATAGTTTAGCACAAAAAAGTCAACCAAAGCTGAGTTTTCACTAGTCTGGTTCATTTCGGCTTGGTATGGCAGACATTTAAGCGTCTTTTCACTGTTGGATGTGGAGAAAAGGTACCCAAATTGCCGTCCCACTTTTGCCCTCCCTCTGAAGGGCTACCAAACCAACCCTAAAGGGTGAAGCTAAAAGCGCTGCGGTCTTTTGATTGGTCACAAAAAACGTAAATTCTCATGCAACAGTTGCAGAAACGAAAACACATACCTCAGCATGTCCAAATAAGCTCTGGATTTGAAATGATTTGTTCACTGCTGTTGCTGTAAAGAATGTCCACATGAAACAACCTGCCATGGAGCACAGGAGTGCTGGAAGTACTGCAGTGTTGCTCTTCGGTAAATATTGTGCACTACTGTAGGTCGCTGCACTGTGTTGTGCGGTTGTGAGTCAAGCATTTTCAAAGCCAGCACGAACCCTACCTTCCAGGCTCACATCCCCACCCCCAAGTGAAGGTACAGCTGGCAACACAAATAAGATCAAGGTTTACCACTCCAAACCATACCAAACTGTACTGAACCAAACAAGACCACTTAGTAGAAACAAGGAAAAAATGTGTCTAGCCTTTGTGGACACCCCATTCTGACCATTAGGTTAATCACTACTTTTTCAGTATCAAGCATTATTTCAGTATTGAGTATCATTGAACGAAACTTTGTATCTGCATTAGAGTTTAAATTCTGGTCAACAGCAGTTGATTGAAATTTTTTAATTATTTGGCTTTTCTTTTTATTTTCTACTCAGTACTCAGATGCTCAGTAACTAAGTGCAATATTTTTTCAAATAACTCAAGTTCAAGTTCAAGCACTTCTGTACAAAGTTACCCAAAAAAATACACGTACAAAAAAGCCACTTAGTTACAGTAACTTGTGTGAATATGATTTGTTACCCTCAACCTCTGACTTTAATATGTTATTATGTGGCTCTATGCACAGATGGGTACACAACTGCTTTACTGCACATATTGATGGGTAACACTCTAAGATTTAATTTATAACTCAATACATATTTATATCGGAAAAGCTGGTAAAACTTTGGTCGCTCTGGATATCAGAAATGTGTGTATCTATGGATATGAAATGTGTATGCATAATGTTACAGGTCTAAACACCTGAGTATATAATGTCTCAGATACTCATAATGTGTATATATTTCATGTCTCTTTTCAAAGATAGGGCTTTTGACACTAATTTGCTTTTACAGTTTCTAATTCTACAAATCTAATTTTACAAAATATACACATTGACATTGTTTCATCTCAGTTTTTGTCATATCATGTGAAGATGACGATTACTTTGGAAATACATTAATCCTCCAGATTACCAATTATTAAATGAATGTATTTTTTGTGTGTGTGCGCAGAAGTCATCTGAAAAAAATCTGATTTGTAGTTTTTGCAGTTATAAACAAAGGAGATTGAAATGGCAACAGGTTTACCAAAACACCTTGAATCCTGCATTTACCATGTCTGGACATTATTACTGAAGACAAGCATTGACTATTAACACTAATGCCTCTGCCACTCCCCTCCACCATAGTTTTTTTTAGTCCCCTTATACAGACCATTTGTGGATTGTTTACCAATTAACCAACACTTAATGACAAAAAAGAGATCTGCCATCTCAAAAGCTCATCAGGGGGGATCTGACCATCTCAAGGGGTGAGAGTGTGTGTGAAGGGGCGGGGGAACTTTTTTGCTGTAGTACGCTGTAGCTTCAAATATAACCTTTATAGCCTCTAATAGACCCTGGGCCTGGCATTAACACAATACGATGACCCCTGCTCCGCGGGGTCACCTTCCTCTGCCTGGGTTAACATTACACCCAGATTTTACCCCACAGCTGCAGCTCATTACAATGCCCCATAAAAAACATAGGCAGCGAAACGAGGGGTGCAGAGCCACCATTAAAGAGGTGAAGGGGATGATTGTGGGGGCGAATGGAGAAGTGGGTAAAAAGAGGTGGAGGGGGGAGGCGGGTTGACTGAGAGGTGGAGAATGAAAACAGAAGCGTTAAGTCATTAGGGCCCATTGTTGCGCTCAAACGGCCGCCACACAAGCTCTCTGTGAATGGGAAATGGAGCTTAATGACCTGAAAAGGGACTTCAAAAGCTGCAACAATAGATGAGAAGGGGCGGCCCCACTCGAATGTCACTCTGCCACTTATTGCTTAGTTGGAGAATGGCTGAGCTGTTTAGATTGGTAATGTGATGAAAGTTAAACTAGCTTGGTGCTTCCTATGGAAATGCCCCCTTACCCCCTTTTTTCCCATGGTTCTCTTTCAAATAAATAGTCGTGGGAGCAATTTAATCACATCCCTCATTCATTTGTAAGGATTTCTGTTAGGTTTTAACGTTATTATACCGCAAATTGTAAATGTAATCCTTAGAGAGGCACAATCAAAGTGTTACATCTTATTTTAAGTTTATCTGCTCAAAGTGAAGTTTTCTGGGGGATTTTGTTCAGAATATGTATGTTCTTGTGTAACATGTATGCAGATCATCTACACACTGCCCCTGTTTGATGTGAACAAAACCATCAGTCTGTTAGCTAGCTGGTGTCAGAGGCAAGTTGGCTGACTTGCACCATTTAGCTGGTGTGTTTAATCAGTGATGACAACAATGGCTGCCATTGCCAGCCTGGTGTTGGTAGGAGACAAGATCAGCTGGCATGCAGCCTCTGAGACTGTCAGTCACTCAGCACCATGTCTGCTGCCACATTGCAGCTGCCGGTTAGCAGAGCATATAAACTCAGGGTTCACCATGCTGAGGTGTCCACTGAGCCCTGAGCATCCACAAGCAAGTATGCAAGCAGTCAGATTCTCACATGCCAAAAAAAAATTCTGAAAATGTTCCAATTTGACTTGGGTGAGCTGTATGTGTAAATACAACCAAGAGCTCTTTTTTCCCTTAGACTTTACCGCGAAATTATCCTGTGGTTTCCCATTGACACTTGAAAAAAAATACTGAAAATACCCTGATTTTCCCCGAGTGAGCAGTATGTGTTAACACAAGCAGCTGAGTTTTTCCTTCAGACTTTACCACGATACTTTACTTGCACAAAAAGGGATATATTGGCACTATCCACTTACCAAGATGTACTTAAAATTTAATATTCTGAAACCTGATGTCAATGAGGGTTTCACCACAGATGTAACATTTTGGGTCCTAGCCCTTCATCAGACCATGACGGGATAGGACCCAAACTATGAGGATATTAAATGTAATCCCCTTTTAAAGTGTATTTATGCAAAAACACAGCAGCAAAGCTTCAACATCATCAAGGATGTGGTATCTTGTCAATTTAGAGTGAAATACAGCTTTGTGGGAATGTGTGAGTGACACGATGCACATTCAAACACTGTCAAAGGCAGACACAAGCACATGCAGTGCTACTACCCAGGCTTTGTACTCATGCACCCCTGTCACCACTATGCGTCTGATACTACCTCTGGAAAAGGAGCAAACTGGGGTTAAGTTATCCCCCCATTCTAACCCCATGATGGTCATAAATGGCAAATGTCAAAGAGGACCTGTGATTAGGGCTACATTCTAACTTAAATATCACATCTTGTTTCCCTATGCCTTTTTTACGTGGCAGCTTTTGTGGCTTGAAGCAGGTCACCATCCCTAACAGATGAACCAAGGGAAACTCTGTAATGCCTCTGCCTATTGCGTGCAACATGAAAGTATAATCTATGCTTCCCTCCATGGGCGCATTTAGTGTCATGTTTGTGGTGGTCTGTGTTTGAGAATGACTTACTGCCAAGCAGCCTTATCAATGCTGCAACCAACTTGTCTTCCAGTGAACCAGCTGACTGTCACTCAATGGTTGTTCAGGTTGAAAGGGTACAGCATAGACCTCCTGGTGTTGTGATGAGTCGAAAATGCCAGTGATGTCTAATCAGTCTCTCACTATCTCCACTGTCTTGAGTTTTCAATGTTGCATGGAATCTGCTCACACTACTTTACACTTGTTTGAACCCACAGGCCCAGTATGTGATGTCATTTTCTTACCTTGCTCCCCTTTTCCTGACAACCACCTACCACTGTAAGACACAGCATTACCGTAAGATAACCAGTGTGCATGCTTGAACATTTAACTCTTCATCATCACAATCTTTGTGATATATAATAGGCAATCACTATTCATAGCTACACATATTTATTAGTGCTGTCAGGAGATTAAAAAATCCGAGTGATTAATTAATTATGATCTGTAATTAATTAATCTAATTAATCTCTTTCTCAATCTTACTTTAAAATTGCTGAAAAAAGCCCTCCACTTGAGGTATTTTCATTGAAATTCATTAGATTATTGTGGCAGATCAAAAGATTGTTCTTCACCCCCAAAAAACTCAAGCACAAGAAGCCCAATGCATAAAAACTCTCCAACTTTAATAGCCCAATCAGGGGACAGCAACAACAACAGGAAGTGACTGCATGTTTGAAAACAATAGCTTTGTGTAAAGCGATCTCTGTGTATGCAGCAAGTTCTGCAGTTTTATCAGAAATGGCCTTTCTCCTTTAAAAGAGGAGCAAAGAATGTCACTTCAGGCTTTCTTACGGGTAATCATGTTTTTACTCTTCTCCCGACCGGGGATCACCACTGGGAAACTGGGAGAGATGTGGAAATGCTGCGTGAAGGAGTCATGGTTACCCTACGATACGAAATATGCTCTATTCAGAAGTTTACCGGGAGAACTTGGTGGGTCTTTGATGAGATTCATGTCAAATGTAAGTGGCAAATGATACATCTGTGTGGTATTATTAATGTAAGATAAGACGATGGTCTAAGGACTGAAGTACTCGTAGTTTGAGCTAACGGCTAACAACAGTGTCTAGCTGCTATGCAATACTGTGGCTTGAAATTGATTGGTCTGTGAAGAGTGTGACGAGCGGACCGATCGTCCAATCACCAAATGCTCTGGTATTTTAAGGTTCTGCCCTCTGAAAATACCAAAACAGTGAAATCAGAAAAAAATTGAGATTAACTCGATTAAAAACATAATGCGCTAAATATGTCTATAATTAATTAATCGCAATTAACACAATAATTTGGCACCCCTATTATTTATTGGTCATTTGGTGAACACTGTATCCGTTTCTCTTGTTTTTTTCATGTTATCCTTTGATCAACTCTAAATCAATCCACATATCCACAGTGCTACTCAAAAATGTGGTGTTAATTTTGGTTCTAAACTAAAGAAAGCAATGTTATGTGTGAATGGAGGGTATGTGTACAAAAAACAAGCCCCAAAGTTAGTTTCAATAGTGTAGCTAAGGGCTGACTACCAAGTTTTGACTCATTTATTGCTCTAAATACACTGTCGCCTGCAACCCGCCAACAGTATCACAGGATGTGTTTTGCATGCTTCACTTGCTTTATTCTCATATAGTCATACTAGTTTTAGGATATTCATGTTTATTTCTTGTTTTTTTTTCAGGGAACTTTTAAGTCAGATCTTCTCTCAGTGTGACGCTAGAGCTCTTTGATCTGACAAAGATGCCATTTAATGAAGATAACTGGAGTCGCAGAAAGTGTACTTGTATTTGCCTGCAGCATCATGTTTGACAGGAGTCTGAGAACATAGCAAATACTATTTTGTTTGGAGTTACCAATTAGCCTGGATGCCATGCTTATGAAACCTTTTCTTAACTCCAATATAGGATTCATGCAACCATCATATTGTTTGGAGCCTCAAAGAAAAGTGTACATTATCTTTAATCACACACTGTATAAGATATGATTATTCCTTTTAGATTTGTTACATATGTGAAGCTGAAAGCAGCATAAAAATGCTGCACCTATGCCACCAGGATTTGTTCTGTTGTCCATTACACACTGATTCATTGCTCAGCACCTAGTACCTCAGAGGATTAGATGTTAAAAATATCCATAAGTCTCCTTGTTAACATCCATGCCACAGGGGTACCGACATACTGTCAAGCAGAGCTGCCAATAGGCTGCAGTCTGTCCTGAGGCAATTGGACATGCGAACACAGACGCACACAAACGCACACACACACACACACACACACACACACACACACACACACACACACACCCTCAGATTTGGGTACACATGCACAGATGCACAAGCTGTATGGATAATATGCATACACACAAGCTTTCAGACCTAAACCATTTGCTGCATTGCTGCATGCTTTGTGTTGACCAGTACATCTGCCCACTATTGTTCTATAGATCAATTAAACCAAGTGTAAACCTTATTAACATTTGAAAGGTGTGGTTCCACTTATATGGTCACTCCAAGTTGTCAGTAAATTAGCTATTTTTCAGAATGGATGGGGCCAAATATTAGTATTTTAGTATTTTGATGGGTAACTCAGTATATTTAAGCCCCCTAGCATATTTTCAACATTTATTCATCCTGATATGATCCACACACTACAGAGATGTATACCAATACTTTCCTACTGTAAATATGCCTGAATATAACTAGATAAATGTCTCATTTTAGGAATATAACTTTTTAAACTAAGAAAACATACTTCTACAGATGCTTACTGCCTATTTTATTTAAGTCCTTTTAACATAGTGAATATGTTAAGTTGTCACAACAAGGCCCTGTCATTGGTTCACCTTTAGACATTGATAGTAATTCTGCAAGGATGTAGCCTTCTTTTCTCATGATACAGCTTTGGAAGAGCACAAGGGAGAGTGACATGGCATGTGCTCTTACGAGGTGTGTCAGAAAAGTTCCAGGACTGGTGTCATAAAAGATTTATTTCAAACCCAAACTTCAAACTAAGAGTTTTCCCCTTCAAAGTAATTCCAGCATGTCTACATAGAGATACTATAGCGTTTGCTTTGTTCAGTGCACAAGAAGAGGCGAGTCGTGGCTGCTTCACCATGACAACGCACCTGCTCACAATGCCCTGAGCATCCGACAGTTCCTGGCCAAGAAGAACATCACCGTGCTGGAGCAGCCTCCCTACTCACCCGACCTGGCTACGTGTGATTTTTTTTCCTCTTCCCCAACCTCAAGGGGGTCATCAAGGGGACCCGTTTTGAAGACGTGGACGACATCAAAAAGGCCGTGATGATGGAGCTGCGGAGGATCCCGGAAGAATCCTTCCAGGAGTGCATGAAAGCGTGGCAGAGAAGGATGGGAAAGTGCATTACTTCGAAGGGGAAAACTTGTAGTTTGTAGTTTGGATTCTAAATAAATCTTTTATGACACCAGTCCTGGAACTTTTCTGACACACCTTGTTTATAAACACAAAGGCAGAGACACACATACGACACTACTCCTGCTGAGTCTGTGTTCCACACTCTCACCAATATTCTGCTTCTGATACAAAGCAATTGGGGAGTCAACTAGTCGCCCTCATTGCATCTCTGAGACATTCACAGTGGTGGTGTAAATATTACAGCTTAAAACAGCAGAATGAATTGGGGTTTTTGGCTACAGCACTCTTAAGGTCCCATAATAGCTCCTTTCTACCAAGATTACACTTGTCCCATGGTTTTAAAGTTTCTTGTCCAAAAATCCTCTCAAAATTTGGATTTTGACATGTGTATAGACCCCTTTATTTCAGCCAAACTCAGCACGGACTGATTTAATCCACATATGCTGTGGCTGATTATGCTCCTCTGCTTTGTTTTGTGCTTTATTGTTTACTGTGGTTGCACAGGTATTCCTGGACATGTTCCTTCCACTTGAGCCAATTGTGTGCTAAACAGACTCTTGCCTTTGATAATGGATATGTGGTGTAAGACGAACCTTTTAAACAGGCTGTTTGAGCACATGTTTTCTCAAAGGTAGAGCAAGCAGAAAATGGAAGGAATTGATATTTTATGTTGAGGAAAGGTTTTAAACATTTCTAATTGTACACTTTTTGTATGAAAAAAATTAAAAAGTGTACAATTAGGAACCTTTAAATTGTTGTGACATATCACCTTATTGACAATAAGCCACCACAATGGTGGCCTTGATCAAAACTATTGAGTGTAGCATTTTTAAAATGTACTTAAAATGTTATCTGAGAGACTTTGTAAATCATACTGTTATTGATTGTTATAAAAAAAAAAAAAAAAAAACTATTGAATAAAGTGGAGTAGGAAAACCAACCAATATAATGAAAATTCTCAGGAATAGTGGGAAGGTTTTGTTTTTGTTGTGTTAGTTTTTCTATGCTTGTGAATGTTGCATCCACTTGGTAGAAAGAGGAGTAGCATTGGCAGAATTTGCTTTGTTTCTCTGTTGTTGGTAATTCTTGGCACGGCTCACTCCACCTAGCTGGCAAGTGTAGAGACCCAAGTCCACAGTAGGTATGAGGTGTTTCAAAGAGTGCTTTTGATCTGAACAAAGCTAACCAGGAAAACGGCAGTGGGAATAATCAGATACAGGGCTTTTATCCGTGCCCTGTGCGAGTTCATTATGGGAGTTGATTTTGGCTTTAGGCAAGCAACCAACATTGCACAGTAGGACGCTGAGGACAAAAATCACTGAACACCGAGCCTCCTACTCTCCAATGAGATTCATCACAAATTTAATATCCCCAAACCAAACCGCAGCAGATCTTTCCTTGAGATTTGGCATTGATTGGACAGTCTGCACTCCTATCCCCCTTTCACTGATGCTGCCTGTATTAAGAAAAGGCCTCACCACTAATTACACCCTCCCAGTCTAATAGAGGCACCCTGTTAAACAAACAATTGATCCCCACTTAACACATGTACCCACGTTAGTAAAACACAATTTGCCAATTTGCCAAAGGCAACACAGATAGGAGAGGGAGAAAGAGGAAAGAGAGAAAAGGGAGCAAAGGAGGGCTCCTGCTGTCAGTTGAGGAGGAGGAGGGATGACGTCAATGTGAGAGTGGGGGGGTGAGGAGAGAAAGATGAAGTCAAAGTGTAGGGAGAAGACGAAAGATGAAGATTGTACACAGCTCTGATTCCTGGCTGGATCCCAGAGATGGTCGATGTTGACTCTTTCATCAGTGCTAATTTGACTGCTTGAAAACTTCAAAGTACAATAAAGACTTCTAATGTTGGATAAGTGTGTGTGTGCATGTGTGTATGTTCCTCCATGTGAATGTTTCTTCGTCCAAGGCCAAAATATACAGTCTCTCAGAAGTGTGGTTCAAACAGTGTTAAGTGGTAAAAAGAGCCTTTCAGATGTTTTTTTTTTTATCTCTTCTTTTATGGCTTTGCCTGGCTTCAGCAACAATCCAGGAACTTAAGGGCAAAGAACACATGTCTACAGAAAAGTTTTAAGTCCACGAATAACAAAATATTGTGTGTATTGACAGTTATTCACATTGTTTTACTAGCACATGATCAAGCGCAAAGCTGGTTTGTTCCTAACCTGAGGATGCAAAACTCTTCTACAGTCTTAAGTCTGTGGCGCAGAGTGTATCTGCTTGTTTCAGGTTGCATTAAAGGTTGGTACACTTCTGTGAGATCAAGACACACTTTAGTGAGCTTGTTTCAGTCTCATGAAATGCACAGTGGCACATCTGTACAGTTAAATATCAGAGCATTTGTTAAAAAATTCAGTTTAAAGTTAAAGTAACAGGATGGAGAGCTGAGAGACAGTGGGTCTTTTTTTCCCAGTGCTCCTCAGTATGTGAAATACTCTATAAACAAGTATAAAACACACAGGAGTAAAGATTAACATAAAGCACAGATCTACATTTGAAATACTTGTATAGATACAAAAGAGTCTCCCCAACAATTATGCGTAAAGGTAATAATACAGGCAGGGAAGTGTGTTTTAGTAGAGAACAGAGCCAAGGTTTCTCACTGGAAAAATGATTCATAAATCGCCAAAATCCCACAGTTATTTAAAGTCTATAACAGGTCTATTATGAAAATATGAAAGTTGGAGCCTGTTGGTTTTAGCTGGAGATTTAAATAATAAGGTTTCTTCATGCAGAAGTTTCTGACATCTTTTGGATGGTTTCTTATGTTCTGGATGTTTCAGTAACATAAAGCACTTGAATCTGGGTTTCAGCATATATCATACAGTGTTATCTATTCGTTCTTTTAGTGTGGTGACAGACTAAGAGAAGATAAATTTAAAAATCCATCCAGAATTCTAACCAACTAAACTTTCTGTGCAAACAACAAAACACCAGCCAGCTAATGCATACTGATTTAAAGAGAATGAGAGCTGACACTCTGATTGATTTGATCTAAGTTATGCCCCAAACATTCATGTATATTCAAGGCACATTATCCATCACATTTGCTCCCTGCACTTAGCTTAGTGCAGAGAACATGCGTCCTCAAAATAGCAAAATATTGCCCGACACACCCCAAACCAAGTTCTAAGTGTGAAAAACACCTTAAAATTGTACTATAGTTACTAGTGTTTATAGTTACATACATGTTTTGATTGCTTTATTTCTGATTTAGTAAATATAAGATTTCTGAATTAACAAACTAAATATAAGAAAACTGGATTTGTCGTGTATACTGTATGTTTCTTTTTCAGTCTGTTGTACTACCAGACCATCTGTCCATCAACGCATTCATCTATCCATCTAACTATTTATTCATCCACCTGCGAGCATGCATCTAGTTATTCATCCACATATTTATTCATCCGTGTTAATCAGCTATAATTTACCAGGGAAATGGGAAAAACAAGTTGAAATCCTGAGAAAATAACCAAACAAGAGTGGAAAACACAATACTATGAAATGGATGTCTGCTCAGGTCCTCCATACATCACAGTCAGTTTCACAGTTACAAGCTGTGCTAGGCATGAAATGTCCATGTATATGAGAACAACTGCCCCAAACAATGTAGGTGTGAAAAAAACATGATTAATACATCACAATGTAATAATTTCTTGGTATTTACAGAAATCAGCAAAAACAACCCAATATCAGAGGAAAAATCATGGCATGCTTGTCCTCTCGGGACTTCTGTTATGAGACACTTTCTGAATCAGTTTCTACTGAGCAGTGTTTGTTCAGTAGCATAATGTTCTGGTTTAAACTGCGTGTTGCATATACATAAACATATTTCCTTAATATTTGATATTTTATTACAGTTGAATATCTTTTCAGAAATGTGGGTTGTGGTTTCTTATGATGTAGGTTGTAGTGATTTGTGAGGATAAGACCAAAGGTTAACAAGTCTTCTGATATCAGTGTAGTTTCTCATTCTGTTTAGAGATTGTTTTCAATGGCAGGCAATATTCACATTTTTACAAAGACAAATCAAAACATATCCAGAAAAGGAAACTTGAGTTGTAGTTTTAAGTATTCTTCACCTGGTGCCTGCAGTCCGTTCCAAATACATGTCCACTGAATACGAACACTAATTGGCTGATCTGAAAAATCATTTCTGTTTCTCCATTGCTGTGTGTTTGCCTGTCAGTGTGTGTCTGCCCACTGGGAGCGCAGGGAATGAAGAGCCTAAGTGAAGCTAACAGATTGCCTCGTTTGCCTTTTTGAACTGCCCAGCACGTTTGGAGAACAGGAGGGGAACAACAAAAGGTGTTAATGGCTTTATGGAGGCCCCATGCTGACAGATAGGCCATTATCTTCCTGATTCACTGCAGAATGGATAATAGCTCTGATCAGTTGCCCTCTTTATCTCTGGGGCCAAAGACCTCAGCGCTGGGTTAACATATCACTGAAGCTATAAAACTGTTTACAGTAAGTGTTGCCAGTATATCATCAGGAGGGAGTTTATATTCTGTTTTAGATATTAGATCTCCATAAATGGGTATAAAAACACCGTTTTTTACTCAAAGTACAATTCATAATGTTTTTTTTTTTTTGGTTGGCCTGGATACACTGATGTTTATATCCTTGAATAACTTTAAAGAGTTTGGGACCACAAACATAAGGACAGTTTCAACTAATTCAACCTCATAATCCTCTTAATGTGCAAGCAGGACTGCCCATCTGACAGATTTTATAATGATTTGCCATGAAAACTCCACAGACAATGTCAAGAAATTTACATGACGTTAGACAGAAAATAATTGGAGGACAATCTGCTTGACTTTCAAGATGGGTCCAAAATTGTCCAATGTGAGGATGATACTTGAGGTGATTAATTTTGGCTAGCATCATTAGCATTAGGTGTAGTTGTTAGGTTGCGAGAATTAGGGTCAGTGCTGACATCATACATTGAAGGGTGTTGTGTTTGACTCTGTAGCTTTAAATGGCTTTACTTTGTGGACTTCAGTGGAGTGGAGACATGCCACATGAGGAGGATCAAAACACTGGTGACAGATAACAGACTGAGTTATTGTTATTATTAGGTTTATGGATGAGTGCCATTTTGGGTCTGTGGAAATATCTGATTGTGACATAAACAAAGCTATGGCAAAATATGATCTTTTGAAACTGACTAGAATCACACACATTAGCTTGAAAATTATCATATCCCTTACACCTAACCAGAGCCATCTTTCTATGGCACATTCAATAGCTAATGACCCCTATCCCCCCATTAACCCCAGCTTCACACTGCTGCCATCAGGCTGCAGATACAGGACTCCAAAATGGAGATGGACTAACTTTAGCAAGAGCTTTGTACCTTCTGCTAGCACTCAATAGCCTGTAGTACTGACTGTTACTCTCTATCAAGTCCTGTTCTGTGTGGACAGTGTGTCCATGTGCCAGTGTGACATATTTTCTTTTGCATGTGATATGCTGTGAATGTCTTTCTTGTTGAGACAGACAGTGAAAACACATTTCCCTTTGAGGCAATAAAAGCTATCTATCTATCTATCTATCTATCTATCTATCTATCTGAACAAAAGCATCAAATATATAGCTGTTATCCGAGTCCCATATTATTTTAAAAGCTCCTTTTCTGATACAGTCAAAATAGTTTTTGCTTCTTATTTTGGTTTATTTCAATAGCTTTTTCAAATGCATTCAATGCCTGAATTCTACAGAAATGATCATATTTTATCATGTCCTTAAGGATTTGAAACTAACTTTTCATATGTATCAGTGATTCATATGGAAATAACTCTGTTTCAGTAACTCCATGGTAAACATGGAGTGTTCCCTCCCAAACATTTTTTCTCAATTTTTTTTATTTTTTTGATGATTGAAATGCACTCATGGGCCACACTGTGTGGGAGGGAGAGAGGGATAACCACCCCTGAGCTTGGCGACCCTGTTTAAAAAATGTCGGGCACCCAAAATAGTTTTATACCTTTACTTTGTTGATTCGCCTGATTTCGTCTCTGTGTGGATAGCCCCGAAGAGTCACAGCTGAGTATTAACCTTAACCAAATGTTCTCATTGGCTTATCAATTCAAGAAACTCCATCAGCTGGTCTGTTTTCTTTAATAAAACATCACACAATAATTTGGTGCAGGTTTACACAAGTGAACTGCACAAATCAAATCCTAACATGTATGTTTGATATTACTTTTTTTTTTTTGCCTGAAACATTACTCTTTTATGTTCTTTATTTTACGACTCTGCAAACTTTTGAGCGTGTGTGTGTGTTAACTGTTATTTGCCATTCCTTTGTCAGCTGTGTGTTTGTCTGTGTGGCGTTTGCTTGCCTGATTAGCTTTGCACGTAATGTGTGTGTGGGTGTGTGTGTGTGTGTGCGTGTGCAAGGGAGGGAGGGGTAGGGCACTGTTGTAAACTTATCAGCTGGTGATGACTTTCCACACAGCTCTAAGACAACTTAAGCCCTCTCTAATTACAGCACATCTGTTGCAGCAGAGAGGTATTCTTGTCATGTGGTTTAACAAATACTTTCGCATTCAGAGGAGTACATACCTAATGAGCCTCACAGCCCAGGGCAACTCACGTCTCCCCACTAAGATCAAAAAATCTAACCTCTGCACAACAAGCACACACTCACAGACACGCAGACATGTTAGAAAAGAAACCTTGCACAGCCACATCGGAGCACCTGGTACGCACGCATCTTGGAAAAACACAATACACACAGCCACAGAGAGGCAGTGACACCACTGAACACACACATGCACACAGAGGCACTAACACCACAACAACCTGTTTTTCAAAAGAGACAAGAACAAATGATTCAAATGAAAGGAGCCAAACTAAGAGCGGGTACGTGTTTACACTCTCTGACAACATTCTGAAGGTGTTATCAAGGAGGAAATCAAACAACCCGTCTGCTCTAATTATTACCTGCCCTAAATAAAGAGAAGTTGTCGTTGCAACCTCAGGGATGAAAAAGGTTGAAGAAAATAACATCAAGAAGCAGATGAGCAATACACCCACCAGGATATCTGGCAGTCAGTGTAAATGTGCTAAGGTTGCGCTATAATAACCCAGTAAGCTGCCTGTAATGATTGTTGGGGAGACAGGGGATAAAGTGCTTGTCTCAGACAGTCACAACAGGTGCTGCTTGCACAGGCTACAGTCCCCGCTGACCAATCCTATTGCAACTATGACTAGCAGGTGGAGGCAGTTATGACGCCATCATTTAAATGGATGGAAAGTCATAAGAGATACTGCCAGAGGTGCTTTAAGAGGGAGGATAGCTGTGACAATTCAGAGGGCCCATGACTAACAGTGGCCCAAAAGTGTTAAAAGTTATCAACTTCAGCAAATACTTTTTCACATCACGCTAGTATGATTATCTGTTCTCCAGACATGTGGATGAACACATTACTTCAAACAATGCCATGTTTACAGAAAAGATTTTGGAAAAAAACCTCCACTGTCGTAGTTGCAGAGATAGAATGTTTGGGACAGTGTTATTATCAGCAGGGGATAGTAGCACTATATATATGTTTTTGCCTTTGTGTGCATGTTAAGCAACAGGCTTCATCACACTCTTTCAAAGCAGTATTGGACTGTTTATTGACAGAAATATACATCCTGGTGGGATTATTGGATGGAATTTTATTGTAGCACTTTTGTGTAAATGCACTGTAAAATGGGATTTTGTCTTTCTTTTGTTCGTGAAGTTGACATTTAAATAATTTTCAACAAGTTTGAACCTATGCAAGATGTCCCCAGAGAATTGTAGTTTCTCACCTGAAACTCTTTTCATATACTGGATTTTGGCAATCTATAAACCCTGTTGTTTCATCTCTAATCAGAAAAGGCTGTTTTATTGAAAGTCATCATTATACCCCTCTCAAAAAGTGAGTGTGGATTCAGCTTCAGCAAGTTTTTTTACTTGGATGTTTGTTGTTGCTAAATAAACATGGCTAGAGATGTTCTTTCCAATGGAGATGGCCATGGGCTGAATTAGCTCCTGGTTTAGGAAGTGTCTCCTATATTACTGAGAAACCGAGAAGAATGGGGGATGGCACAGGACAATAAAACCATACGTTGGACCTGATGACAGTATTTGTTTAGTGCAACAGCCTCAGAACATGGGATGCTCAAACATAACACCGAGACCCATGAAGTTGTCTTCACACACAAAGTTGTGCTTATTTAGACTTATAGATTCATTTTGGGGGCATTTAAACAGCTGTTCAGGGGTGGTTTGGGCTGTGATGACAGGGCCCAGAATATCTGGTGGCAACCCTGTATTCTGCAACCTGGAACACGTCAGTCAGGAGAACATCTGCTCATGGGCCTAATAGAAGATAATGAGGCATCACAACCACCAAGACGACACAGCACATAAGAGAAAACTGAGCCCAGCTCATCTCCTCTAATGGCAAAGTAGTGCATTTTATCAAACAAATTGTCCAAAAAAGCCTCAAATAGTTTTCCCTGCAATGTTTATCTTAAGGCTTTAGTCAATTGCTGCTGCTGGATCTGGAACTGGGTATGACACGGGTTTAGCATATGGTTCACTGCAATGCTGAGGCTTAACTCCAGCTTGTGGTTTCTGACTGTCAACCTCGTTGGCTTAGGCTCCATTTTCCAGAGACATTCCAAATGTCATTATGAGATAGATTGCAAAAAGAAGTCGGACACACTCACATGCATACACAATATCTCTAACACATGCACAATCACACACATACAGGCATGCATCCTTGCCCATAAGCACACACACGTGTTTCCTGTCTGTATCCGCCTTAACACCATGTGTCTTCTGTGTGGTGAGCCTTCCTCCTCCTTCCACAGCCAATTGCCACACTAATATGGCTGCAGCCCCTAAAGATACAATATACGCTTATTGGCGAGCCACTCTATTAGTGACAAAAGGTCACACTGTGAAAATATTAAACTTATGAAGGAACCTGCACTCTCTCTGCACCCAAATATGCGGAGGAAGCACAAAAAAGGTGTTGTGTCCTCTGTGTATGATTATATCTTCTTCCTTCATCCTTGGAGCAGTGACCCATGGGCCACTATTTTATTGGTCTCAGATGCTAGCTGCCTCACAATGTACAAAAGAGCCCGTTATTCCAGACCAATATTAAAGCTGGCCTTCACATGCAGCATTATCCACATGACACAGGCACACACATACACACGAGTTATATGTACACAGAAAGCTGTGTGTTAGGTGTGCTGGTGTTTTAGGTGCAGATGCCTGTAAGCAGCGGAGCTTGGATGGTTATAGAAAGAGCTGTGGCCTCTTTATCCTGTCAGAGGTTATGACAGGCCGACAGAAAAACTGCTGTGTCTACCTTCTGTGTTCATAACCATTAGAGCTGCCATGAAGGAGTGCTTTCAATCTAATCAGGCCTCTGTTTGAGTACTGAGAGGCAGACAGACATTGCATGTTGAATATATTAGCTGAGCATTAATGGGTTTCTGAGGAGGCTGTCAAAGGTAGAAGTGTTTTGATGCTTATAGTGTAGAATTGAAAGTGGATCTGCAAATTTTTGGGTGACTGCGTGGTGTAGATACTTGACAAAAATATATTGTAAGGTCCCATATTTGACTCTTTTTTTAAAGAAATTTACACTGGTTCCAGATGTCCCTAGATTTTTTAAAAAATAAGTTCTGTGCCCGGAAGTCCATTCAGATATTGGGTTTTGCCATGCCTATAAACCCTCTGGTTTCCGCCTTGCTTTAACACACTGTTTCAGGCCCTGTTTCTTTAGATCTGAAAATGTTAACTGACCTTAGAAAATGGCACTGTTTCTGTCAATGTGTGTATAACCTGAATGGCATGCTTAGAAACAGAGACTACACAAGATTTAATAGAGTGGTGCAGGGATGACTGGAAAGTTAGCATCGCACAGGTTCCCTTGACAAAAGTCAATGGAACTTCGTAATGGATTCTAGGTTATTCTAAATCATAAAATCTCCGTGGTGAAAAAGAGTTCACTAGACTTACACATTTTAGTAACCATGATAATCCTTATGAACAAACACACAAGGTTGAACGTAGTCTGCATTAGTAAAAAGCTATCGTCAGGTTATTATGGAACTGCAAAATGACAGTTTAACTTAAAAGCTGCTAACATGGCTCTGACCAATATCTCGTCTTTTAACTTGTTAAAAGGAATTTCTTCCAAGTGTAACCTGATCAAGGTCGTGCTCATGGCTGTGGCAATCATGTATTTGATGGCAGTTCGTTAACCACTGCACTTTTAAAGAAATAATGTTTTTCAATTTAAATATGGAGCACTTCCACATGCATTTTATGTTGTGGAGATGGTCAGATCTTATTTCCATGTTGTTATCACTGACCTTCAGTCAGCTGCTTATTCAAAAATCCCATAGACTTTGAGCAAAAGGGGACTGGAAGTGCCAAAATGCTACCTCATATCTGCATTTTAGAACTCAGTCTGCAATTCAAACACTCTTTTGAATTGAACGATGATTCCTCAGCGAATGTGGATTTACTTCAAAATGACCTTGGTTAGTAGTCCCACTTTACCATATGTTCATACAAATGTTTATGTAGTTATCATTTTTGTATGATTAGGCCTTACCTCTCTGTAGAAGGAAGACTGAGTGAGCAAGGTAGTGAAAGATCCTTGGGCCAATCATAAATCTGTTCTTATCATATTTGTCTCTGCTATATATAAATTTGCAATTAAATTTTGTCTAATTGATCTGAAAATGAGACTTTATGATAAATGAACTTTTCTTTTGGGGGGGGGGGGGGGGGGGGGGGCAGAGACAAAGAGACTAAAAATAGGAATTTATGATTTCAACAAACTCATGGACACACACCATAAATCTGTTTTCATCACATTTGTATTTGCTGAATATAAATGTATTCAAGGTTGTGTCATCTCATTTTCAATAGGGTCCTCATGTTATTGCTGTAGAGGTATTTATTATGGAGGTATAATCAACAACAACCATGGATCGAGAGGTCATTCTACTATTAACATTAACATCTATAATGATAATTAACTGGAGAGGAATGATGTTGATTAATATATCAGCATCTAGCTGAACTGTCATAAAATTGGGTTTAACTGGTTCAAATATATGAATTTATGTTTTGGAATAGAGCATGTTCATATTTGTGTTGTGTTATGACAGAAGCAACACCATCAACTACCGTACAGGCATGATGCATGATGTTGTTTTGGTCACTATTGTTGCTCAATGTGCATGACAGTTGTTACTCAAATATTGTCTAAATGCAAAACTTCTCTTGAGTTCAAAGGGAAAGGCCCTGCATAGGGGGCCTAAGAGTAAATGCTCGTGAGTTGTTTCTGATCACACCCTTCTTAAGAAGTGGATGTGGTTTTAGCTTTCAAGCACTGTGTTCGGTTGTTTACTGTGACTATACAGTCATGCCTGGACATGCTCCTCCTACAGGAGCCACCTGTAGGCCAAACCAACACTTTGTTTTAAAGCACCTCCCATTGTGAAATGTGGCCCCTGATGACATCATTGGGGGCACATTTTTAAATTGACTGATCACATATTCTCTGAACAGTTGAGCAAGCAACAGAGGGAGAGGAGTGTTTGTAGACAGGCCATGGACTCATACTATTGTATAAAAGCTATGACAGAGAGTAGTTTGAATATTATGAGACCGTTATGTGTGGGTTTGAATTGGACCCTTCCCCTCCCACTGTTGTGGTTTGTTTTTGCAATAAGCTATGACAGTTTGTGTGTGTGTGGATTTAGCTCAAGGAGCAACATGAGTGTTTGTGTGTGCGGAGTTACAGCTATCAAATACTTTTAAAAGATTGATTTCCCCAGGGAAATGACAGAGGTCATCTCATTGGCGAGGGATGAAAACAACATTTGCATCCAATTGGTCACACCCACGACATTAAAGTTTTAGCCAGACAAAAACATGTCAAAGAAATTTACATCGCTGCACTGACAGTCCTACAGACTCCTGGACACAGCCCATTGCCACTTCCAATTATTAAAGCTACTTTTATTGTGTGTGAACTCCACATTCCCCATTACCAATAAAAACATAACGGGGAGGAGATATTTTTTCTTTGTCACAGCCATTATCACCCTCTCCATCCGTTGAGTGTGTATCAAGCTGCCAATCAGAATTAGGGAGTGGGCTAGCAGACGTGAGATGATTCGCCTGGCTCAGCCCCCATGCATGGATTTAAATAATAAAAGAGAGATTTCTCTCAAGGCCCTGAGCGCCGTGCCAATAAGAGAGCGGGGAAAATGGGAAAATGGCCGTGTGCGATGAGAAATAACTGCAAATTGAGGGTATAATGAACATGTTTAATATTTCATTTCTCTGGATGGAAATATCTATAGTGGGCGGCTTCTTTTCTTGTGCTCACCATTTGGTGGAATTAGGCTCCTTTTTTGGCCCGAGAAACCATAAAAGACTTTTCGACCAGCTGCTGACGCTGAGAGAAAGGAAGAGAGAGGGAGCGCCTGGTGGTATAAAGACAGTAATCATTTACAATTACACAACACACAATCCCCTCATTGCAAGCTGTCTTTCCATTTTTCATCTACAGGAGATCAAGAGCTCATATGTGTGCTGGCCTGACCAGCTGAGATTTCCCCCTTTACTGCAATTGGTGGGCCTTGCAAAGAAACTCCTTATACAGTGCCGTGTGGTAATCACCACCATTTTTTGCCATACATAATGGCACTTATTACCCATTACCTCTTCAAAGTAAAGCTGCTCCTATCACCTTAACAGTTCAGACTGTGCCTGGCACATATCCTCTCTGAATACACATCATCATCACATTTCACATTAGAGATTCCACACACTGAATGTGACTTTTAAAGCTGGAGCCATCTTGATATTTTATCTGTCAGCATGAATAGCAACAGCTCAGGAGTGGTCTTATAAGAATGATATTCGTTTCATGTGACTGTTAGCCGAGGAAATCTATTAATACGTGGTCATGTGCATTTTGTCTGCATTTTATGAAACCTAAATTGCGTGAAATTTTCTTTTGACATCACAATACTAAAAGCTCTCGTGTTTTTTTCCAGTAGTGAGAGAACTACTTGTCTGTTATAAAAGTTTCAAGTTCAGAGACTCTTAAATGTGGAAGAAATCAGGATAAATGGCCACAAATATGTAAGTGAAAACAGGTTCATTGGTGTTTCTTTCATTTAGTTCACTTCTTATTTTGACTGGGAGGCTTTAACCAGTGCCAGGAGGCATTTAAGAGGATTTAGCCAGCCAGTTCACATTATTTCCTCTGACAGATAAATATATTTGATTGCTTTTTTGCTCGTTTTTTATATAGGTAGATAGATAGATAGATAGATAGATAGATAGATAGATAGATAGATAGATAGATAGATAGATAGATAGATAGATGATAGAAGATGTATTTTTCAGAATCTCTTCTCATATATGAACACGACATATATATACATAAACACTTCTTAGAAAACATTTTTACAAAAATTGAAAGAACATGCCATATAAATTCCAGATTTTTCTGTCCCTGTGTTGCTTTCCCCACCTTTAATGAAACCTGTGACCCAAATTAATTTAATGCTGTCATTAGGAAATACTGCATGTCATCGCCTATATTGGAAGACACTTGCTAAGCAATTGGCCCCCTTGAGGCTCCACTTTAAGAAATATGTGTAGAAATGTCTGTGCATCCAAGGAAACATTTGAGAACATGACTTGAAAGCTGAGACCCCACCCACTGCTTGAGAGGATGTGGTCAGACAGAACCTATGAGGATTCAGATTTAAACAACCTCTTCTGCCTCATAGACAAAGAGCAAAGCATTTTTTGCAAGGAAAAACAAAAAAATAAATAAATAAAAGAAAAAAAGACATGGTTAAACTATGAGAAATTAGAATTTGTTACTTCTAACTAATTGTCTTTTCTCACTCATGCAGGCATATTGTTTTTTTGGGAACATGTGTGCAAAAGTGACTATAGTAAGCTACCAATCTGTATAATAGGAATCACTGAACACATCTTAAAAAAAGATTTTAAGTTCAATGAGCCATGTCATTAGTGTGACAAGCTGTTATTTTTTAAGTTCTACTAATCAAAAATGTGTTTTTTTCACCATTGTAGTTGCAAACTGTTCACACAAGTGCTGAATCACTAAATACCATGAACCAAATGCTGTCACCTAAACTCATTTACTGCATGGGTCACTGTTTTGGCAAAACATTAAATCATTTTTCATGATTAGGTCAGAGTTACAAATCACATCAACTCTTCACAAAACTCAATCCCAAACTCATTCTCACACTCTTTTAGCTTTTTATATTCTGGAGACTCCTGGGACCAGTGTAAACTCCTTAAAAAGGAGCACCATGCGAAGCTTGAGGTACAACCTGTACAAACCCCAATTCTAATGAAGTAAGGACATTTGTGAAAACTGTGAATTGACTTTTTTGAGCTGTGTTACAGGCATTCAGTTTAAAATGAGTGCATGTTTGCAACAAAAAAAATGTGCAAATCAACGTATTCTTTTTTTTTTTACACAACATCCAATCCTCAGTGGAATTTGGGTTAGCAGGATTGTTGCCAAAGAAATAAAAAAATAAAGGTAAATGATGACAAACACGCCAAAAGCATTATTATGCATATCACTTATTCTCATAACAAAAAAGTATCAACCTCATTTTTGAATCATGTGAATCATTACAAAAAAAATATACTTAAGATTAAATAAAATAGTTATAAAATAATTTATATGTGAGTAAACAACTTTTGTCAATTCAGTTTCATGGAATGACTTTCGATATGTACCTGGTTTTCATGACTTTATGACAGGTATTGGATCATCAAGGGTTGTTGTGGTGATGAGACCAATCTTTAAAATGGAAGAAAAAGTATTGACAATAAAACAGAGAAAATATCAAAACCTTAGACCATGGTCTTTAGGGTTCAAAAATGTTGTACAAATGTCTTTTAAATTGTTTCTTCTTTTGATCTTAAAGAGCAGAATTTACATCTATATTATAAAAGGTTGCATACTCTACTCATTTTTAACAGGTTAACATCACACTCATGATTCCCCACTTCCTTTTGCATAATTATTTGTTATTGTTTTGTTTCCCTTTTGAAGCTGATTTACATACCCTTTTTATTTAATTCAAAAAATAAGCATTTTTGTTAAAGAAAAGATATTGATATTATATACATTTGGAAGTTCGGCCCCTCCTTCAGTCTTTTAGGATTATTAGCTTTCAGAAGAAACTTTGGAGGGCAAAACTTTATCAGTAATGTGTACTGTACATCTGAGATGGTAAAGCTCTTCCTGCAACTTTCTGTATCTGCCAAACACCACCCCAATGAAGTTGTCATCGTGGAGGTACGAGCATCATTAATTGCCTTACATGAATAATAATTATGATAATGGTAATGATCCTGTCTGTCTGTTGTGAGCGAGCATGGATTAGCATTACTGGGTATTAAGGTACTGTGTTCATTACACATCCTGAATAGATGAATTAGGCTTTATGTTTTTGCTATAAATCAGCTTCAAAGGGAAACTCTCAGTCTGCATTTGGTGTAATGAGGTCAAGATGCACACTATTAATTCCACAGCTCCCAATACACAAACCAGAGCAGAGAGACCAATGGGCCCGAGCAGTTAAAAATTCATTTTGGCTTGTCCTGAATTTGTGTACTTGTGATTACTGACTCCCCCTCCCCATCTCCTATTTTTCCTTTACTTTTAATCTGCTGTTGAGTCATAAATTATTCATTTAAGCATTTCAAATATTAAATGCATGTATTAATTTCATTTATCATCTGCAAAAACAAGCGGCGAAAACAAAACTGCAGACGACCACAAATCATCAGTTGTGCTTTAGTCAGTCTCAGGAGGAGAGTATAGACTTTATACGACTAATTTAAAGTTCTAATGCAAGCATTTAGGAGATGAATGTGGTGAGATTAAAGAAATGCCTTTAATTTTGTCGAAGGGTTGTGTTTAGTGAGATGAAAGAAATGTTTTAGGGGAAAATGAGAGAACTCTTTCCTTGTGACTACTACTAAACCCCTTAGACTTTTTTCCCCTTGTCACTACCAAATCAATCACTTGCATGGTTGTCGTGATGACTCTCATGACACAGCTCCCACAATAGACACAGCATGTTTATTATTGTTGTGGAAACATTGGATGTTACTTTTTTTTTCCTACAACTTGCTCAGATTTGTTTTGCTTATGGGTGATTATTTTCTGCCACTGGCTGTGTGTTCTGTAACTTAATATCCTTCCTTACTGAGCATCAACAGTTAAGCCCCATCAAACATTTCCAAGTAAGGTAGAGATGTGCTACTGAGCTCTGCCTCTCCCCACTGTTCACTTGTTAAGTTGAACAGAAGTCTCTTAAATCTTAACTTATCTCCATATCTATACTAATGTGTATGTCTGAACGAAAAGATAATTTTCTCACTTGGGTACTCATGGGTACTTTTCACAAGGCAAAAGTTTCATTTTGATTGCACTTACCAACTAGAAAAGCACTCAGAGAGCGCAGACCTCCGCCAAGCAGCTTTGGTCCACTTTTACGAAAATGGTCCTATCTGGCAATGTTAAAGAATCCTTTAAAAAATTCCTGGATCCAGATGGTGATCCAGATCACCCCCAAAATTTAATCAGTTCTTCAATATCCCATTTCCGACAATTCCTGAAAATTTCATCCAAATCCGTTCAGAATTTTTCAAGTTATTTTGAACACAAACCAACAAACAGACAGACAGACGGATAAACGTCAGCGAAAACATAACCTCCTTGGCGGAGGTAATAAGTGTAGATCTACACTGTTTTGGATACATGGTCTGAAGTGATGCCTGAATGAATGGAAAAGTGTTTTAAATGATAAATGAGTTCTTTAGAGCTTTAAGCTTCATTAAAAAAAGTTTTTCTGGACAGAAAACTGTGCCAGAGTAAAAAAGGAAAACTGCTGATTCTTCCAGACTTCACACCAGTAATCGTATGTATTTTATTTCCCTAAATAGAACAGGAATATTTTACACCTTTTAACAGGTCTGCAGTAGTCCAAGATTTTCCTAAAACATATTTATGAAGTCTCTGGCTTAAAAAAATATCCCAGATGCTGGATTTTGGCATGCCTAAAAACCCCTATGTTTCAGCCCAGCACAGAACAGATGTTTAGGAGTAAACTCTAATGAGCTTTGTCTGAACAAATCCCTCCCAAGAGGTGGATGTGGCTTCAACTTTCCAGCACGGTGCCCTTATGATTCCTGTTGACATCATTAGGAGAAATGTTTAAATGGGTAAATTCTGCACACATTTTCTGTAAGATAAGCCAAGCAACAGAGTGAGAGAAGGGATATCTATCATGTTTGGGGGCAGACAGGACATGGACACGTGTTTTTGTAAAAAGTCAAAAACAAAAAATGTATTTGCGCAATATGGGACTTTTAAGGCCCAAAGTTACCCTCACTACGCAATCTGATCAGACATCTGCCACATTAGGGAGGAGTCAAGTATCAGTTTGAAGACAGAGAGTCAGGCTAATCGCTCTAATAAGGGTGGAAGAGTGAATTAGTTAGCATGCTGTCATCAATGGTGCCTCAGCTGCGTAGAAATTTGTTTGTGTGAGGTAGAGACACCTCCACCTCTGAGCCCCCCTCTCCTGTTGTGTTCCTCTGTGATCTTCCAGTCATGTATGTGATTGGATTTTGGCTTAACAAAAACCTGAAATTACACACCTATTGTGTTTGAGCTAAGCCCGCCTTCACAGCGATAGGAGCAGACCCCGTACGGCTCTCTTGGCTGCCAACTCTCTCTGATCCCGCCCCCTTTTTTCCCTTCCAGGTTGTTAAAGAAAAAGGATAACAGGATTAGGTCAGGGTTTCTGGGATGCATCGATTGCCATATTCAGGGGGCTAGTTAAGAAAAGAGGATGCAACATGGGTCAGCAGCTATGAGGTGAGGAGGGCTCAGCCTTTACCCATGCATTCGGAAAAAATGGCACCCTGGCAGCGCAAGGTGACTTAGGAGACAGGGGATAAGAGCTGCTCACCACCCTCTAAAACCACACTGAGGGACCCTGACACTGTACCATCTGTGACACTACCCCCAAGTCCCCTCAGGCCATGCTTATGCTCATCACAGAGATGCTGATAACACTGGGTGTGACTAACACGCCATACAAATCTCCACATCCCAGACACAGAGAGGAACAGAAAGAAGGGGACACACACTCGCACATACACAAACACATTTACACACGGACTACAACCCCTATCATAACCAGCCGTCAGGAGGCAGGTTGCTTTCAGCTCTCAGGGACATGTGGATGTTGGGCTATGATGAGTGGGTGGACCCAAAAGAGGTAATGACAGGGTGAGGGCTGTGTGTGTGTCGAGTTGTGTGTAATTAAATTTGAAACTGACAGTACTATTATACGAAGACCCAGCAGGGGTAAAGGGTAAAGGGGAGGAGTTAAAGGCTGTGCCATACTGGATTTGAATGAAGTAAGAGTGTATTGGTTACAAATCTCTGAGAAAGGTGAAGCCGAAACCATGAACTAAGAATCATAGGAACTTTATTGAATGCATCCCAGATTTTTTTTCAGTGTTGCCACTAAAAATTACAGCATTTGAACAGGGACTAAGCAGCTTATTATGAACAACTTGGATATTTTTTAATGACCAGTTGAACTATGGTCCACATCTTTTCATTTCAACGGAGGAGTGGATATCCATTTGTGTTCTTTTAAGGAATTTACTTCCACTCTTTTTGAAAAAAAACAACATTTATGGAAAAGTTCATGTATCATAAAGTCAATTTTTATTTTTTGGAACTCAAAGCCACAAATACACAAGGTCAAGATTACATATTATGGTAAGGTCATTAAAGCTCAGATCGAGAAATCTTCACTATTATTACAGAGTTTTGACCATTATATGTTATACACACATGCATACCTGTTAAAAGCCCATATTTTGCCTCAACTCTGGTTTGATACAGTCTGATTCTCAGTCCGTCTGTCTGGCCATTCAAAGCTTTTTTTCCCCACATTGAGCCCAGTCCACTCTGATTGGTTGAAAGGTCAACTCTATGGTGATGCTCAGTTCAGTGCTGGTTGGTGCCATCTTGTCAACAACTCTGCATTCATGATATTGTATCTGCTCTGCACGGAACTTGTATCCAAGAGCCCATGAACTTCAACTGCTAATGAAAAAATGGTACGACGTCATACTGGTAGGTCTATTTTGAGGGAGCAGGAAGGGTCAGCCACTGGAGGGGGGAAGCAGAAATCATGATGCTGCAGATGTCTTATTTTGTTCATAGAAGTGCTCCTCCATGTAAGAAGGCGTGTTAAACACTAAAGGACATATGAAAAGTTTTGAGGAAAAGTCATGCAAGTTGTCTGTAATTGAAAGTATTTGTAAAGATACAGCTCACCGGAACACTGGGACACATTACAAAACATCTGGGCAGAGATGTGTCAGGACCTCAATGTCAGTTTGTCGACAGTAAAGGAAAAGTGAAGGTATTTATTAGATAGTTACTTTCAACTGATTATCATATTTTTTGTCCACCTAACATGGGATTCTTGAATTAAAATTAGTGAAGCAACATTGTTTGTATAGAAATTCAGAAATCTGTCCTCATATGCCTGTTTAATGTAGAACCAGATGTGAAAATATCAAAACAGACTATTGGTTTATGTTATGTTGAAAGAGAGATTGATCTATTAGGTTGGTCTGAAAAAAACAGGCACTAAAAATGCCTGTTTTTGCCCTTCTGTTTCAGTTCTCCAGTCATTTGTTTTTTGTCTGATTGTTATTGTTCAGTTTGTCATGTAAAAGTTAGGTTGTATCTGCTGATCAGTTTCCCTAAAGTAGGCACAGATGAGCTATAAATGCTTATACGTAAAGAAATCTAACAAATAAAATCCTAGATATCCTAGAAAATGATTCTATGGATAGATGAGAGAATATCTGTGCAAGATCTTGTGTAATTCTTGTAAAAAATACTGGCTCATATGAGAGTTTTTCTGAAACTACAATAAAGACTGATTTATTCCTGTAATCATTTGACCAGAGCAGAGATGGCTCACAGTGTGCACTCTGACTTTGTTATTTTTCTCAGGAAGCCTTGTATCAACTTCAGATTCTGATAAGGCCAGTAGACCACAGAGAACATGATACAGAAACACGCTGTCCTCTTTTTTGCACATGTTGGACTGCAAATTGTAATTAGAAATTGAGGGTGGAGCTCAGGAAATAACAGTTGACCCCCTGCTCTCCCCTTCCCCTCATATTCACTAACACTGTAAACACCTCACAGACACAGGCCTGTATCACCACACAGCACAAACAAGTCCACTGCTGTGTGCGTGTATACCTGCCCAGTATAAGGGGGTTTTCTTCATGGCACTGATCCTTGTTCACTAAACTGTCTGCATGTTACACTGTAATGACCTCCTACCTACATACACACACACACACTGCCCTACTGGTTGCGTTTCCTCTTCCTTAGCTTCATAGCCATTCCCCATTATGAAGACACAATGGGAAGCCGCGTCTGCCTGGGCCAATAGCGCAAAGCATAAATAATGCAAGGTCAGTGTCTCTCCTCTCTCCTTTCTCTCCTTGTTCCCCAGGGGAGGGGTGGGATCTAAAGCTGTGACACACCAGCAGGTCACTTTTAGTCCATTTATAAGCTCTCTGTCCTCACAACTTCCCTCATCCTCCTCTCATCTTCGCTCATCTCTCCTCTTCTTCTGATTTTTATTTGCTGCTTCTTCTTCCTTCTTGTCCTCTCCTCCCCTTGTATTCCTCTCTCTACTTTCTCCTTTTCCCTCATCCCTTTCCCCTTGTCCTGCCTTCTACCTTTTCCTAATCACTTCTTATCCTGTTGTCCTCCTATGCCCTCTTCACATTCACTCTGTCATCTGTGCACCTAAACTGTCTTAATAGGCCCTATCTTACCATTCACCATCAAGTTTCATTCACTGTTTTTACATTTCCTCTTTTTGGTCCACTCCATTTCAGCTTGCATGTTACCCTCTTTTGATGACTCTTTACTCTCCGTTTTTTCAGAGAAGTA
Organism: Cetoscarus ocellatus; assembly: GCA_037902135.1. NCBI lineage: Eukaryota > Metazoa > Chordata > Actinopteri > Labriformes > Labridae > Cetoscarus > Cetoscarus ocellatus. The sequence goes on along the minus strand of JBAMNC010000388.1, from coordinate 2,044,697 downwards.
CATCTTGAAAAGTGGAGGGGAGGAAAGGAGGAGGGAGAGGGGGTGAAAACAAGGCTCCCCAGAGCCTGGGGGACAGCTTATCCTTATCAGGCTTCAACCTGCTTATTAGATCCTCCAGGACACACCACGCTCTTCACTTAAACACCACCACCTACCCCCTCCTCCATCTCCATCTACTCCTTCTCACCCTCCATCCACAGCCTCAGTATTACATCTAAGAGCAGAGCTGGAGGAGATGAGGGTTCATTCACACAGATATCAGGTGAAAGAGGAAGCCTTCCCCGGAACAGTGCTGACACAATGTTTATGTTTTGTTTGTGAAATCAGAGACTGGAAGTCAAAGTGTGAAACACTCTAATTGAGGCCATTATCATACCGATCTATTTGAGACGCCTTAGCAACAGCACTATCGCAGGTCTTCCTTTCACACTGTGGCTCTATTTCTGTTTCTGTGAGTATGTTGTCTATGTGAGTGTTTAGAGGATAAAGATAAAGGAAAACTCTCCCAGCAGTTGTTATCTTCTTCGTTGCACCACAGGTCAAAGACAGCCTGGCCAGGAAGCACCATCCTGCCCCTCAACCATCTGCCATGCCCCAGGAGCTGCCAGGATCTATCCCCACAGAGCAGCAGCCCTGCTTATCCTCCCACCCATCTATCCAGCACCCAGCAGCCAGTCACAGGAGGAAGCAGCCTATCAGGAGGGAACCTTGTATGATTTGTTCATACATAGAAACACCTTGTAGTAAGTATAGTAAGACATCTATAAGCAGATATATCTCATTTGTCTTAGGTCACAGAAACAGTTATAGAGATATTGTTATGATGGCTGTCCTCAGTCAGTATCCAAGCTCTGCAAGCACGTGACAAGGGTAACTGTAACACACAAAGCCAAGCAAGAGGACTGTTTATCTAGATCTATGCCATCCAGAGGCAGGAATAGAAGAGAGGCACATGGCAAGTGTTTCTCTGAGTAACTGTAGGCCACAAGCAGCCCTCCTGCTGGCTGCCCCCAAACCCATGGAGACTCGGTTGAATGCCAGACCTCCATGTGGAGTCTTAAGATAGACCCACTCAGGCAGCAACAGCACAGGGTATCATATCTCGAAGATCCTTACCAAAGACAAGACCCCAACAAAGCGCCCTGCAGAGATTTACACCAGCCACTCAACCAATGTAGCAAGGCCTGACTGCGGACACACACTTGCACGCCATCTGATTAGTGACATCCATCATATCCTGACGAGGGGGGACTCCCTCTGAAAATAAATGTATATTTAGGAGCCTGACTGTGAGGAAGGGGGGGCGGTGAGATCTTGTTACGACAGCCACTCCAGAGGCTAAAATTAATGGCTCTTAGACCATCCCTGGAGTGACACCTAAGCCCTCAGAGAGCTATCAGCAAACAGCAGCGGAGAATTCCACAGCTCGCCGCCACGTCCTCACCAATTCTCACTATCATGTCGAAGGCGTCTTAACAGCTGTCACTCAAAGGGCAAGGCATGATGGGAGGTGCAGGCATGCACACACGCTAATTTGTGCTAACAATATGGTGTTATCTATATCAGGTTTTGTTTCCTTGATTTAAAAAGATGCAGGATATACTTGGAAGGAAATGGTGATAATCCTTCATTTAGAAGATTATGATGGAGAGGATGGCAAATTTCATTAATAAACTTTATGTATAACATGTATCTGTGACAAAGACATTCATATTTAAGAGTTTTTATTTATAGTATTTGTTGATTCTGTTAATATGAAACTAAAGCTTTAATTAACTGTAAAACTGATTAAAGTTAAAAGGTCCACATATAAGCAATTTGTGTGTTTTCTCATTATCACAGTTATTAACACAATTTGCATGTTACTCATACCACACATTCTGCAACAATTCTGTCGATTCCAATAATGTTAACTAAGGTTCAACCAACAGGAATGTGAAATGATGATATCGTACTTATTACAATGCTGTTATTGATTCATATGGATTTTCTGTGTCAACTATGCCAGACACTTAACACTCCTCCTCAACTATCTCAGACAAGGATCCGGGCTTCCCCGAACTGAAACTGTAACATTAAACATGTTTTGACATTTACTATCAGATGTTTGGAGTGCACTAAAGACAGCCAAGCAAGTCCTCTGTCTCTGTCACACTCAATGGAACAATAGCCAAACAGAGAGCAAACTGACTAAAGCAGTAAGCACAATGGGCATCCCTATGGTGATGATGGTAAACAAGAAGCAAGAAGTTCAATGAATGTCAGACATGGAGGACCAACTTGATCCGAAGGGAAAAAGCACAAGCATTTACACAGTGTGTCCTGTAAGACGGACCATTACCAAAGTGACAAAGAGAGGAGCTGACCAAAATTGCTACCACTTTGGATGTCCACGGAAGCTAACTCCTAGTCCGATTTAGCTTTAGTTCTCTCCTCTTGTGTCTGTTCTGCTCGTTTAACAGTTGTGAAGCTCTGAGAGTACAGACCCTGACTTTTGGTGAGTTAGTTTGTTGGTGTGTGGTGTGCTATCACTATCATCTTGTTGTGCACTACACACTAAGAATAAAAATCCTTAAACGGTCAATATTTGTCTTAATGCGTGAAATCTCTCCCAGTTTCAAATTTGGTTGAGATATAAAAAACCCAGATGTATGTGCCAAGTTTAAGGCACTTGGAACTAAGTGAAAGGTATTGATAAGGGAATTGTTAATCATATAGTTTGATCATGTCAAACCCTTTAATGAGTTGGAAACGATTCTCAAATGGAACTGATTCTTGATTGTCCTTCTAAACAATCAAATAGTAATTTGTAGGGTGATCTGAACAATCTTTTGGAGCTTGACTGTCCTGGTAACAATGTCCCAACATGAAGGTCTTGCTGCATCTGGAATGGTCTTCAATCTAAGCCCAATAAATGTATTAAGATATAACAACTATTTGAAAAAAAGCAGTTTTTTTTCTCCCAGAATAACAAATAAAATGTATCTTAACCTTGGAGACATTATTTTAAAATTTGAAGTCTTTGGAAACATTATGTATGTAACAGAAGTTAAAAGTTTCTAACACTGTATTTAAAACTAGCATCAGTAAAAACAAAAAGGAACCAGATGCTGGTAATTAATAATTTTCAGATTTACTTACATGTGGCTGGCTCTGTATTAAGACTGCTCATTAAATGTGCTGGAAATTCAGATTTTTTTTAAAAAATGAATTTTTGCAAACAGGGCAACATAGTGTTGCAGTAGGGAGTGTGTGTGCCTAACAGCAAGAACGTTACTGGTTTGATCCTTGTGTTACTTGGGGCCTTTCAGTGTGGAGTTTGCATATTCTCCTTGTGCATGCATGGGTTCCCTCCAGGCTTTCAGGCTTCCTCCCACAGACCAAAAACATGCTTGTTAAGTTAACTGGTGACTCTAAAGTGCCTGTAGGTTTGAGTGTGAGTGTCTCTCTATATGGCCCTGCAATCGACTGGCGATCAGTCCAGGGTGTACTCCGCCTCTTGCACAATGTTAGCTAGGTTAGACTCCAGCCCCACAACCCCAAAAGGGATAAGTAGTAGAGATAATGGATGGAGTCTTTGCAAACAGAGCAGATGACTCCCTTGCACATTGTCTTTTTTGGCTATGTAAAGTACAAACTGTGCTCCTTCAGAGTTGAGAAAATAACAAAACAACAATTCATATCTTTTTTTTGTAGTTTCACAGTTGATTGAACAGAAAAATGACTTTCATGGACCCTTTTCTATTTCTTTATCCAGCACCATCCTCTTTAATCCCTTCATCTTAGAGATGTCTCTTCATCAAGTCTTTTTTCAAACAGTTCCTGGCTAAATTGGCTTTTGTATAGCTGATGGCTGATGTGTGAACTAGTGCCGTAAACCTGACAGATTTGTTGGGGAGGACTGCAGATTTGATACAGTATTCCTATGGTGCTAAAATCAGGAGAATAGGGCAATTCTCCTTTGAAATTAAAGTTAGTAACTTTAAATTAACTCTATCTGGGTTGGAAAGATTATTGTACTGAGTAATTGCATTTATTTTAATCAGATTTTGTGTTTAGAGTTGATATACTTGTCACAGAGATGATAAAAGGCCAACTACCATCATGTTATTGTTTTCTGATACATGTGATTTGCATAAACCTGCAGTGTGTTGGTAATGCTGGGGTGAATCCATGGGTTTTAAATGGTTAAAAGGTTTGAGAGATGTGCTCTGATCAGGGGGATTCCTTTGTATTGATTACAAAAGTATCAACACCACACCCCAGGCCAAGATAACACTTAAATTCAATAACACACTCCACACACCCTCACTATCTCTCACTGACACACATACATCACCTGCTTCATGCACTCTCACATATATGTTTTCTCTCTGTCGGCACACACTCACTGCCCTGTAGGTGCAGTGGACTCCCACCATCAGATAGTGTTAAATGAGCAGCTAATGACAGCCGACAGGAGACAGACCAATTAAACCTCATCAATTCCTGCCTCTCCTCCCTGAGCTGCCAGCAAACCTCCCAATCAACAGCTTGATCAGTCATAGGTGACACTGCAACAAAATGACCGCACAATCACCTAACAACAGGAGGTGGACTTATAGCCCCCATCTGGCTCTAGAGGAGAGGGCTTCACCTTTTGGTCTAATTGGTCATTGAGGTTAGCTGGACCCAAAGTCTATAGTGGACCAGCACTTATGGGTGTGACCGAGTACAAACTGTTATTAAAAAACTAGAGAAAGAAATCAAAGTAAATATCACAATTTACTTTATTTGAATGCTATTTGATAGACAACACTATTACTGTAGCATGCTAAGAGTGACATTTTGTAAGTTGTGTTATTCAATAGGGTTCAATACAGAAGAGGCAAAATTTCGAAATGTACTGATAATTGCTGTGATCAAAAGAGCAAGTAGATTTGTTTTACTGCCACTCGAAGAGCAGAAGTGTTTTTTAAAACAGTAGTTTGACTAGCCAAAGATTACAGGGAGGAGTGTTACCCTCTTAAGTTTGGTTTAATATAGTATTTATATTTACTACTATCTTAAATTTAGTCTTAGCCTTTACACAATAAGTACATAAACTTTAGTTTCATTTTAATCATTTCTACCCTCAACAGGTTTAGTTTAATTTTGGTCAGTGATAACTCAAAAACATTTAAGGCCAGTTTAAACCTTTGGATTTTAGTCATTACTTTTTCAGACTAACTTAATGAGCTCATATTTTGTCTTAATTCAAATTTATATGTGTAATTCTGATGACCACTAAAGTATTTTCACAATAGCCAATGTTTAAAAAACTTCATTGTTTTCATGTAAGAAGAACCCCTGGTTCACCTGCATTCTCAGTCTATCTGAGATGCTATGTTGGGGCTTTTGTCACTTGAAGCACTCTGAACTGATTGGCTGACCAGTCTACTATGTATTGATCAGTTAGTTCAGCACTGCTCTTTAGTTAGTTCAACTGTACAATCAATACAATGGTATTGCACCAATGCTAATAATCTATCAATACTTTAACTGCTAATGATACAAGCATACCTTAAATGAAGGACTTTTTCTCACTGGATTTTTTCCGGTTTGTTTAGTTTTAAGAGATGTCAGTAGCCTCAGTTATACTACCTTTTAAACTAGTCTTAATTGATACATTTATCAATTTTTAGAATTTGGTAGAAAGATGAGACTATGTCTGTCTCCTACATACGTTGTGTTTCTGACAGACTTGATAAATCTTGAATTTTTAATTTGCAACAGCTATCCTGAACATTTAACCCTAATATCCACACAGTCTGTATTTTGTTCATACCATGGTTTCGCTTTAACTGGTGGCTCATACCCTCACCCACTTAAACTGAGTACCTTGAGATGCGAGAACACAAAGTCAATACAGCCTCACACATGAATTGTGAGGTCCTGTGATTAAAACCATGTGTAAATGAAGAGCAACATGTCAACACCAGACTACGTGCCCTTTGAGGGCTCATTTATTGTCTGCATTGAAACTATTCCATGAAATTGTACTGGCACCATGGTGAGTACAGAGGGAGTTGAAAGGCTCATGTTTTCAGGTATAAGTGTGTTAAATATTTTATAATTTCCTGTTTTGTTTTGCTCAAACCGACAGACAAAGTAAATAATTCTTATTGATGTGAACTGAAACTCAGGAACTGATTTTTGTTGTTGTTTGTTTCTGTGGAGAAAAAACACTTTTATCATCAGTTATAAAAAGTTTTCCTGATGGTTAAAGATAAATTACAATGAACCTTAACAAGCCCCAGAACATATAAGTCCCACTTATCTTAAAATAGATATAGCATTTATATAATAATTTATCACAATGTAAAACTTACTTTTCACTCCAAAATCTCTTGTGATCTCAGTCTATGCCTTGTTCTGTCTACTGGCATTCATATTGAGAGAATGTATCTGAAATATTGTGGTTTTTCTATGTCAAAATTGGCTTATCTTTGACCATGGCATGAATTACTGCTGAGCATCTAATAGTTTTTGGCCATGTGGCACTGTTTGTAAAGTGAAATTGACATAGTAATAAGAATTATTTGGAATTTATGCATTGTGCTTTATTTTAAATGACCAGATATTCTATGTACTAGTCTCCCTATTGTATCCTATCTACTCGAGGCACGGTAGATTACTTCAGGCTTGAAGCGATTTGCTGAAACTGACTCAGCACAAATCTCAACTGGTGCAGAGTGGAGTGGCGCCCCTGGCACAGTCTGAAGATGGGTTGTGGCATAGGGCATGGAAACCAACTAAGTGACTAGAGTGGGAGTGGTTTGCTATAGAAAATATGGGGCATACTGAATGCTGCACAGAAGGACTTGGGAGAATTGGGAATCAGACTTGCCTTGTCTGGTTCACAAATAGTTGACAAACATTTTGCAAAAATTTCTACCATCAAAGATTATTTTTAGTCAGTCCTTGTCTCTTTTGTCCTGGAAAATTGTGGTTGAAAAGCATTTTAGTTGTACTTTCTGTCATCAAAATTAAATGTGGCTGAATTTTGTTCTTGCTCACCATACCTGTCCTTGGTAGACCATGATGTTGAGTTGCACCCCTTTAGTGTTGGACATCAAAACTTGGTGTCTCTCTTTAACAAATCTGTTTTACCAAAGTGATGAGGGCAAATAGGACATGTTTTAAGGCACTTTTTCTTATAGCCCATAATTGAATAACTTGTGACAAAAAGCCCTTGTGTACACAAATGCTGGCCCCACCTTACACATAAGGCCATCATGCCTGAGGAATGGGCCTCCAAAGGACAATCAATTTGGAGTCTTTGATCACAACATATGGGCCCTAGCTGTCACAACTTTGACCACAAAAGTGAGCACCAGATACATCCACAGCCCCTTGAGTAGGATCCAGCACACTTCTCCGCTCGCATTGGAAATCAATAAGCAGCAAATTATTTATAGAAAATATACGCTGTGTTGAATTACTGTCGCTGGGTGGGGATTTATACAGAAGTCTGGCCACACAAATCATGCACAGCCAGCACCTGCAAAGTGACAGGTGACTCACTCTGAGGCTCAGCAGATATGGATGTATGAGTCTGTGCGGTTGTGAGAGTGTATCGAATTGCAACTTCCATTCATAACTTAATTTCCTCTCCAAGGTCTGAACAATAACAAGAGAAACTTTGGCAACAGCTTTTACAATAGTCTTTTGTTTTCCTTAAACTCTGCTGTGGACAATGCAATTCCCTGAAAGATTTGTTATCTTACACTCTTGACCCACTTAGGCCACTGCTGATATATGTATTGATTGAATCTGCTGTGGCTGTGACAACAGAGGGTCCGTGTAAAGCAGGGATGGAACGGGCCAATCAAGGAAGCGTCTACAGAAATGTGTGGTCCTGTAATGAAAATGTATGAAATACCATAACTTTTTAAGGACACCAAGTTCTCCATAGAATTAAGTATAATGTCTGAAGTTTGATAACAGGGCAACAATGGCTCTGATACAAAATCAATATCATTCATTCAAGGCAGACATTTTGATATGTCACTAGTTTTTATGTGAGATATTCCATTAAAAAAATGTAGGTTACAGTAAGATACATTGATTCAATGCCACACACAAAGATATGCTACAATACCATACAATACAAAACAATATATTACAATTTAGAAAACACATTACAAATCATATTTAACATGGAGATATAAGAAGTTATGATCTGTTTTGGAAGACTCACATGTCACAGTGGTCCATAAGCGTTCTAATTTTACTTCTTTGTTGTAACAAGTGAAGAAATATGTTAGCTTTGCAAATCAAGTAATTAGTTTTACTTACTTTTTTCATAAGAGAAACTTGTTACTGACAAAAATAGCTCTAATTTACTCTCCCATTATCATTGCAAGCATTAAAAACAGGGGAGGGGAAAAAGAAAGGAAGGAGGAAATTCAATTCAGATGCATCGTACAACTTCTCTCTCTATTCTACCTGTTGCCACATCGACTCACAGAGGTGTGCAGGCAAAAGTAAACAAAGCTGTGTGAGTGTGCATAGAAGCCAGCAGATTCAGCTTATGAGATGAAACTGAGAACATTATTGCGCTGAAAATATCCTTGTTATGATTGTTCTTTGGACAAGGGGACAAGAACAGCATTGACATGTGTTGTATTGTGTCATTTAAACAGCAGACTGAGAGCATGTTAAGGATTTCTAAAGTGCATTATGTCTGTTATTCTGTTATGAGTTGGCTGTAAACTTGGTTCCAAAATGGTGTACCTGGGCACACAAAGTGCGCCTTGAGGTAAATGTAGGTGTGCCTGGGAAAATTGTTTAACCAAAGATTACTGAACAACTGTGCAACAACTAATGAATGAGTATTTGATTTACAATCAGGACTTTAGATGCCTTTATTACAGCTGCAAAGTCTACAACTTTATTGAATCCTTGTTCAACCCTTATGGGAACACAACCTGTTACAGTGAATAGATTAAGCGGGTGGAGAAAATTCTTACTCTGTCTTTCCCTTGTATAAATTCACCTGATTTTTTCAATGTGACCTTTCAAGTTCACGTGTGTATTTATGAAATAAAACTAATTATTAAATAGTTTTAAATTATTATTTTAGCTGTAATACAGTAGGTTGTCAAATTTATTAGGCATGAAATACATGAACAAACTGTTAAGATACTGTAACATATGTCAAATAAGAGTTTTGTATAGGCACAAATCTGGTCTGCCTTCAGATTGTAGGTGGATTTTAGGTGTGCCTTGAGCAAAAAAGCATGGAAACCACCCCTACAACGTGACAGTAGAGTACACAGCTGGATGTGTACCATTTTTATAACAAAAGTGAAGATTGAGAAATTAAAGGCTTTTAATTTTGATTACACAAATGTTTTCAAAGACATTACTTTCCCTATGTTGTAACACAATAACCTGTTGAGTTACTTTTCACAGTATTAAACATGCAATGAGTTACTTTTAGACCTACTCTTTCTGAGCAGTGGTATTTTTTACATGTTAAGATATGTTATGGAGCAGTACGATACGATTAAAGTTCAACATTTTATTATACAAAACAATAACATAGACACATATTAAATGAGCTTGTGTATATTAAGCTTGTGCTTCCCAAAATAACAGTACAATGGACGGGGATCCCCACTGTCCCTTAAGCTGCATATAATATTGCAAACAAATTCAGTAGTGCTGTCTTGTACAATCCCCACCTAAAATTTACTTTCAATTAAAAATGAATTTCAGCCAATGACTACGATTTTAATTTAACTTTGAACCCATTCTATGATTTTTCCCAATACTGGGTAAACACAGTATATTATTTAAAATAAATTTGATGTTGTTAATCCACTTTGTCTGTTACCTCATCTCCACTGTGCAATCATATGGATGTAACATATTTTACAACAAGACAAATTGAATGACAATATCAGAGTTTACAATAAATCCCTTTCTTTCTATCATTGTGACACAATCTGTTACAGTAGAAAAAATTATACAATGTGACACAACATGGACACACATAGCTCTGAAGGATATTCCAACATTAAGTTCAGATCTAAGTACTAACACAAACATTTGAGAGCACATCATTAACTTCAGACATCAGGTCAGAACTTGGCTCTTTTGTAAGAGCCAGAGGTTAAGACAGACAGGAGCATAGGCCAGAGGGCAGAGAGGCCTGCTGAAGCTGATTTATGAGAGGCAAGGTGGAGGGTGCAGGATGCCCCGCTCTATGATCACAGCTTCCGTGTTGTCCCCCTCTGCTTTGTCCCACAGGTCAAACCCCACAGATCCACATACCCCTCCTTTAAGCTTGTTCCCACACACACCCTGCTCGGCGTTGAACTCCATTCATCATGTTCTCGCATTATAAATCACACAGGCTTGTGTGTGTCTGATACCTGCAGCATCGCTGTCAAATGGCTGCTCTCCTAATGTGCCTGCCAGACAGCCCCACAGGCCTTCAGACCACCGTGAACGTCTACTATCTCTCTTACCAGGGTACCACCGGGATACAGCAGGAACATTTGAGTGGCTACTAATTCAGCTGTTATCATAACTGGCTCTCACAGATTTGACAGTTTCCTCACACAGTAAAATATGAACAGAGAACCCTGAAAGCCCCCACAGGCCCTTGACAGGGTGTTACACTGTCAAAACAGAGATCCAGCCACTGCACAATCATCACTTGCAATTTCCTTCAGTGATTTGAGATTGAAGAGGAGCTGAGGAAACACAACAATTATCTCTCCCATTGTGGGAAATCAATGTGACAAGCACATGTACAAACCTGCCTGGAAAATCATTGTTTATTCAGCAGACTCAAGTTGCATTGCAAAAGTGTCCTGTCACACAAATGTGAAATACAAAATAACTGCAAAATCCAACTTTCCTGATGGTTAGCAGCACATAACACACATTTTTGCTCATCTAGATTCAACTGTAATGCAATTTACACGTGCTTACAATGTTGTTTTATTAAATTCTGTTTATTTCAATGGATAATTTGTCAGGTTATTCCAACTTCAAGGTAAAAAAGGCCTCCCTGATGGCCATGACTAACCTCCTGGTACTTAAATTTACAGATATAAAAATAGCAGGGGAGCAAGTGTTGTCACTCTGTGAATTATGACTGTAAAGATCACTGCTTGTAGCCCTGACTACACAAACAGGATGTGTCATGGAGGACACCTGGGGGTCCTCCAGCATGGGGATCTTTCACCTCGCAGCTCCAGTGGGCAGATTTATCATCAAGAGGTTAAGGGTGGGACACCAGCAGAGGAGAGGGAGCTTCAGTGTGGGAGGGGGGGGGCAGCAGGCGAGTTTGCTTTTACATGTTTTCTTTTCCTTTCCCTTGAAAAACAGGGAGGTTTGCAGGTTTGCTTACGGAGGGCTTAAAGTCCATAAAGCTGCAAGGAGAAAGCTGCAGCCACATGTCTGAGGAGTAATGCGATCCCAAGGGGCTGACCGCTGTTAACTTTTATTACTGTAAATACTCCCTGTTCGCTTCTGTCCTGTCTCACACAAGCCAAGGCTACTTTTATGTGCGGCTGCTGTTTGATTAACCCCGAGGATACACTCAAGGCCCATTTGTACACAGCCAGTGCTCACATGAAGGAGAACAAAATGCACTGGCTTAAAGGAGGCATTAGCTTGTAGACGGGCAGACATAAAATATGGTGTCAGTGAAGGTTACCAAAACATAAGTCCTGTATCAACAAGGTTTCATTTGTCACACTGCTGACACTGATATGTTGTAGTACTGAGAGTCTCTAAAGAAAGACAGAAATAGAAACATGCTAAATGACTTTAGGGCCATTTCCTCACTTGAGCATGTATTTTTAAAAACAGCTTTTAATGTGTGTTTTGGCCTTCTGCAGACAAACACTGTTTAAGGTCACATTTTGGAAAATGTCTGCCAGGGTGAAGATTTTCTGTTCAAGGTGTCCCAGTTTAGAGAAGAAAAATAGCCTTTTAGGCTTGAATTTTATGATGTTTGCTGGTTTCTCTTTGATGATGTCAGTGTTATAGTTTCTGTTCACATGAATGTTGTGCTGTGGCAGATGTTGCTAAATGGATTTAACATGCTTACGCCTCAACTTTTTAGAATCTGATGACACTGAAACAGGACTCATTTTGCAGTTAACAAATGAATGTTCTTGTCAGGGAGGTAGCATACAAGAATGATGTATGAACAGCATGCCACAGTGTTCTGTAATTTTAAGCTCATCTGTTTTGGTCTTCTAACTTTCCACTGAGATTTATAAATATTTTTCAATCTAGAGAGACCAAATTTAAGTGGACAATGATTTATTTTACAAGTTTGATGAATGAAAATGTGCTATGTCTTTTGTCATAGCATCTCTCTGATTATTAGATTTCATTATGACGTCTTAAGGTGCGTACACACCAAATGCGACTTTGCGACCTCTGCGACCACTCTCTCTGTAAAGTCAATGTACAGCCGCGATGGGGCAGGTACTTCAGATACTGAGGCCAAACACAAGATAGGACATCCCTTGGAGTCTAGACACTGGTGGTGGTGATGAGAGATACAGAATAAGACAAGCAGACTCTGAGCAGCTTGCTGGGGCCCTGTTGTGATGGACTGAAGTGCTTAAAGCTGCGTTTCCACCAATTAGCCTGGCTCAGTTTGGCTTTGGAGTCAAGGTATCTAAATAACCGACCCATACTGTCCCACTTTTTGGCACCCGTCTGAAGGGGTGCTGAGTGCACCAAACCATCCCTAAAAGGTGGAGCTAAAAGCACTGTAGTCCGTGTCCGCTGTCCACTGACAGCAGTGGAAATGAAAATTTAAACCTCACCATGTTCAAAAATGCTGTGGATATTGAGTGATTTGTCCTCTGCTGTTGCTGTAAAAAATGTCCACATAGAACAATGCTCTATGGACTGCTTGAGTGTTCAAAGTCCTCCATTGTTGCTCTTTGTTTAAAATTACTATCTTCTTCAGTCCACCTCCCCTTGTTGTGCGGCTCTGACATTACATCATTTATATTACCGATGTGATCCTCTCCTCCTGGCTCTTATAACCGCCATCAAGTGAAGTTACAGCTGGCGGTGGAAGCACATAAAAGATCAGAGTTTACCACTCCAAACTGTACTGAACCAAACCAGACTACTCAGAGGGCTTTCACACCAGCACAGTTCTGGTTCTGGAACCGGTTCCGTGCTGGATTCTCAGAACCTTGGTGCTTTCTAGGGAACCAGCCTGTGTTCATACCAGTTTAAACGGAAAGAAAGTGGGAGGGCATTTTTTCGTGTTACTCAGGCAGAAGTAACAACTGACCGACAAAAGGCAGATCGTTTCGATGTTCTAAAAGCATTTGTTGCTTTACTTAAGGATTTTGTTTACATCCAGCATTCAACTGTGCAGCAACTGTTGATGATAAGGAGACATAGAAGACATATGTGGAAGCCATCTGATATGTAAAAAGTGTGTCTGTGTTCCTCCATATCCTCGACCTCCTGTTCATTTTATCATCACAGAATACGATGATGTCACAGAACCAACTTTTCAGGCTCCAAACCAAGATTTTTTTGGTCTGAACACACCGGCCAGTTTAAAATTAGGTTTGGGAACCGGAAACGGCATGGAGCTGTGCTGGTGTGACAGCCCTCTCAGTGGAAATGACTCATAAGAGACCAACAGGATAAGGGGTAGGGGCTAGACAGCAGTGGGATGGGATGATTGGCTAGACGAATTTCGGCAGAATCTGGTTGACTCAGAGCTTAAATGAGTGTATGCCCCTCATCAGCTGATGATTTGAATCACCTGTGCAGGAAGGCGGGCAGAGAGAAGAAATGAAAGAGAGGTGACTGAAATAAACAAATAGGTGACTGAATGAACACATTGGTCTTCCTGCTTGAACTGTCAACATACTGTAGCTATATATCAAACTGTCAGAGATAAGACCTCTTACAAGACTGAAGGATCCGACTGCATTTTACATCTTAAAAATTCTTTAGAGTTTTATGGTTCAGATTTACAAGATAGGCACAACAGGTACCAAAGAGATTCTGAAAGAAGTGAAAGAACTTTTGGTTACCTTGCCTTTGTACATTTACAGTACGTAAGTGGAAACTAGGCATAAGACACAATAACAGTTGCTTTTCTGTTATGATGCTGACTCAGAGCACTCAAAAAATCAATGCTGACTCTTTGGACAAGACCCAGTGCTTCAGTTCAAGAGGAGGTAGTGTGATCTGGCAACCAATATCTGCCTTTGTCTGTGGTTACCACATTTTAAACAGATGATAAAACTGAAAAATTACTTATAAATGCAAAAATACACAGAATCATAACAATACATACGGGCCTGATCTACTAAGATCCCAAATAGTGAGCCCTAAATTGCGTGTGCAAACTAAAAACAATTGCATGGGCTATTAGTAGGCATGTTGCAGATGATGTACTACGATTGCATGCGCAATTGATAACAGGCACAAAAGTGATACGGACCGTCCTGAAGTTCCATGGCTTCAAAAATGAAGTTTGAAGCCATGGATTTTGAGGCAAATGAACACACTGGTAAACTCCAACAGCGACATCTCTGCGTTGCCAGAAGAAACACAATTTGGAAGGCCATCTGTGAAAAGCACATAGCTCAAACCTGGCATTGCTGGATAGGTGATATGTCTCTACTATTTTTATTCCTGACCAGAGGTTTTTCCGTCATTTTGATGGACAAAATGTCATTTTTCCCTCATGCCATATTTTCATCCTTCTTTTTTGATTTTCCTTTTCTGATTCCAATTAAACATAATCCAAATGACAGCATTCACATAATTTCACACATAATAACCTGTCATGTGAAGAGCAGTCTTATAGTTACGCACACGCTGACTGAGCGTCTAACATCCATTAACTGAAAATCCACACAATCCATTTATCAGCTCTGAGTGACAAACAGAGTGATTCTGGCTATGGAGGGGATCCTTTTTACATAGGTTAAATGACCTCCTTCATGATGTATTATAAGAGCACAAAACTGAGAGGATTTACTTTACCCATGTGTCTGCATGAGTATGGTGGCACACTGGATCGCCCTTCTTTTTCCAGTCCATCATAATGACAGACAGCCTCCAAATCTTGTAAATGCTATTTATGACGGTCCAAACATGTTGACACACACACGGAAGATTCTCTCTCTCCGTCATCAGCCCTCTGTACGTAACGCTGTGCCAATTTGCATCTGCTTTTCAAACTTGATAAATATAGACGCAGAAACACAGAGCGCAATCAGTTTTGGGTTTGATAAATCACATTGTGGGTGCTAAATGATCACATTTGCATCTCCTCCTCTCAGTGTTTTGCACATTGTGATAATCCGCATGTATTCTGCATATTCATGAAGGCAAACATGCAAAATGGATCGCACATGCTATTTTGCTCATTTGATAGACGCAATCCTCAGTGCACCTGGTTAGTAGATCAGCTTTGCACATGCTATTAAGTTTGCATGTGTTTTTATACACGCAATCCTTTAGAAGATCGGGCTCTTTGATGGTGTTTTTTTTTTCCACTTTCTCTGCACCTTTAACAAGAGAAAGTGATCTGCATTTAAACTTGTCTTTTGCAAGTTAAAAACTTAACACAGAAAAACTGCAAAGAAAGCCTGCTAACATCAATAAAATGGTCACGAATTAAGCTGTTCACTGGTAAGATTTTCCAGGGAAAATGCTAGAAAATTTTAGCAAACAAACTGAGTCTTGCCTTAAATGTTGGTAGGGTTTGTAACAGAGAGGTGTTGCAATAAGTAGCAGCAAAGTGGGACAGCAGTTGGGAGTTAATTAATAAGTATGCAAATGGTCTGGTCAAAAATGTTGAAACCAGTACAAGTCAAAGCACAATACTTGCGCAAAAGTGACAATATGCAACAGTGAAATCTTTCAGAGGGGACTCCCCATGCAATGTGATGTTTAAGCCTTCATTCATTCTCCTGACTAAATGTTAACACTGCAAGTGGATTTTCTGAAAATCTTCACCCAGGCAGGAATATCCCAAAATATGTGTTTTCAGCTGACATACACAACATTTATGTGTTTACAAAAAGCCAAGAGGCACAGAAAAAGCTATGTTTTTCAACAAAACATACACAACCTACATATGGATAGATAGCTAAATGGTTGAATTTGGATAACAAAATACCAGTACCGGATTTACAGGTTGGATTACCTTATTCTTTGGATTTATGATGTATACAGGCATGAAATTAGGGTTGAATCACAGTCAAATCTTGTGCTTATAGTCTAACACCTCACTGGCTGCTGCCTGCCGCTAAAATGCTCTGTAACCCAGATATAAAAAAGGTCATTGGATGAATGCTTTATAGTGAGTGGATAGCATTGGTAGCATCGTGTAAGCCCAGTGTGGTTCTGTAGTATTTTGATTGAAATTTTAAACTAATATTAAGTTGTATTTAAGCTGTGTCTAGCTCCCGTTTATGTATATACTCACATATATAACCAAGTGTGCAGCAAGTAGCCACCTTAAGCAAAGAAATATGGATACTTAACTATAATGAGGACTGAAGGCTAGTGGGACAATGTGATCCTTCAGTAAATAAAAGGGTTTCTTTAACTTTGCGCCTTTTCGGTAGACCTTCTTTTCACTTGCTTTTAGCCAGAATTTATGTTACCCACCTGGAAGCATCTCTAGTGTGACAATAGACTACAAAGACAAAAATAAAGACTGTTATAAATATAAAGACATGCTGTTTACAAGAATGCAGACATTAAAACATGAGACAATCAAAGCTGTTTGCCTATTGAAGGTTTAGTGTAACAGAGGCCTCTGGAAGAGCATTAATGGAGCTGTCTTTTCATAGAAGATGTACATAGAGGCAGTCAGACAGACAGACAGACAGGGCTATGTGGGGGAGATCAGTGAGCTAGAGAGCCCTGATTGATAAACTCCCTATCTGGCTATTTACGATCTGGCTGCAGAAGAGGCAGGCTTCGCCAGACAGAAAAGCAATTAATCTGCAAACGAGCTGGGGAACAGCCGGCCTGAGCATTGGAGCCTCCTACCAGCGTCGCTCTGGAGGGGAGATAAGGCTGCAGACGGCTATTTATTGTACATTTTAATTAAGTGCTTGTTAACGCTAGTTATCTTAACAGTCACAAAATTACCGTTGTAATGCATTTAGTTTGAGGAAAAATGGAGAGGGCTGGAGCACTTTATGAAAGCTGGCACAGCTTGCCTTCATTTGAAATCACAGAATAAATTCAGAGGAGGCGGATGCCACAATGATCTAAGCTCAGGCACTAATGGTTATTTAATATGGCCATCAGCGGTCCCAAGTCCCCAGCATACGGCACTCGCACAATAGCCTCCAAACCCTCTTTAACACTTATTTGAGATGACAGGAAAAATGAAACCGTTTGTGCTTTCAATGGAAAAGCAATCATTGGTACATTATACTCCGCTTGCCCTATCATGCTAATGCCGGGTAAAAATGTCACCAAATGTATTTAAAGGGCTGATGGAGTGTTGCCGTTTGATTCCTGCTGCCTGCCTGATTAATAAAAACCTTCAATTTGTATGTAAATGCAACCTGGGGCTCATATCATCTGCACACCTGCACCTGGAGAAAAATAATAAACTCAAGTTTAATGTGGCAATTATGAGAGTTTATGGGGATTGTGGGAAAGAGGGCGGCAGTGGAGAGGCTGGCTTGATGAGAGGGCTCTCAGAGGGGAGTGGGCCGACCTGGACCAGCCCGCTACAGGAGTGACCTGATGCACAAATGTAACCCCGGCTCTCAGAGCTTAGTGCAACATGCACAGCTCCACAACACCGGCTGGTGTTTGGGATTAAGGCAGTTTGCTGTTGTTTTATCAGGAAATTATTGCTTTATTTTTCAGCATCTTGATTGTGAAGAAGAGTTTTATTATAAGGCCTGTCAGAGTAAAGAAATATAGAGAAGAGGAAGAGATTTTTAACCATGCACTGTAAGAAAAAAGACAGTAGAAATATGGAGAATGAATACATAGGTTCAAAGAAAGAAAATTATTGTTGACTCTTTTTTAAATGTTAATTTTACAACTTAAATTCGCTTTTAAATTTACTCCAATTGTTTTGAAGTTTTTCTTCACATTTCAACTTTATTTGGGGACTCTCTGTGCACATTAAAAATTAATTTCTGTATTTTTTTGTCCCCAGCATTCTGCCATTGCTATTGAAGTTTTAGACCTGTCTCTGCTTTGTTCTTTGAGTTCTTCTACTTTTTTAAGATTTGTATTAAGGGATTTTTCCTCAACATTCTGACTTTACTCCAAACATTTTCTTGACATTTTTTATTTTCTCTATATATTTTTACTTGATTGTAAACATTTTGACTTTATTTTTGACAGTTTGACTATATTGTCAATGTGTTGAATTTATTGTTGACTGTTTGTCTTCGCTTTTAACATATAACTTTGCTGTAAACACTTTGGCTTTTTTCCGAACTCCTCTTTAAATTAAACTCAATATATTTTACTTGGATGTTGACATGTAGACTTTTTCTATAAACTGTATTTTAACATTATTACCTGCTGTCTGAGTCTATTCTAACATTATAACTTTTTGTTGACATTTTGACTATTGTTGATAATGGACTCTTCTCAAACATGTGCTGGATATTTCACTAAACATTTCAACTTTTTTTTTTAATAATAATAATTTACCCACAACTGTGTTTGACATGTCATTCTCAACATTTTACATTATTCTTGGCATCTTTACTCAGTACTCAACTTTTTTGTCTATTTTTAAGATTTTTTTACTATTTGAAAGTATTTTCAATATCCAGACCCATTTATTGGCACTTTAACTTATTTCCTAAATCTGTATTTCCATATCACTGCTAGTTCAAACATTTAGACTACATTTTGACCTTTGATTGACTTTTTTTTCCAAAAGTATGATGTCATTGACATGTTTGGCATTTTGACTTAATTCTCAACATTTTTACTTTTATCTTCAAAATTATACTTCAATGTTATTCACAATCCCCGCAACCCTGGAGGGGATAATAAGTGGTATAGATAATGGATGGATCATTCACAACATTATAGCTATCATTTTGAATGCTTGGAAATTTTGACAATTTCTCAAATTTGTATTTACCGCTTAACAACATTCTGACATTAATCTCAACTGTTTGGCTTTTCATGATATTTCGACTTTTTCACATGAAATGGTGTTTGACATTATTCTAGCAATTAGATATTATTCTTGAGATTTTGACTTTAGATTTACATTTTGACCATTTCCTGGACATTTTAAGTTTTTTCTAAGTCTCCTAAGTCTCTGCATTTGGACTCAATTATTTATTTATTTATTTTTTTTATTTGTTTTTGATCTTTATTTTTGAAATTCCTTCTACTTTTACAACACTTTGGCTTTTCTGACATTTACTTTTCATGATATTTATACATTTTCTTATTTTACTTATTTGACATGATTTTTAGTCTTCTGACATTATTTCTGACAATTTGACTTTTTTCTTGATATTTTTACTTTGTCTTAAAATTGTGTAACATTATTCTTTACATTTTGACTTTTTTCTTAAAGTTTGCAGTCAGCTCTGATATTTTAACATTATTTTCAACATTTTGACTATTCTTTACATTCACCTTATTCTGAAAATTGTATTTTGATATTATTCATGACATTTTGACTTTAAATAATAATTTAAACCTTTTTCTAGACATTTTGACTATAATAAAAGCCCACTTTTTTACGGTATTTCTTGCATCCTGACGTAATTTACAACATTTTGCCTTGTTTCTCTGTATATCAGCATTATTCTGAACTTTAGCGTTTTTCGCTGTATCAAAACTTTTAATTTTTATCATTTTTTAATTTTCTCAAAAAAATTTCTCAACTCACATCATTACCAAGGTTATTTTTATTTTATTATTGTTATTTTTCATTGTAAATGACCGCATACACAGCCACATTTTAGCAACCAGCGTCAAAGTTTTATTTTATATTTCTGGTGCACTGACAGTATGTTGATACAGACCTCAGTACTTTAAAATAATTAACTTTAAAATAGCCTTTAATTTATTCAAACTTTGAGCCTTTGCTGCTCTGCTTCATCAAATATTTCAACAGTTTGTCTGTGTACTCTTGTAAGTACTCACATTGTGCTCTTGTCAACTGAATTATCAGCGTGTCACAAACGTTCACCATTTAAAAGAAACATGCTTAGGCATTTCATCTTTCTGCATGTAAATGGTATTGACCTTACGTCAAGTTAGCCATACCCACTTTCCCCATGGTAATTGATTTGTATATTGTGTTGTGCTTTCTTTTCTTTTACATTATACATTCTCAGCCTTGCACCCCACTTCCTGCCAGAACAAAGTGAGAGTGTATTGACTAAATGTGAGAGGAGTAAAGATTACAGAGCAGAGATTAAAGGCGGGTACTGTTTACTAAGCTTGCAGGGATGGCAGCATGCAGCTTTCACCCACACACTGGGACTTTGAAGCCAGCTCTAAACTCTCCTCTCTCCTTCCCTGGGATCAGCGCTAACGTGTCTCACCTTGTCCACTGTAACCTGCCAGGATCAGTACTCCGGCAGTAGTGAGATAGAGCAGAGAAGAGGACCTGCTGAATGTTTCCACATCCTTAAACATTGTGTCTTTGTTTAACCCAACTCTGCAAAGGTTGATCAAAACAATATCAAGTCAGTTTACACTGGTGCTCTACTTAGGTACTCGTCTAAGCTTTACATGAATATTTGGAGGAAGTATTGACTATCAACATTTTTGCTACTTTACAAAATGGTCCTATAGCCAGCTGATACATTTTCTCATCTAAAATCCAATTTAAAACAATTCACTGTTTGTATAGTTCTGCTTTACAAGCTGAATGCTTATAGGTTATCACACAGTTGTAGATCCTCAGGCTGAGCCCTCCTGATTGTCCCAAAGATGATGTTTAAATTCAGTGGTGACCAGGCTTTTTCTATCAATGTCCCTTGACTTTAGAGCAGCCTGCCTGAGATAATAAAGTGTGCAGAGTCAGTGACATCTTTTAAAGCACATTTTAAAACTCATTACATGCTTGCTTTTTTATGCTATTTTCCCTATCTTTCTGTCAGTCTGTCCATCTCTGCATCTGTTTTTATCCATCTTCCGATATTCATTTTGTTTATCTTACTTTCCCTGAACCCTCAGATGTGATCTTCATTATGTCTTTATATTTTATCTTACTTGAATTGAACGTAACTTAACTCCTCATTCCCACACTGAAAATTTCCTGAATTAACCCTGGTGTACTGCATGCATTTTACTCAACTGACATGGATTCCCCTCAAGGCTGTATCCTGAAATTACCATCCTTTTTTTCGTCTTTGATCCGCCTCTGCTGATGTGATGCCAGGTTCTGATATCATTTTTCATTTTATTTTCATCATCTTTTGTTGCATTTATTCCTATATTTTAAAGGTCACATGTTTTACTCCCATAACACTGGTCGTCAAAATATCTGCGTAAAGTTTCTTGACTAAAACCCCTCTCAGATATTTGATTTCAGCATCCTTGCAAACCCCTCTGTTTTAGTCCTGTCCAGAACAGGCTGTTTCTTGTAAATCCTCATTAGCTGCATCTTTCCATGACTGTCACAAGAGGTTGATGTGGCTTTAATGTGTTTTGTGGATATACAGATATGCCTAGACATGCTTCCTCCACTGGAGCTGACTATGGGACATACAAACAGTGGGATCAGGGCAGTCTCCTATATGGGGGAGGTGGCATGTCCCTTAATAACATCATTTGGGAAATTTTTTTAGAAAGACTGCTAAGCACACATTTTCTGAAAGGTCTGCCAAGCAACATAGGTTTGTAGACAGGCCATGGACACACTTTTTTTTAAAAGCACATTTTGTGTAGTACGTGACCTTAAAGACAATATTTCAACTATTTGAACTGCCCTTTGTTTAATCACTTTTTTGAGTTTTTCTCTCTTTGTTCTTGCTCCATTGATAAGAGTTTCAGGAACATTTAATCATCTCCTGGGTTCCCACATTTGCTTTGTCTCTTCAGGCTCTTTTAAAACATCTCTTTTAAAGGTGAGTGAAGTTATGGTTATCATCATTAAATGAAGAGCAGGCCACACTCAGATCAGGAAGTTTGTTTAGTGCTGGTAATGATCTCAACACCTGAGTTCCCATGGTCATCCCTTGCTTGTGTTTTCCACGCTTCACTCATTGAATGTAAAAATATGCCTTTATTAGGTGTTTTTTGAATATTAAAAGCCTTTAATTGAAATAAAAAAATGCACTTGTGGTGGAGTAATAACTGACAAGGTGCAGCTCTACATTGGCTCATGTAATAGCAATGTATAATTAGTCCATCACTGATCCATTGTTAGTAAAAGCCAATTAAACATTTATATTTATTGATTGTCTATGTAGGTGTATTATACAAGCCAAGGTTAAGGTGCCCCAGCTCTGCAGCAACATCCAAACTATTGAAGATGTGTGATACAACCACACACATGAAAAGTGACAAATACCATGCAAGAGAGGAAAGAGGGTGAATATAGTGATTTAGAGAAGCGTCAAGAACTTCTGTGGTCTGTATTATGTGGCTGAGTAGACTGGAGTGATGCGGTGAGATGATGATAATAGTTATCTGCAGAGATGATCTGCTCGGGCATGATAATAGCACCACAGTGGTGTGACTGTGAATCAGAGCCTCGATAGAGCAGAAGATGTGGGTCCTTCTCTCTCAACTTGGCGTAGAAAGAAAAATCCCCACCTGCCTAATGGCTTTAGACAGCAGCCATTCGGCCCCACTAATCTTCCATCTCTCTGAAAATAACTTTTTGTGCTGTATGAAGATTGGATTTTACAGATCACAACGGCAAGGCAATGCATTCACTCAGCTGTACTTCTCATGAGAAACGTATCGTGATCTCTAATAATATTCTGTATATGGCTTCAGCCAAGCGCTACCTTTAAATGCGATGCTGTATTAATATTAATATTTATGGACTGTGGAGGAGCGCACGTCGTCTGAGGGGTGCGGGCAGAACAAACTTCCATTAATTCCTATGGAGGGGAAAGTCCAAATTAATTCCTATTCACATTTTAATGCTTTTATGCTAATGCAGGTTCACAGGGAAAAGACTGCGAACCCACAGGGGGGGGGGGGGGTTAAAGTTGACTTCTGCCCTGAGAAATCTCTCTTCACACAGGGAAAATATGCTGAAAGCCTGAGCTTATAACTGCAGCTCCTATTTCAAGAACACACACTGCTTTCTGACTATATTTATTGCTAAAGATTGCAACTATTTTATGTTAATACTCAAGTGTACACAGATGTATTATTTAAAGAGATCCTGATGGTCCTTCAGTTTCAAAATTCTAAATGTTTAGCTTGTATTAAGTCAACAGACAGGCATGTGTGATGATTACTATTTATTTTGCTATTCTTGACTCTGTTTTCTAAATAGAGGGATCCCAAATTATACATTTTTATGGTTTTATTACAAATATATGTGCTTATGGTCTATCAATAAACCTCCAAGAAACAAATTATTCTTCTTCCTCTGTTGCTCACTCTACCTTTCAGAAAACATGTTCTCAAACAGTCTGTCCAAAAAAAGTCCACAAAAAATGTCATTTAGTAGTATGCCACCACCCTTTGATAGGAGATACATCCTGTGCCAAGTGTTACTTTAGCCTACAGCTGGCTCCATTAAAAGCCTGTGCTGCCACAGTAAACAGTGGAGCACGACACTGGAAAGCAGAAGCAACGTCCCTTCTTGAGTAGAGTGTGGTCAGACACATCTTGTAAAGGTTTACACCAAATCAGCCTGTCTTGAGCAGGGATCAATCAGAGGAGTTTACAAGCATGACAAAATGTAATATCTGAGATGATTTTGAGGAAACAAACATTAAGAATACAGGAAGTCTGGATCAGTGTTCAAAAATCCAGGAAAATTTGGGACTGTAGATTTTCCTTAAACTGTGCATTTGTTGAAAGTGCTCTAAGTGGTGTATGTGCAAGTGACAAAAACTGCTCAGTGCAGAACTATGACAACTTCATGTCACTTTGTTGGTGTTCAGAAGACATGTCAGTGTTAAGTTTTCTGCAGTGTAACTGCTAAAATAAATGATTTGTATAGAAGCTCTTGCTTTGAAATTACAAACTCATCTGCTCATTTTATGGTTCTTGATAACTTACGTACAGTATATTCCTGGGAAATGTTTCTGTGCTCTGTGTATTGCCACTCATTCAGCTTTTGAGTTTCTATGTGAAGATTAAAGCAAAATATTGGCAGATCTGCCATGTATTATTTCTTGTGAAGGCAAGCCTAACTGTTTTGTTATAGATATTCATAAAGCTGTCAATAGAGTATTGCTTGTAATTGCAGTTAATCTTTATTTTGTAGTTAAAAAATAAGAGATTAACAAAGATATTTAACTCCAGGTTGATGGTATATTGACAAAGTAAAGCAATCCTTACCAGGATATCATTTAACCAATATATATATATATATATATATATATATATATATATATATATATATATATATATATATATATATATATATATATATATATATATATATATATATATATATATATGTATATATATATATATATGTATATATATATATATATGTATATATCTATATATATCTATATATATATATATATATATATATATATATATATATATATATATATATATATATATATATATATATATATATATATATATATGTATGTATGTATGTATGTATGTATATATATATATATATATATATGTATATATATATATTATATATATACATACATACATATATATATATATACACATATATATACATATAAATATATATATATATAAATATATATATATATATATATATATATATATATATATATATATATATATATATATATATATATACATATATATATATATATATATATATATATATATATATATATATATATATATATATACGTGTATATATGTATGTATATGTATATATGCATATATATATACATATATACATACATACATACATATGTATATATATATAAATTTATATATGTATATACGTGTATATATGTATGTATATGTATATATGCATATATATATACATATATATATATATATATATATATATATATATATATATATATATATATATATATATATATATATATATATACATATATATATATATATATATATATATATATATATATATATATATATATATATATATATATATATACATATATATATTCTTTAATGTTTTAGGATTAAATATAAGTTATCACAATATAATCACCCATAGTCTCTGTATTTCAAACAAGTCAGTGAGAAAAGAATTACTTTCATTGGTTAGTTGATGGAGACATCCTAATGAAAAGATTCTAGTCGGTTAACATACAACACTGACCCTCTGTGAGGATGTATAACTGATCAGATGTGGGACATATTTTACAATGAGCCTTTATTAATTTATATTTTAAATAACACTGCAACACCAAAAGGTGTTATTTCAGAGGTAAAAGTCATCAGTCCCCTAATTTTCTGCTTTTGCTGTTTTTCTTATAGATTATGATGCCATCAATTAATGTGGTAAACAAAATCTAACTGTTGTAAAGGAAATCTAGCCATAGAAATTAAATTGAAACTATTATAGATGGAAAGACAGCTCTTCTAACAAATACTACATAATCACATGCTCGAGAACCAAAAACAGAAACTGTTTCTCCAGCACACATGCCTCAGTCTTGTTCTGATCAGGAATTCAAACACCAGTCAACTCCAGTCAACTCCCTCTGTCCCATTGGGAAAAATCCGAGTCTATCCATTCTGGTTTGTCTAGACCAGTTAATGTGGTGCTGAGCTGGGGCAAACACAAATAGATTGCACTGGAAGCAATGGAGAACCCCTCTCCACCCCACTGTGTTACAGCTGTTATCATTACATATTTACTTGGAGGACAAGCACGTGCTCCCTCTAGATAGGCCCCTATCAGTACATGTCTATGTTGTGACACCTGGAGGGTAATTGTCATTAATTGCACTCATTTGGGCAGCAGGTCAGGGCAACTGAAGCGCAGGTGTTTGGGACGAAATGTGATTATTCCCATCCATAGATAGGGAGGCTGGGAAAGAATGATTTTTTCCATTGTGGTAGGCCTCACATGTAACGACCGTCCATTTTTTCTGGTTTTATCACGCATTAGTGGGTAATTGGGACTCAAAAAATGTGTGAAGAATGTCATCATCATTATTCCCTCCTCCATTTCCTCCATTGAGGGGGGATGGAGCACTCAATCAGTTTGTAGTGGAAAATGCTATGACTGAGGAGAGTGGACAATCAGTGCACAAGCCGTTTAACCATCAAACAACAGATCACGCAAGAGGCCACAATTACAGAGCCAGATATAGATGAATTAGATTTTTGAAAACATGACACTCTGCCTTTTTATTGTTGATATTTCTAAATCGATTCCTCGTCTAGAGTCTTTAAAGTGGGTACCAAGAGAGTGGTAAATGCGCTGATATAGACCTGTATCCAGTAGATACTTCTTGTGGCCTTTTTTGAAGTCATGTTTCTTGTTTATTAATAAGGCTTTTTCATGGATTGATTTTTAAAAAATCTGATTAATCTCTAACATACACTGCCTGGCCAAAAAAAAAGTCACCACCACAAAAAAAGGTCACACACTCTGATATTTTGTTGGACCAACTTTAGCTTTGATTACAGCACACATTCGTTGTGGCATTGTTTCAGTAAGCTTCTGCAATGTCACAAGATTTATTTCCATCCAGTGTTGCATTAATTTTTTCATCCAGAGCTTGTATTGATGATGGGAGAGTCTGACCACTGCGCAAAGCCTTCTCCAGCACATCCCAAAGATTCTCTATGAGGTTAAGGTCTGGACTCTGTGGTGGCCAATCCATGTGTGAAAATGTCTCATGCTCCCTGAACCACTCTTTCACAATTTGAGCCCGATGAATCCTGGCATTGTCATCTTGGAATAGGGAAGAAAAAAATCCATTGATGGAATAACCTGGTCATTCAGTACATTCAGGTAGTCAGCTGACCTCATTCTTTGGGCACATAATGTTGCTGAACCTAGACCTGACCAACTGCAGCAGCCCCAGATCATAGCACTGCCCCCACAGGCTTGTACAGTAGGCACAAGGCATGATGAGTGCATCACTTCACCTGCCTCTCTTCTTACCCTGATGTGCCCATCACTCTGGAACAGGGTAAATCTGGACTCATTAGACCACATGACCTTCCTCAGGCTTCAGCATTGGCCTGATCAGTAAGGTTTTACACCTAAGAGGTCCACTGTTGACCACATCCTGATGCTTCGGGGCCTCACCGGAATTTAATGGGGGCTTACTTGCAGACTATATTGACTTCCGAAAGGCGTTTGACTCAGTGAGCAGGGATGTCCTTTGGAGTATTCTGGAGCTCAGTGGGATTCCATGAGTGCTCATACAGCTGATGTCTGCCCTATATTTGAGTGTAGAGGAGTCAAACATGGTGATGTAAACTGACAGCCCCAGAAACAAATACCTGGAACGCCACAACTTGCTCCAAGTGGCTGACAGTGGCCTAGGTGAAAGGGACTGATACAGGTTAATAAACTGTAAAAGCATTTGACTACTCATATGTTAATTAGACCAAAGTATTTATATTATTTAATTTTATTTTAAAATCTGGCCCCCTTAATGAATGATGTGTAAAAACTGTCCCTTCTACAAATGTAGTTGATGATTACTGTATTAGTAATTAATGGTGCAGGTATGATGTTTTCTTGTTGGCCAACACGGAAGTTAGCAAAGCACTGGTTCCCTTGGCTGCAAACCTACTAAAAGCCTATGGGATTTTTCATTGTAGTTTGGATCATTGCTGATAATAAGGTCTTTGGAGAACAAATGATTATGGACCTTATATGTTCTGCTCTTAGTGATAATCTTAACAAACAAACCTACTTTTCACAATGTTTTAGGCTTGAACGTAATCAGTTAGAGTGAAAAGCTATTATTATGCTGCTTTGAACTACAACGTGGTGGTTTGACTTGGAAGCAACTACAATATTTCCAATGTGTAATGTCTTATTGTGACCTCTTGTTTGAGAGTTTACTAAAAATCAAGTGACCTGATCAAGTTGGTCCTGGTGGCTGTAGCAATACAGTATGAAATTATTTATATTTTAAAAACAATCAGGCATGCCTGCCGTTGGGTCCCTGGCCATTTTGCAGTCCTTATTAACAGTTAGCTTGCAACCATTGCTTTAAACACACAACAGTGGTTTAAGATTAATAAGCAGATGACAGATGCAGTTTATTATTTCCCACTGAACATTTAAAATCTCATGTGTGTGTGTTCACCATTGACCCTATTTCAAGAAACCAATGTTCTCAATGCTATTTAGTCTGGGACTTGAGAACCAGGAAGTGCTAAATGGTAACTCACTTCTGCATTTTTGGACTCATTCCTGCACCGTTCTTTAGTGAGTATTAAGGCAACAAAATAATTGGTTGTCAATGTTTGAATATAAAATCAATCATTTTTCTTAACTTTTAAGACCCCCTTCATGACCCTGGGGCCTTGAAACCTTTGCCCTTTTTCCTTCTGTTTGAGTGATCCTGAGCCCTACATCCTCAGTATACATTATAGACATGAGGGCAACCAAGAGTCTCAATTATAAACACTTGTAAAAGCACCAATTTTATTCAAAATGATTCCACTGTAGAAGTTTCACCATGAAGAAGCCAAAGTTGGCCTTAGCAGATTTAATGGGTTCTTCATCCATGCTTCAAATGAAAAGGAAAGGATCAGTCCTGTCTTTATGTGTGACTCCATTAACATCTGATTACTTTGTTACCATACTCTATCATGACTCAGCTGCAGACAATGTGATCAGTTACCAAACATTATGTTCATATACTCACAGCATACTTTAAAAGCTATTGACGACAGCTCATTTAAGCATGCAATTTATATTTTCCACAATGCAAAATGTTCTTCTTCTGCACTTCAAAGTTCAGTCTCTCCTCCCCTGCTGCTGCTGTTGATGTGTATTTACCCTGAGAGTGACATGAGCGTGACACTGCTGCATACTTCTTTGGCTCTGATGTTTTCTCCTTTCTCTTATGATAAGGAAAACAAAAGGGAAATTTAAGCCTGAAAAAGTAGGAGTAAGCCTGTTACTGTGAGTACATGTGTGTGTGTTTGTGTGTGTTTGTGTGTGTTTGTGTGTGTTTGTGTACCCCGCATGGGCGGAGAGCAGACACCAGGCGCAAACATCCTCAATCTGTCCTAATAGCACAGCAGTATACAAAGCACAGACTTCAAATATAACAACCAAGCTACATTCCCTCATAAAAACACTGTTTGCTGTCGCTATGATAATTTACCAAGTAACATGTGCCCTCCACAAGTGCAAACACCCGGGGATGCCAGTGTGTGTGTGTGTTGGCTGACAAAAATACACAGCAGCAGCTGGGCCCCATGTTTGAAGGCCTGCCCTCCACACTCCTTAGCTCAATGTGGAGGTTCACTGTGACTTCTCAACTAGTTAGTGAGAGGAGGAGATGGAGGGTGGGCCTGAACTTGTTGGTGCAGGTGTTTGTGACAAATGAGATGTTAATCACAACCTACAGCCTGGAAATTCATGCAAAATTATTATTTTTTTCTCTATGGGGGGTAAGGGGATTTCTGTCTCATGAAGTTTTGGTTTGTTTTGCATTAATGGGACAGAATTTGGCTTGAAAAGCGAGGTTTCATCTTGCTGCATAAGATGACGGAACAGACATTGAGAGGAGCAGAGAGGAGTTAAACTCACTTATTAAATCCAGCGGTTATTGAGTACTCTGATTTTTATTTATTTTTGTCACAACAATTAATGTATACTACGTTTAATTGTAAATTTGAAAGTTTGATTTTCCAGTTTTTATTTTTCATAATGACTATCTGTTTTTTTAATCCAGTCTTGATAATACTGAAACACACAGCGTGTAAAAAAAATCCACCATTGTGAGGCTTTAAAACAATGGTTCTGAATTCAAATAAATTTTGGGGGGGATTTTTCTTCAAACCTTTTTTTAGCATCCCTTTGTTAACCCTTCTAGCACTCACTTGGTGTAATAGATCTCTGGAGTTGTACAAAACTGGATTTTTTTTTTTTTTATGGGAAAAACTGTTTAGAATCAACATTTTTTGGTCAATCTTTAGGGGGCTTCAGACCAAATACACCCCATCCCTCTCAAAAAGTTTTTAATCTGGCTATGAATTGCAGTATGTTTTTAATCCAAAATGTTGTAGTTGTCGACCCAAAGTGATGAATTTGTAATTATTGATTTTTTATCACATGTTCCTGTTGAAAATGTGTCAGTGTTGTAACCAGACCTCCATTTTGACCCTAAAGGAAAGTGACAACCTCCTGTCAGTCAAAGCAGATGCACCCAAATTCTACTTCTCTTCTTTTCTTGATGGTTGTATCCAATCAGAAGCACACAAGGGTCAACAAGAGTCAAGATAGTCATCTGTCAGATCTCAAAAGACTTGAA
Organism: Cetoscarus ocellatus; assembly: GCA_037902135.1. NCBI lineage: Eukaryota > Metazoa > Chordata > Actinopteri > Labriformes > Labridae > Cetoscarus > Cetoscarus ocellatus. Next base: position 2,014,107 of record JBAMNC010000388.1, on the reverse strand, counting down.
AAGGTAATGTGACCAATCTGATGTGGCCTTTTGTAACATTTGAGACAGAAATTGCATCCAAAAATAACCCAAATAACTCTATCAGCAAAATAAGATCTGAAAATAAAAGAGTAAATACAGAAGTGATCAGTATAGCTGTCAGCTTCAGTCATAGTTTTGTCAGATGTGGATCACATTTCTTTACCAAATGAAAAACGAACAGCAACACTACAAACTTCTCAATAGGAGGGATACTTTTGCTCCACTTCCAATATGTTTTAGAGAGAGTTTGTTTTAAAGATTGGCTCACGTTCTGTCCTTTTCACCCCCACAGTAGCACAAACCTGCTTCATTAAGTGATTCGCCATTAATGAATGTGATTGATGGAATGGTCATCCAATCACCTGCCAGATATGCTTTGAAAGGTTCTGCCCATTCCCAAACATTTTCTATATGCTCTTTCCCAAATGGACTAGATATATTGAGCGGTCTATCTGACGTGTCAGGTTAGCTCATAGTGGAGGTGAAACATCACAGGGGCATAAATATTATGGCTTTAAAAAGCAACATGAATGAGGCTTTAGTTAGAGTAAGAGACAATAGATATGATGGAGACTGAGGTGTAAAAGTGGGAAAGGATATGGGAGAAAAAGCGCAGGTTTGATTTCAATCTGCGCTGACTAACGAGTGCATCAGCCTCTCTGTACATGGGGTGCTCTGAAAAAACATCATCACATCTTTTGTTTAGTCTTTTTTTTTCTTTTAAAGCACTTTAAACTTCAATTCCATCGGTCCAAGGGGTGCTGCTATATCAGTGAAGTTTGACAAATTAATTGACAGAAATGCTTTGAGTAAATACTTCAGTACATTTGTAGTCATCTCTCTTAGATTACCCTGACATGAGAAACTCAGAATCCAGAAAATAACGTACAGCAGTCACACTTTCTCTCAAGCCAGAAATCCTTGTGTCTGTTGGGTTTATGTCACATGAGCCATTGCCCGTTTGTGTCCAAAACCTGCCGCACATGTCCCTTCTGTCCACCTGAGCTGTGGAGACTAATGTGGGTGAACCTGAGGCTGGTAGTGCCAGAACCGGCTTGCCAAAGCTGCAGAGAAGACAGATGGCATGCGGAAATCAATAACCTCACACAACATCATCCATTTTGTGAACAAATGAATCTGCTTTGACAGTATGTGTATGAGCGATCGGGTGACCTGCTCTCTTCCCATTTGAACATCCTCCCCTCCCTTCCCCAAGCGCCCTGTTATTTATGGCAGTTGGGCCCTGTGCTCCCGTGTGCTTTGATGTTTAATTCAAGGACCCACAACTAGGCAGGGAGGAGAGCGTGGGTGTGTTGGGAACTCGCCGGGACTCAGGAGCTCAGGGGCTGATTTCCTACAAATATCCCCTGTGTTGCTCACATTGGTATCTGATTATGTTGCTACTGGTGGAGGAGGTACTTCATACAGAACCTGAATGTGAGAGTTAGAAGACCTATCTTTGTCCAGACCAAGGCTTGTACCATAAAGTGTTTGATACATTAAGAGTTGTGTGAGCATGACATTGTTGGAGGTTCCTAAAACACCCCCACCCTAAGGCGGCTACAGCTGTAGGTGTTAACTCCAATCAAAGCCCGGTATTGTCTGCGTTATCATCAAACAGCAATGCTTCGCTGTCAGACCTTTACTATCCTCCACTTCACTCTCACTACCTCTAACCTCGACTATATTTGTCTCCCTCTCACCTGCTTTATCTCTCTTTTTCACTCTCTCTTTCTCCTTGCAGGTCGCTCTCAGAGATTTATTCCAGCCAAGAGCAGCCCCAGCGAGGGGCTGGTGTTAGCAATTTATGGTTTAATAAGACTTACATAAGTCTTGCAGGTGTGCTTTACGTCCCCCACCCGAGCCCATTTGGAGGATTTATGGAAGGCCTTTGGATTGCTGGCTGATTTAGAAGTCCTCTTTCCTGTCTCCGGCCTGTATGGGCCACCGCACACTCCCCTAGACGTCTAGCCTGACCGGCCAAATGCTGGTCAGACTGGGGTCTGGCTGGGGACTCGTCTGCCAGAGAAACACAGACACCTCAGAAAAACTGTGTCTGGGCCAAGTACAGGTGTGTGATATACTGTTCATAAACCCAGCTAATGGTGCGCTGGTGTTGGCCACCTTGTTAATATAAGCGCTGAGATACAAATCAGACTGACACATAGGCTGGACTGCAGACGTCCCTCTGGATATGCCTATATTTTAAATCAGAATGGAAATCAAAAGCCACATTCAATTCTGATACATGCAGCTATTGTTAGGCAGATGAGAATGGTTTTGCCATCTTGGATTGCCCCGCTCACCTCGACCATTGTAAGAACATACAGGGGCACTCTCAACCACACAATGAGACACAAGCTATATCACACTTGTGTGAAAAAGGGTCCTGAATAGAAATACGTGTTGCCAAATAAGAGTTATTGTGATGAGGCTGTGCTGAGCTGTTTGGTTTTAATACACAGACTAACAACATGGCCTTAATCAGAAACAACATCCTATTCAGTATTCTGCTGCTGATTCTAACAAGCACGTGAGCAGTGTTGTTTGAAAGCCAGGCTGATGAAAAATGGTGCAATCTCTGTCCCTACTGTGGACTGGTAATTGCTCATCTGGGTAGATGCTAATTGACAATAACCTTTTGACCCTCCTTTTTTTGTTTATGTAGTGTTGCAGGGTGGTCCCAAATATTGCAAAGTACTGGCTTTCATAAAAGGAAAATACATTCATACGATAAAGCTGCGTTTGACCCCATTCTAAGGGGTTAAAATCCTTAACACTATTCAATATCTGTCAATTTACACCAGTAATGAAATTAATAATATATTTATCTCAGAAAAGTGGAAATATTATTCTATAGCATATATAACAGTTTAAATATTTTTTTTGACAATTTTGTCAACAAATGGTCTCAACAGACAGCTAATTTTGTAACTGTGCAAACATCATCTTAGAGGGATGTATGGATGAAGAAGTTTTGTAGGCTGAGCCGAATGCTAGCTTTGAGAATTTTCAACAAAAAAACTGTAATTTCCTTTTTTTATGTAGATAATGAGTAACCTTGCAATTCACTTCATTTATATATGTCATCAAGCAGGTCTAAACCTGACAGATCTAGCAAAGCTTTCAGCAGAAGCTGTTGTTTTCAGTCAGTAAATTACCAGTCTTATCGAAGTCCTTTCAAGGACAAAGGAGCTGTAGATACAAGTGTGTTTTGGTTTTGCTGGAAGCAAGAACTGACTGTAAGACTCTGACTGGCCTGTTTTAAATGTGACAAATGATTAATTTAATCACCCTCCATTCGTTTGCTTGAAAGGTTCTGCTCTTCCCAATCCAATCTATGAGATGTTGCCCTGGTGGACTGTGTGAAACAGTCAAGGTGTGTCAGGTTAGCTCTGTGGGAAAAAAAAAATTATGTGTTTCATTCATCATCATCATTTGTACAAATTAAATATTTGGAGCATAAACCTGCTCTTAGGATGCTTTAAAATTCACAAAATGACAGATCCAGATGTATTTAGGTTGTAGTCAAAATTTACTCAAATCTCTTATACTGTAAAACAGACCTTATCTCTGACATTTTTACAATCATTAATTAAAAAAATCTTGAAGGAAAAGGAACTGGTAGGGCTTAATTGCTGACTCACCTCCACATTTTAGGAGTCATTCTGACTCATTCTATATCAAATTAACTGGATGCAATTTTTGAGCATCCAAGACAGTAAAAAAACCACATATGTTCCTGCTGCCGACCTTCATTTAATGAAAATATTACCCATTTTGTATGTACTTTTTCATACAAACAATGTTATCATATACCAACTACAAGGAGAAATCCTATAAATGTTACAATTTTTGGTTGTTTTGATCAGGACTTAAGCTTTAAAAAGGTTTTACCCAGAACAGAAAGGAATATATAAATATTTTGCCATCAGGCAACAAAGTTGGTACTTTTCAGGAAATAAATTTAAAAAAGCTCTACTACTGAATGAAAAGGTATTGTAATGTCCTGATGACAAATGAATTTTTGGTACTTTTAACAAGTTAGATTTTTCTTGAAACCCACTCAACCAACACTGAAAATGAGCGATAGCACTGCTTTATGAAAAAAAAAAAAAGAAAAAACAAGACAATAGGATGTTTTGGCCTGACAGTGATGAATTACAGGTTTTTTGAAGAACTTTTTTGTACATGGATGGCTTCAATTGGTCTATAATTTGGAATATATTACTGTTTTTTTTTTCTTTTACATAAAAACAATAGTGACATAATGTAACTGGCAGTTAAAGGGTTAAAATCCACACAAGGTTTGATCCAGACTGGAGTTGATTAAAAGACTTGGCTCAAGAAACGAGGAAAAGTATTTACAGCTTTAAAATTATAAAATGATAAAACAAACAAAAAAATATAGATTATTTCTGCATCTTTATTCTGTGTGGTGGCTCTGATAATCCATAATAGTTATCTTCATCTTCTGTCTGAGAGAGCAACAGGAGAAATGGCTGATCTTAAACGTGAAATTTAAAGTTTTCACAGTGATGGAAAGTTAAAGAAGTATTAAGATGTAAGAATAAATTTTCAGCTGAAATACTAATACTTTTAGGATTTTTTTGGAGATGGGTATTATTAACTAGAATGACCTAATTAGGTAATACATTTGATTGATAGAGGCTTGATAAATAAATATTTATACAGATGTGAATAGAGTTTAACAAAAAATGACTGCAGTAAGGTTCCGAAAGTACTCCATGCTGGGCATGAAATGGGTAACCAGAATGAGTTCTGTCACCAAAGCTCCTTGAATATCACAACACAATGGCTTTTTGTCGATTTCAAGGCAGCAATATTATAACCACATATGAAGCCATCAATAATACAAGAGGCCATTTAACTGTAAACAGCCAAAGTACACAGAGGCAATCTCTGAGCGACAGGGAAAGATTGTTTGGCACTAGCTGACTGGCAGGTGGATGAGATGTGGTGTGCCATCATTTCCACTGTATATGTGTGTGTATGTGAGTGTAAAGGGGTAGAAGGCTAGGGTCAGAAAAAAATTCTGTCCTACCTGGTGAATGGATGGGCAGGGATGATGCCTGGCACACACACACACACACACAGGACACTCCGACAGTCAGGTTCAGCCGTCAACGCCACCAGGGACTCGCCATTCTCATGCAACAATGCAAAAAAAGCTCATTACCATCCACTAAATATGCATGAATAAAAGCCTGAATAACCATGGCCAGTTGTCACCTGAAGACTGGCCTTTTACTATCCAATAAGCAAACATATCCATCTCCTGGACTGATAGGCCTCATAAAGGAGGTCCTCTAACCGCTTTTCCCTGGAGCGCTGCAAAGAAAGGGAATTTTGAAATGCTAAGTAAGGAACTGGGAGAAAGACGAAGAAGGGGGGGCTTGAATCAGTCATGTTGAGTGACATTTCTCAAATCTGTGCATCTTATCCGGGGTGAGATATTCCTATCTGACTGTCATAGGATGTGACACGACAAACTCAGAGTCTGTGAATGAGGGAGTGATTGCACAGCGCTTAACAGACAACACACGCCGCGCCTCCTTCCTGTTTAATGCCAAGCGTTAAAAGGGGAAGGGAGGCAGCATGATCACACAGGCAAAGTAAATACGCTCCTTTGTTGGCCTCACCTGTGGGAAATAGTGCTGCTTTGTTTCATTCGGACAAACTGTCAGAGTTAAGAGACAGGAAAACAATGCAGTGATGTAGGGTTCTCTCCAAACACTAAATTTGCTAATATTTATGTTAGGCGCCCATCATTATGCAATGAAATTAATTATGGGTGGAAACAGTTCATGTAAGTAGTCAAACATGCTGCAGGCAAACAAGCTGGACTGCTGTTGTTGCTGACAGGCATCCCCTGACAGAAAACAAGAAAGGATGAGCTGAAATGAATGGTTTAAATAGGCCTCCTTCTTCTTTTAGACGATCAAGTATAAACATCATGTAAGACATAGGCGGAACTAAAAGGCTGCTTACAAGACTCAAGCCACTGAGTGTTTTGTCAAAACTCTCAAATCCTTAAGAATTTTACTAAGACTGTAACTCCATGCCATCCCTGGACAGACTCGTCTTGACTGAACAAGAGCACATCAATGGGAATATAAAAAATGGATGGAAAATTTTATTTGCAGCCAAACCGCCAAAAATCAGACTGTTATTTTAAAGGTTACATTGCACTCAATATAAAATGGTCCTAAATCTAAAAGAAGGTGGGGATAGCCTTCAGTAACATTTTGTGAAACTAGTTGAAAGCGATTTTTCACTTTTATTTAGACAAATTGCAATGTATTTGTGAAAGATTTGCTACAGCATAAAATAATCTGAGTATGTCTATAGGGACGGACCTTAACACTCATCACAGATTTGTTTCATATGTATAATTTGAGCAGTGTGAAGACACTATCATAAACCCCTTCTGAGCTTACAAGTGTTTGCAGGGATGATGGAGGGTTTAAAGCAAAAGCTCAGTACTGATGCAGGGAGGAGATGTTGGAGATAACATAAAAGTAAAAAATATCTTGCAACTAAAAGAGCCCATATTTTGTCCTAGTGTGCCTGATGTTCAAAACCATACAGTTTTACATATTCAGTAGCCCTGATCTACCAGTATTCTCATTCTGTCTGAGATGCTCTGTTGGAGCTCCTACCACTCTTATGCCCTCATGTGGGCCCAGTCCACTCTACATTCATTTTACTGTCTTAGCTCTGCACTGGGCTTGCTACCCTGAGTCAATGGGGTTAAACTGCTGACGAATGATTGGTAGGACATCACTCTGGTCCGAAGACACACTGTCTGTTTGGCACAGAGGGGGTTAAGGGATAAACTGGTTCAAGCACCTACTTGTGCTACACAGAGAGAGAGGGAGAAGTCCTGATAGTGGGGACTTCTTGTCTTATAGAAGTTATCTTTCATGCAGAGGAGACACGAAGAAAACAATAAAGGGCATCTAAAACTTAAAAATGCAGAATATGGACTCTTTGAATGAACCCCTAAGTGCAATACTGTTTTTTCAGGGGTCTGAATGATGATTGACGTTAGATGTGAAAAACTTAGGTATGTAGAGTTCTGGATTTTTGCTGATATCCAATATGTTGATTTTTCTGAACACATTTTGGCCTATACTGATTCCCATACTGATTCCAATATTTATTGTCAGGAGCAAAAAGCCTCAATTTTACTCAAATTACATGTTCCTTTCATGGTGACAGCTAACTTTTGTTGAAAAAGTTGTGAAGCAAGAACAACAACATTTTATTCTTTAATAGATTTTACTTTTGATCTATAAAAATGGACATTCAGAAATAATAAGGAAAACCATTAAGCTCTACTTCTACATTTGGCCAACATTTAAGACAATAAAAGGGATATTTATTTGTATGACCAAAATATCAATGTATCATAAAAATATCATAAATATTGACAAAAATGTTAAAAGGGTGATCTTGTGTGTTTAAAGCTTCATAAGCCCTTTAGTTTTGTTTAATTGTCAACAACAAAATCCACAGCATCAGGACTTCTCCCCTTCTCCTCTTAGCAGAGCCACTGGCCATCTGAAATGGTGTATTTCCCTAGTCCTCCAAATGAACCCACCACTGTGATATCCTACCAGTGCTGCACCAGTACTTTAAGCCTATTGACTCATGGTGGCAAGCCCAATGCACAACATAGACAGTGGAAAGAATGCAGAGCCATTGAAAACAGGGCAATGCACTGCCCAATCACCACAAATTTGAGCAGTCTGCCAATCAGAACAAACTGAACCCACATGGAGAATGGGGTCTTTAAGTGACAGGTTCTCCAACAAGACATCTCAGATAGAAACAGTAGAGGTGGACCAGGGGCATGCAGTATGCAAAAACTGTAAAGACTGTGAACATGCACTAGAGCTCATTTATATCAAATGTATTAGATCAAACTGAGGCAAAATATGTTGTTTTCCACAAATTACATTTTTTTTAATTTGAGATAGTAGAAAACCCATCATCAAAGACGCAACCCCCTTGACTGTAATGTATATCCTATGGTATGGATTAGCAAAGCTGGTAACGTAAAGAGACCATATAAATATGGCAGAGGCTCAAATAGTTCAGAATTTTAGAAAAAGTTCAACAGGACCATTAAAATTGTTTACAAGCTTTATTTAAAGATAATATTATTTTTTTGAGGGCTATACTATATCAAAATTTATAGTTTTTACTTCAAACGACAATAGCAATGTTTAATTTAAACAAGCTAAATACAGAAAATAAGCCCATCAAAGCTTATTTTTCAGTGCACTCTGCAAATTATTAACCTGTCAATGACTATGATTGAGTCACATTTTCAGTTCTTCATTTTCAATTAATTCTTTTGGTCATGTGCAATGTTTGACTGTGAAACATCTTCTATGATATGTAAATTCTGATTGTTATCAAGAAATCTCAAGAAACTGACACATCATGGAAAAAACAGCTTTGCTATCCCAAGATAGCTTAAAAAGTAAGTAAAGACCAAAATATACTTTCTTTCCCTGCAAAACAGACTGAGATTTAAAAAAATGGATGTAAGTCTGTTTAGGGCTCCTAAACATCATCTAGACTTTGTTAGTACCTCTTTTAGGCTGGTGGGATCATTATAGCATTGCTGCAATGGGGCCACCATCCCCTGTGTGACTTTATTTACCTGTGAGGAAATGAATTTTGTTCCAAAGACAGTTGCAAGCAGCATTATTTAAAAAAGAGGCTTTTTGTGATATCAGCTTCGTACTTAGTACCTAGTACAGTTTTTCGTATCACCTCTAGCCAGGTTCAAAGCGATTATCTTTTCACTTTGTAGAGCACAGTATGAAAAATATACATCACTGATACATGGATTCTAAATGGATTCTGCAATTGATGACAACCCCAACCCCATTCACCTCAAAGTCATTTATTAATAGTCAAATCCATAAAAAGTGATTTTGCTAACCCCCATAAAGTAAATTCAGCAACTGTGTTACTCTGAGCACTTACAACTTAGTTTAAGATCTGCATCTGGAATAAGTACATGTCTATTTATTCATCTCAAAATG